>JARHVA010005941.1:930000-1052577 GCA_037957365.1 Torreya grandis | reverse complement strand
AAAATCTCCCTATTAATTATATATCTACCCCAAAGAAATATCTAAGCATAAGTTTCATTATAGATCAAAAAACCAATCATATTTATTATTTTTCATTTAGTTATCATGTCGATAAGATGGAGTTTGCTAGTTGTTCAATCTTGTTTTAACAATGATTTCAAACCCCTTAATTTGTATTAGGTCTTATGAAGAATTATTTTTTCCACTACTAAGCTTCAATGGCAGAAACTTAATTTTTAAATATAAGCCCCTGGTTGATTCATGACTCATATTCAAGCTCAACCCTTTTTTTTTTACCTTGCCCAAGTCGAAGAATGCTCCATTGACTCCCATAAAAAAATTTCCTTGGTTTGGTTTTGTTTGATTGGCCATCAAAAACTAACTTGAATCATTGACATATTAACCCATCTTACTTTGTTAGATTTTTATTGTCTAGATGACTACTAATCACTGATCTCTTACTAATTAAATGTGCTTATGCACTTGTCATGCATGCATTTTCCCTTAGGATCTACTAACTTTTTTTGACTATCACTCACTATTGATCTTGGATGCATGATTGAACACATACTGTTGATATTCCTAGGCCCATTTAACCTGTTGATCACTGCTCACCTTTAGATCTTCTGTAATGATCAAAACACTAATCATTGATCTTGCCTTTTGAACTACAATGGCTACTTCACAAGACCTTATTTTGACATATATGCACCTATATTTGAAGTATGCATGAACACATTTGGAATCCAAATGTTATCTATGAGATGTTTTAACTTCAAAAATTATTTATCATGGTCTAAACTTGACATTTTGTATGAACGTATTTGACATTCACATCATTGTCACTGAATATTTGAAAGCCAATGATCACTTTGCATGCTTGAATTTGATACTTGCACAAATATCCTAGGATTTTTGAATTCAAATGACTCTTTTCTATGGCTTTGATTTTGACACTTTCACAACCATCCATTACCCTTTTAGAACATAATTTCCTTAGGCCATTTCTTTTAGACTTTTTTGTCTATAAGAGTTTTGCATTCAAATGACATTTTTGACCCTTTAGGAAAATTATTTAGGACACTTTTTATGTAATAATGACCCTTTGGGATTTTTGTAATGGGATACTTTCTCAAAAATGACCCTTTCAGACTTTATCTTGGGATAATTCACTGAAAAATGACCCTTCAAGAAAATTGTATTAGGCATTTTACTTGAAAAATACCCTTTGGGACTCTCATATCAGGACACTTTCTTGAAAAATGACCCTTCAAAGAAATTATTCGGATGATTTTTAGAAAAGAATATGCGCTTAGGATTTTATTAGAAATAAAATGTCTGTAAGAATTTGTGTCTTCAGGATTTTTATTTTGAACAAAATATCTGAAACAATTCCCAAAACTTAGCCAAAATCTTGAAACAAATTCTTAAAAGGAAATGTTGGTGCTTTAGCCAAAATAAAATCCCAAAAGAATTTATACTTAGCCAAATAAAGGTAAAATATTTGGACCTATTATCACTTAGCCAAATAACCCTAACTAGTACTTAACTTTAAACCTACATGCTTTCTTGAACTTGTTCTTGGAATGTTACTTGATCTTTGAAGGCTTGAACACCATGAACACCTGCTTGGGAACCTTTATCTTTGCTCTAATGACATGTCCCTTAAAAATTGAAAAAATACACTTTAATATAACTTAAAGTTTTTCAAAATCTTAACACACTACATGATTTCTCTAGATCCCTCATTCCATCTAAAAACTTTGTATAGCTCATTTGCACAAACCATTGGATCACTCTCTGAATAGGAACCCTGTTTAGCTAGTGAAACCACATCTAGACAAAAGCTCATCATGTAAGCCAAGAATTTGGCTAACATTTTGGTGACTTAGTTGGGTAGAATGCATAATATTCTTGAGAACTCAAATCATTTACATGAATCTTGACTCATAACAGATAATACATTTTTTCCAAGACTGCAAGAGACCTCTTATCTAAAAAAGACAAATGAATTCCATCAAAACAAGGAAGGAAACAAAAAAAAAGTAAGGAAACTACCCTAGAAAAAACAAATTTTCAAAAAAAGAAATTTATTCATGATAAAACATAAATAAACTAGTGCGTTAGAACAACATTTGGAGGAAAACAAACTATGTACAGGGAACTTGACTTCCTTAAAAGTAATGTTTCATATGTTATCCCATTGACTGGGATAGGAAGCTCTTCACCATCCATTTTTGAAAGTTGGAAAGTGATGTGGGATTTGTAGTTGGAGATCATATATAAACCACTTCAAAGAGAGTCAAACTTTGTGTGTGGCCTTCTTGGCTTATCTCTATCCTCATCCCACTTGAGAACCAAGTCTCCTTGTTTTAAAGTTATGTGAAGAAGTGCCTTTATCAAAGGCTCTTTTTTACCTTTGTTTGATGGTTTTCCATGGCTAGTTTAGACTGATGTCTTGTCTCTTTTAACTCTATAAGCTCAATATATTTGAACTCCATAGGTCCATTCTCTAAGAACTCAATCTGGTGCATCAATTCTAAAGTAGGGAATTCAAGAGAAATAGGCATTCTTACTTCCTTACCATATACTAGCTTATAGGGATAATTAACTATTGAATTTTTGTAAGTGAATCTATTAGCCCATAGAGTTGAATTCAGATTGAGGTTCTAACCTCTAATTATTTTTAATATTCCTTCTGATGATCTTCAATAAATTCTTATTAGTAGACTCAACAAGGCCATTTCCTTGTGGATAGTAATTTGATGAAGTACTGAGATAGACACTATGCTGAACTACCGATTGGTTGATTCTTGACCCCACAAAGGCCATAACATTATTTTAAATGATAGTTTAAGGTATTTTAAACCTAGTAAGCATTCCTTCATAAAAATATAAAACATTGGACTCGTTTGCCTTCTTCAACACTACTGCTTCTATCCATCTAGTAAAATAGTTTATAGCAATCAATATCCACTTGTGACCTGAGCTTGAAGGGGGATTAATGAGAGCAATAAATTCCAATCCCCATTGGACAAAGGTATGATCTATCATAATTGGTTGGAGAGGCAAGGATGCAAGCTTGACCTTTTCAACAAACATAACACATTGTCTACATTTTATAACCCATGCATGACAATCTCAAAATAAACTTGGCCAATAATACCCACTTCTCATGATTTTGTGGGCTGTAGTTCTTGTTGAATAATGCCATCCACCATGTACATCATGGAACTACTTAGGAAATCTCTATGTGTGATGTGGCTCTCTACATCTTAGCAACATTTTAGTTGATATCTTTCTTGAACAAAATATTATCAATAAGAAGAAAAGGAATTAATTGTAATCTGAAATACCTTCTTATTTAAGGGCTTAAATGAGAAAGATAAATACCATGTTGGAGGAATATTACCATGTATTGGAACCAATTACAAGGTTAGGTGTGATTAGTTGTAATTTCTTCATCAGTTGACACCATAACTGCCTCATTAGCCTCTTGTAAGTCTTGGGCTAGATGTTCACAATGTCCCTAGCCTCTTACCAATTTTTTAAATCTTGATCTCAACATTACATTCCATTAATTTGGTTATCCAACCAGATATTTTCTCACTTATATCTTTGTTTAATAAGAATTATTTGACAATTAGATGGGCAACCATCAGATGTATCTTATTGTTTGACAATAAATATCTAAATAAGAGACCTTATAACTGAAAGCACATGTTTTTCCATAAATGAATACCTTGTTTTATATTATTCTAAGCCTTTATTGAAGAAGGATATTCATTGTTCTAAGGCTTCCTAGTTATGCTATATGAGAATACTTAAAATTGTGTCACTATTAGCATAGGTGTACAAGATAAAATCCTTTGTGAAATCAGGGTTTAGAAGTGTAAGAGCAATAGATATGGATTTCTTGATCTCTTCAAAGATTTTTACTCCTTCCTTGGACCAACTAAAACTCTGATTCTTATTCATCATATCTATAGATATAAGTGGCTTAGCTAGAGTGGCAAAATATAAAATGTATCTTCTTATGAAATTAATTTTGCCTAGGAAGCTTTGCAAAGATTTCTTGTGCTTAGGCAAGAAAAGTGCAAGAATTGAATCTATCCTATCATGTCCAAGAAGCGTACCTTCATGAATCGATAAAACACATTTTTTGGATTTAGATATATCCCAAACTATCTACACTTTTCAAATTCTTGCTCAAGATGAATCATGTGCCCAGCTACATTATCAGAGAATATTGTTATGTCATTCAAATAAACAAGTATGAACTTTTTAAAAAGACATTGGAATGACATATCCATGTCTTTATAAAAGTTGTCTCTAGCATTGGATAAACCAAATGTCATCTTTCTATATGAAAATGTCCCCCACTTTGTGGTGAAGGCTATTTTGAATTGGTTTTCTTCCTTGACCAAAATCCAATTGTATCTACTATAGCCATCCAACAAGGAGAACCTCTCTGAACCTGTAACCAAATATATAATTTTTTACATAGATGGAAATGGATGGTGGTCTTTAAGAGAAGCTTTGTTCAAGTCTTGAAAGTAAACACACAGTCTAATGTCACCATTCTTTTTCCATAATAGAACAAGGTTGGCCACCCAAGTTGAGTGCTTAATTGGAAATATTATCGCTGACTCAATGAGTTTATGAATCTCAACTCTCATCAAGAGTTCAAGCTTAGGATTGATAGGCCTTTAGTTTTGCCTTATTGGCTTAGTCTTAGCCTCTAGCTAAATGGTGTGTTGAGATAGACTTGGATCAAATCCTTTAATGTCACTATATTACCATGTAAATACATCCATAAAACTTGAACATAACTTATTGAATTTTTATTTTTCTGAAGGAGTATAAAATTTACCTAAATTTAAGCTCTTACCCATTGAAATTTACACATTGGCATAGTGATCCTCATTTGTTGACAATGAAGAATTTTCTTTCCTTAGCTCATCATCACCATTGAATATGTACTCCAGTGTGACCAACCCTTTAGGTAACTTATTTATCTTTAGCTACACAATCTAGTCACCATACTGATGTGATAACTTTTCTTGGTTCCTTGAGGAAAACCTAACTTCTTGTAATAACTGAACAATTTGATTATCATATTCAAACACTTTCCAATTATCATTTTGTTCTAGAATAGAAGGCCTCATAACTATCTTAATGTGTGACTGAACCTTTTCATTTTTTGTCTGTTGGGATACTGAATTGTGACCCAATAGTAGTTAGTCTGTTTACATATTTTCTCACTTCTTTTTATGGCCCAAATGTGAAAAGCTTGAAAATATTCAATCAAGTCCCATAACCTATGTTTATAAGATCTAATCAATGCATTTTTTTCATATGTTTAAACCTCTTACTTGGTAAATTACCAGTTTACTATCTATAAAAACTTGTAAACAATCAACCTTCATCTTTCTTAGCCATTTTAAACTGTGAACTAATGATTCATATTCAATAGAATTATTTGAAAAACCAAACTAAAATTTGAGAGAAGAGAAATACCTTTGATTGGCTAGATAAATCAACATCATTCTAGCCCCTATGCCATGTTTGTTTCTTGATCCATCAAAGTATAATTGCCATAGGCCATCACTAGGCTCGTCTTCCTTCATCAAAGCTAGAATTGGTGTATCTTTTTCATGTAGGCAATAAAAAAAAAATCCTTCTTCTTTAATTAGCTTATAAGGATCATGCTCATGTAAACTAAGGGCTCATTCATCTAAAAATAGATCTGGAATTCCATCTAGAGGTGACTCAGTCTCCTCTTTACTAAATTTTATGACCTCATCTAAGATGATACAATTACTATTCACAATACTTAGCATATATGGTTCCAAATGGAAACATGCAATAGGTTCATAATGCATTATTACCTTAGTACCATACCTAGTCTTAAACATTATATATGTCCAATCAGCTAATAACTATCCTCCAATCTTTGAGGTAAAGTCTCTTGAGAGACACATTTAAAAATAGGGAGGCAAGTCCACTACTACCATGTCCTATTGAATGGTAACATTAGGGAAATAATTTAGTGTCAACTTTATGTCTTTGATGATGCCTACTATATTTATTGGTGACCCATCTAGTTGTCATACTCCCTTGGTATTGGGTTCATAGACAAGACCAAACTTGTCTACAATTTGCAAGATATAGAAGGGAGGAGTTTTACTTGATTTTACCTCAGCTTGGTCCACCTTCACCATCTTGTGTAGCTGCTAATCTTATTACTTAATTGGTTGATCTAAATTGGTTAGAACAACACATTGTTTCTCAACTAGTTCTGAAGACATCTTGAGAGCTAAAAACTCTTGGATAAGCATATATTTTTATCTTGGAATAACAAGGGAATCCCACATGCTCGTTCTAATATTGGATTTATTCATCTGATCTTTTATGCCAAATAAGGCTCCACTAACTTTTAGGTGTACATTTTGAACCATTGGCTATTCATGGACTATAGGTTTTTGAGGGACCTTTTAGCCTCTACATTCTAATTTTTATATATTAAAGGGACAAAAGGTTGATCTTTGTCACTCTTGGAAACAATATTAGGATTACTAGAAGCATTGATAACATTTTGAGGCTCCTCAATAGCTCTTTTAGCTTTAGTTAGATCTACAATTTAGCCACGTATATTTATAACTCACCAATTTGATTGAATGTAACCTAATCATCCATTTACAAATTTACATTAATGGCATCAATAGCTTTTAATCTTGTTGAGATTTTCCTTGGGATACCAAATTTGTCTCCTGATATTGACCTCTTTGAAGAGAAAAATATTTTTGTGTCATTTATGGCATGGTAATGCTATGTGATATCAAGGCTTGTTTTTGAGTATCATTGGGATCAAATGGCTACCAAATTGAATCTTGTGTCAAGTTGTTTTAAGGAGTAATAGCAATGGCTTTTGAACTTGAAGAAGCATTAGGATCAAGAGATGCATATGGTTTAGATGGAACAATGGGTCTTTATGATTGATAAGGAGGTGTATTTTATCTAAAACCTTGATAGGGATCCATTTGATTTTATTACTAATAGGAGGTTTGATTTTGATGTTGATGATGTCTAACTTGGTATTGTTGTCTTTTAATCTAAACTATTTCATTCCAAAAAGATTGTAACAAACTTTTCAAATCTCCATCTAAAGGCGACTGAGTAACCAGGGTTACAACTTATGTTTTAGGATATTGAATAGGATTTAAATATGGGATCTAAGAAACATGAGGGGGTGGGGTGGATTACAAGTTTGGGAATATAGGCATTGGCAGCCTCAGATAAATCTTACTAGTTTGGATTAAATTATTATCTACTCTTATTACAACCTCATAGGAATTCGATGGAGTATTACCATCCATGAACTGTATCATCACACTAATATCTGAATTAAGGGATTTTAAATAGTACAAGAAGGCATATTTTAGGGATGTCTAACTAATACATGTATCATAGTCCATGTCTTTTAGAATCTGAGGTTAAAATTAGACATAAATTCATGGGGTATCTTTTTATGGTAGTCAGCTGTTCAACTAAGGACAAGTGATCAAATTTGTCTTTAAACTATTTGACTAAGGCTACACCTAACTAATCCTAGGTAGTAATGGAAGTTGATGAAATATTTATATACCATATCAATGATTTTTATTTGAAGGAAGCAACAAGAAATATGATACCATATTATCTTGAGTAACATTGTGAACAAAACAAAGCTTGGAAACATCTTGAATTTCTCAATAGAAGTTGTTTTATCCCATTCTCATAAGAAAAAAGGGATAATATTAAGGTTAGATATGGGAATGTCATCAAGATGGGATAAATTGAAGTAAATACCCCTATTAAATGAAGTTCACACTTAATTCCTGATCACCATTTGGGAAAGGGAATTTGGGAAATTGGGAAAATATCTTGGACTAAAATAATAGATTGACCATAGGATGAATATTTATTTGGAGGATAAGGTTTTTTACTATTGAATCTATCTCTTTTATGTGAAGTAGATAGTAACTCAATGAATTCAAAGGGAACACCTTTACTTGTTGATCTTGTAGTAACCTTTGGCATGAAAATGCTGCCTAGATTTTTATAATTTAAAGAATCTTTAGATTTTGATGATGGTGGATGTCTCTTCTTGCTGAAAATACTTATTCTCAACTCTAAACTTAAATTATTCCAAGGAAAACATGTCCCAATGAGCATGCCAAAACTATTGGTATTTTAGATTGCACCCTATTTGAGTAAAAGATTGTTCGAGTCTTTTATTTAAGTCTAGTCCAACATGGGATTGATCTTAGGCTATGGGTATCCTAATAATGGACTAGACCTCTAGAGAAGGCTAACTTCCTTTTGTATCTATCACATATACTAAACCTAAACTAGCAATTACCTAGAAAAGGGAGAGAGATAACAATAACTTAATGAAAGCATATGAAAATGGGGTGATGTACTAATGATTTGATCAATCAAACTCACACCAGACACATTATAGGATGCACTCAATACTATAACAAATCACTCACATCAATGTTTCAAAATAAGGCATGAATTAGCTATTAATCTAACATAGGAGGGTAGTTATCAACTTCTAAACTAACTAACAAACCATAAATTACACTTAGAATGACCTATAAGGATTGCTAAAGCAGATCATGAAGGTGAGAAAATTCAAACAAAGGTAAGGAGAACATGCATTCAATTAAGCAATCAATAAATTCATAAGACACACTTTAATTCAATTATAAAATGGAGGAATTCAATCTTTTATTGCATCAAATAGGTGTTATAATACAATTTTGATAGAGTCTAGTCATACCAAAAAGAGGGATCCATTTCAAGGCTTAGAAACCTATATTTATAGAAAAGGGAAAGAGAGAGAGAGAGTTGTGCATTGAAAGAAGCCTGACCACTTTCAATGGATTAGCATTCTTGATGATACTGAGTCATGATCCTATCAAGAAGAAGTTCATTGTAAAAGAATTGAATATTCCATTGATCTTTATCTAAATGCTAGCTCTTCATCTCGTGACTCCATGCCATCTTTAATTTGATCTACTAACAAGGACAAAACCTTCATGTCTTGAAACTGACATAACCATGCATGGTCTATCTTGGATGGCTATAAATATTTACTTGTCTAGGAAATGGCCATGATGAAGGACAAGAAACTTCCCATTAACTACATATCTGCCCTAAATAAATATCTGAGCATAAGTTTTATTATAGATAAAAACCAATCATATTTATTAGTTTTCCTGTAGTTATCATGTTAATGAGATGGATTTTGCCACCTATTCAATCTTGTTTTGATAATGAATGCCAACCCTTAATCTATTTTAGGTCCTATGGAGACCTATTTTGTTGCTACTAAGCTTCAATGATAGAACTTGATTTTGAAATATAAGCCTTGGTTTGATTCAGGATTCATATTCAAGATCAACCCATTTTTATTTTTACCTTACCCAGGTTGAAGAACATTCCATCAACTCCCATTGAAAGCTTCCTTGGTTTGCTTTGGTTTTATTGGCCATCAAAAACTGACTCAGATTAATATTAACCTATCACACTCTGTCAGATCTTGGTTGTATGGATAATCATTGATCATTGATCTCCTACTAGTTAAATACACTTATGCCACTTGTCATGCATGCATTTACCCTCAAGTTCTACTAACTCTTTTTGACTCCCACTCACCCTTGATCTTGGATGCATGATTGAATGTGTGTCATTGATTTATTTGGGTCCATTAACCTATCAATCATTGCTCATCATTGGTTCTTATGTACGATCAAATGTTGATCATTGATCTTGACTTTTGAACTACAATGGCTACTTCAAAAGACCTTACTTTGACATCTATGCACATGTATTTGACATTTTCATGAATGCATTTGACATCCATGCAACTGTCTATGAGATGTTTTAACTTCAATGGTTATCTATAATGGTTTAAATTTAACATCTGTACAAATGTATTTGATGTCCTCATGACCGTCACTGAATATTCAAAATCCAACAAGCACTTTTTGTGCTTGAATTTGACACTTGCACAAATGCCCTAGGCTTTTTGAACTTAAACAACTATTTATCATGGCTTGATTTTGACACTTACACACCCGTCATTACCCTACTAGAACATAAATTGCTTGGGCCATTTCCTTCAGACCTTTTGTCTATGGGATTTTTGCATTTGAATGACATTTGTGACCCTTTGGGATAATTATTTTAGAAACTATTCTACAAGAATGACCCTTCAGGGCTTTTGTATTGGGACACTTTCCCAAAAAATGACCCTTCGAGAAAATCATTCATGACACTTTATTGAAGAAACGACCCTCTAGGACTTTGTCTTGGGATAATTTCCCAAAAAATGACCCTTCAAAAAAATCGTATGAGGCACTTTGATTGAAAAATACCCTTTGGGACTTTTGTATTGGGACACTTTCTTGAAAAATGACCCTTTGGGGAAATTGTTCAAATAATTTTCTTGAAATAATATGTGCTTAGGATTTTACTATGGATAAAATGTCCATAAGAATTTGTCTTCAGGCATTTTTTTTAGACAAAATGTCTAAATTATTTCCCAACACTAAGCCAAAATCTTGAAACAAATTATCTAAAGGAAATGTTAGTGCTTTAGCCAAAATAAAAGCCTAAAAGAATTTGTATTTAGCCAAATAAAGTTAAAGTACTTGGACTTGTTATCACTTAGCCAAATAACATGACTAGTATTTAGCTTTTAATCCTGTAGGCTTCCTTGAACTTATTCTTGGAATGTTACTTTATATTTGAGGGCTTAAACACCATGAACACCTACTTGGGAACCTTTATCTTTGCTCTGGAGACCTATCCCTAAAAAATTGACTAAATACACTTTAAGATAACCTAAAGTGTTTTAAAATCTTATCACACTACACGATTTCTCTGGACCACTCATTCCATCCAAAAATTCTATATAGCTCATTTTCAAAAACCATTAGATCACTCTCTGAATAGGAACCTACCTGGCTATTCAAACCACATCTAGACAAAAGATCATCATATAAGCCAAGAATTTGGATAACAACTACATAAAAAAAGAGATAAACTACTTTGATACTTGTATCATTCAACTCAACCACTATAATTATGCAAACCAATGTCATTTGAAGTTTAAAATTATTACTAAAAAAAACAAAAATTTGCATAGAACTCATAGTACATTTCAACCACAAGTACTTCACAAAGGCAACACTAAGTCTTAACCAAACCAACTACACACATATGTGCATAACTTATCAATTAAATGGAACTTGAAAAATATAACTAATTGAAATACCGTAAAAGTCTATATTATGCTTCAATAAAAGATATCTAAAATCCATCACATTATAAACATTTCACAGGGGTATTTATACTTATTTTTCCCTGACCAAGTAGTTACATCATAAATGACATGATTGAATGGCCAACAAACTTCTCCATGAATTAAGAGTCATGGCAGTCTATTACCGAGTTTCTCTTAAGGATTGGGGCCTTTGCACCCCCTATATACTCGTTCTATGCTAGATCCTTATTGCCATGTGTATATCTCCTTGTGAGTCGGTATAAAACTCCCAATGAATGAGATATGGGTGATCCTTAAGAATTTCTCCTTGACAATCTCATGCTTGCCATGCATTCCCCAAGTCATCTACTATTGTTCTAAGTCCTATGCTCTTGGGTTCCTCATGGTTAATTCCTCTCTTTGACTCGGTCCTCTTGTGCTAGTGATTATGTGCCCTTATCCTTTCATTCCCTATAGGTTCTATGCCATGGTGCTTCTGTGCCATTCTAGTTCCATGCCATAGTCTTTTTGTGTTATGTTCCTTCTATGTTGTGCCAATTTCACCCCAAACTATTAAAACACTTAGCCAAAATTTGGGTCTAACAATATGATATAACCAAAATGGTTAACTATGTGAATTTATAGCCCATACCTCTTTTGAATAAATGCTATTCCAAGAAATTGTTATTGATTTGAAATCTAATAATGATGTTGTGATCTTCATTGGTCATTGATTTTGTTTCTTCTAAAATTCTAGACAATATGTCTTCATAGATTCTATAAAGAAAAGTGCGTTCAGGGATGGCAAATATAGATAAATAATGGATAGAAGGTTTATTTTGGAAATGGAGATATGGATCATAATGGAATGTATAATGGTTGGTCAATAGATGAAGATCAGGGTTTTCAAGCACACACAATGTTGTTGATTCTAGATTTGACATAATTTTGGGTGTGACAAGGCCAAAAACTTCTAAAGATGCTCTCAATAGTACTACCAATTTTTTCTATTGTTTAGGTCTGAGAGATGTTACCATCTGATTATGTTGTATATTAGAAGTTGTAATGATGTTCTCTTTAATAATGTCTTCATCAAGAATTAAAGAACTATTATGCTTAATTATTGGTGCTTCAAAGAGGTTTTCAACAATAAAGTTATCTTGATTGTCTTATAGGGCCTCTGAGAAGGTTGCACTAAGGAATGCTAAATTTTGACTTGATTGTTCTTCTTTTGCATGAATGTGGTCTTGGTCCCCATAATATTCTATAATTGGTATGTCACTATGGATGCAATTCAATAATGTGTGATTATGTCTATCTCAATCAACACTTGTGAGAGGTGTAATGTTAATATAATGACTATGTTGGGTAATGTTAATGACATGTGGAATGGTAATGGAATGGTAAGAGGTAGCATAATCCTCATAGAAGATACTAGGACAACTTATGTCGAATCTAAATTAATCATCCTTGAAAACCATGGAAGGATCATAAATGTATTCAAATTGATATGCAAGGCATGTGTAACAAATGTTGTAACAAACATAAATGTATTTTGATTTTGAAGCTGAGTCTAACTCTAAAAACTTTGAATCCAATGTTGAGACTAATATTGATTTTGATTTTGATGCCAAATCTGATATCAGTTAAAAAATAAAACCTAAATTTAACATTGATTTTTCATCTACTATTTTAACAAAGATGTTATTGTAGACACTAGAAAACCACACATAATAGCTCTAGATGTCAAAATGCCTCGGGATAACTTAAGGATAATGTAAACCTTTTTGACCCACTAACTAACCCATTAGACCTTGGGTTAATGTAGCTACTTAGCTAACTAAACTCACTAATTCACTAACTTAACCATTTCCCAACCCCTTTTAACTCACCTTAACCCCTTTATCTTTGAACACTCAACTACCAATGATCATCTTGACCACCAATGGTTAGGCTAACTGTTGATGGTCAAGTCTTCCTCGTTCTTACACAAATACCATCTGTGTAAAAGCTAACAAAAAAAATTTAATATGTCTACCTTGCCCATTACCAATGAATTCCCAAGCATCAAAATCAACAAACAAACCTCCTAGGGAACCTTCTATCCTCCATCTCTCTTTACCTATAAAAGGAGGGGAGTAGGAGGTGGATGGGATCCATATTCAAGCATTCAGAAGCCAACATTTTAGCACATAAGAAATCAAGATTTCAACAAACCAATCTTTCTTCTATTAATTCAACATCTATAAAAAAGATCCGAACCTTTGCCAATTTTGCTCTTGATGAAAAGTAATGTTATTGTACCAAAAAATTTCCAGCCATTAGCCTTCAAGCAATAGGTATATTTTGTATTGCATATTTATTTATTTGGTTTCTGACTTGTAGGACTAAGTCAGATCCCTTGTACCTATTTTTTGACTTCCTTATTCCTAACCATAACCTTAAAAAACCCTCATTTGATTATTGATCCATTTTTCAACTCCATTTTGAGTAACCTTAGAATCTATAAGGAACCATTGACGGTTAGCATAACTACCGATTATCACCTCCAATCATCAACAATTACACAACTACCAATGGTCAACTTAAGCATCAATAGTCACCCTGACTACAGATGGTCACTATGGTAATAAATAATAATAAGTTATTTACAACCCCATACCCCCAACTACATCTAATTTTTTATGTCCCTACCTGTTCACAGACCATTACCTAATTTTTTGAACTTGAATTGATCTACTTTAGCACTAATATTGATCCACTATTACTACATTTATTTTATTTTATTTATCAAATATCTATTTATTATTGTATTACATTCTTGTACTTTCTATTATTTAATGCAAGTATTTCATTCTATCTCTTTCAACTTAACTGTTATCAAAGAGTGGATTGACAGCCTCCTAAAAAGCTCATGCTTCTTGGATCTAGCTCATGTTAGGAAGTCCACCTTACTATTTATCTAACAAACAAGTTTTCTTAGTGCTTTCTTATATGTAGGTCATTCTTCCATATCCAAAGAGGAGCTCTTCACACTCATCTGGATCATGTACACACAATAACTAGGTTCTTCTACCACACCCTTATTACTAGTTTCTTACCTTACATCTTCTTAGAAAACAAGAAAAAATTAAGAGAAACATTTTGGCACACTCGGTGGGACCTAGTAACATCTAGATGCCCTTTTCTTCTTTATTATGTGCTATTTTACTTGGATTTCATCACAAAGGGGAGAACAAAGCCAGCTCTCTAGTTGAGTATAAACTCTTAAAATTGGTATATACTAGCTAAGCACCCGACACCCCTATCACTATAATGTGTGAAGTAAGGGGGTAGGCCCCAATACCAAGATATGTATTGATTTTTTGCATATATCATTTTGAGAGCCTTGAACACCTGAAACCAATATTAAACTTATTTTCTAGTACCTAATCTACAAACCAAATTTCTTCTCCACTTTCTAAGGCATAAGCCAAAAGCGAGATAAAATGTTCCCTATGATTAAATGCACTCTAGTGTATGTTTTGCTTGCCTTGAGATCTTTTCTTTTGGTTTATTTATGTTTGAGTTGTAAGCTTTCCTTTATTGATTTCTATTTCTCACATGGTTTTTACAAGATAACAGTTGAGGAACCAAACCAACCAAGAGCCACCTTCATCTTCCTCTTCCTCTATGGAGTATACCTCAGATGTTGAAGGTTCTACTCATCTTTATCCTCCTCCTTCCATACCTTAGATATTTGTCAAGGGTGATGCATATTTTGCTACTTTCCTTGATAACAAACCTATGTCCCTTTAGTATTGCCTCAACACCCTATCTTACCTCACCCTTGCTTCGGTTCCTCCTAGCAATCCACCTTATGGGATACCTCCCCATGTTTTGATCGGGACTACATCCACCCAACCTATGATCACCCAAGAATTTTCTTCCACCCATAACCCATCTTCTAATTCCACCCAAACCCAATCAAACATACCAACCAATATCCAAACATCTCCTACACTAACCAACACCTCTAATATAGGGGCAACCACACCTTTTGTTACCCATACTTCATCCATCGTGGGGATATCTTATACCCCTATTTCTACCATTCCCCTTTTCACTACTAGCCCACCAATTTCCACCCACTTCAAAATATGGTGCTTTCCATACTTCCTACCCTTATACCTATTAGTATTAAATACACCACTCAACCCCAACCAATTAATCCATTCATACCTCCAACCCAACCCACTATATATCCTCAAAAAATACCCATGACATCATACCCACATTATGTTCCTAATCCACAAGGATACATAACACCTTCTTCCCAACCTTTTGTACCCATTAACCCTTATGGGGCACCATCCCAACCTTCAATGACCACATACCAATATGTGGCATGTTCTCAACCTTATACCACTTATCCATATATTGCATCCACCTAATCTCAACAAAACTTACCATACATTTATGAATCCCCCAACCCCAAATAAATTTGGTCAAAATGTTGATGGATAAAATGACCAACTTAGAGTCATCTATCTATGGGGCTCACAACCTCGTCTTATGATCAAATATATAACAAACCTATTCACCCATCTGTTACTATCCAACCTTATCCTCCTCAATGGGAACTACTTAAATTTTCCAAATTTCAAGGCAAGGAGGACCCCCAACAACACTTAAAATAATTTTTACATTCTTGTTATTTGATCCCTATGATGATGCTCTCCTCCTCCGTACCTTTCCTATGTATTTATCTAGACCAACCTTATATTGGTATAGTTCTCTCATCAAGCACTCCATCTTTTCCTTTTCCCAACTTGCCCAAACATTTTTAGACCACTTATTAGTTAATATATCTAAGAAGGTCTATATTACCGACCTCTACTCTATTAGGCAATTTGATGATGAATTAATTATCGATTTTGTATCATGGTGGAGGGGTCTTATCAACTAGATCACTTTCTCTTTACCCCAACTTGAGTTGATTGAAATTTTCTCTTGGGGTTGTGACAAACACATTTCCCCTACTCTTTAGGTTCAAACTTTTAGAAATTTTGATGAGGCTTTCCTCATAGCATGTAAACTAGAAATCCAAATCACTGATGAGGGGAAGTTGAAGCTAAGAAATAAAGATTATAGATTCAAATCTAATGACCCTTCCTCATCCAAAACCACTAGCCAATTGAACCACCCCAACACCAAACCAAAGGTATCCATAAACATAGTTATCCTTAAAACCACTCCACCTCCAATTGTCAACCAACCCAACCAAACTAACTCCATTAACTCTTCCAATCAATAACTCAAAAATCAAAAGTAGGCTACCCTAAAACAATACACTCCACTAAGAGAATCATATGCTTCAGTTTTGGATAAATTGATGAAATCCAACATCATACAACTCTCCCTATCAAACCTCCCCAATAATTTGATGCTTCTCACCCTATGCCTAGTTCGTACAACAATAATGATCTATGTGTTTTCCATTGTGTCATTGGACATGACGTTAGTAGGTTTAACACCTTTAAAAACACTATCCAAAACTTGATTGATAAGGGAGAACTTGTATTTGACAATCCCAATGCACCCTTGAATCAGTCTTTTAACATATTTTGGCAACCTTTTCCCAATTATGCCCCCTCTAATAACCATGATGATAATAAATTAGAATCATCTCACACTATTAAGGTACATATAGTCAATTTTATTATCAATAAACCTATCATTGAGGAAATCATTGCTTCAACTACCTCCTCCTCCACTCCACTCATGGGAGTGGTGAACTCACCATCCTATATTTCTTTAGATACCTAAATAGAGGAAGTAACCATACATCTGTCTTCACTTGATGATACCATGGACTTATCCACATCTCCTTTGATAGAAATACTAAAGGAGACAACCATTACCTCAACGACATCTTCTTTGACTCCCCTCATTAAAGTGGTAGAATTATCCACCATTCCTTTGGACACCCAAACCAAGGAAAAAACCACCTCCTCTCCTTCACATGGGGAGATAATAGACTTACCCACCTCTCCTTTGATACAAATACCAAAGGAAGTAACCCTTGGCATCACACCTTCCTCCTTCATTATGGAACCACCCATTTTCTCTTTGGAAACCATCCCAAAAGAAGAGATCACCTTATCTACTCCTTCCATGGAGGAAACATCCTCTCAAATATTGAAACCTTCCATCAAGGAAAAAGGTGAAGAAACCATTCCCTCACCTAAACTTATGGGCTTAATCTTTGAAACCAATGACTAACAAATCAAACTAATTTACAAACCTTTTTCTAGATTAGTCCAAAGTCTAGAATTTTCATCTCAACCCAATCTGGATAGAGCCACCTTTTGGCACCATCTTGGGATCCCCTATAAAAAAAAGCATTAACCTTTAACCTCACTTTCACTTAAAATTAAACCTATCATCACCTCAATCCCTTCATCAAACACTTCTACCTCCAAAACCATGGAGGAATCATCTAAACCACCCCCATTTAAAATTGTCAAAACACCTTACGCCTCTTTAACCAACCCATCAAGAATCTAGGAATACTTCCTACTCCTAGCATTGCCCACCCATATTTGAATTTGGACTTAATCCCATCTAGTACACCAAAGGAAAGCCCAACCAACCCAAATAAAAAGGTGGAACCACCCAAATTCTCACATCAAAACTGAGCCATACCACCTCCTTCCCTCTTACCTTCTATCTTAGGTCCCATCATTTGAAAATCTTAGGAGCTCATTCTTATACCAAGAAAGTAAACCCTCCCAAAACTACCCAAACTAAACCTTATCCTTTCATTCTACTTTTACCTACCCCCACCAAACCATCAAACTCCCTATCATTCTTAACTAACCTATCTACCTCTACCTTCCCACCTATTTCTAAAACTTCATCATCCACCTCTAAACCTTCCACTTCAAAACCAACCACAACCAAAAAATCCCAAACAAAACCACATACCAAAATAATTCTACCACCCTTAACTTCCACAATAAATTCTACTTCTAAGAAGACTCCTACCTCTAAAACCAAAAACCCATCATCTCCAACACCTTTACTCAAATCTTATTCAACCATTCTATAAAGGTTACTGCAAACCTCTTCTTTAATCCTACCACCTATCAAACCTTTTGATCCTTCAAGTCCTAAACCATCTTAGTTCAATGATAGTTTGATTTGTTCATATCATAGGACACCTGGACATGAAATGGATGACTACAAAGCTCTCCAAACACTTGTTCATAACTTATGGGATGAGGATGATTTATTATCAAATGAACCTCCCTTGAACCCCTTACCAACATGACCACCAAATGAACCCATCCAATACTTACTCTTAAACTCTCATTTGAAAGTGACGAAGAACCAAATCAACCATCTAGCCCAATACTTCCTCTCATCCACACTATCTATATGGTTACCTGATCTTGATCCTAATAACAAGACAAGGGGAAAACCAAAGTGTCCATACCATAGACATATCCTTCCACACCTCAACCTTAGAACCAAACCCAAACACCTTCACCTTCACCTTCACATTTATCATAACCCCAAATATCTATTTTGGGTGCCCCTCTCTCCAACCCTTTTTGAATCTCTCTAGTGAGTAGTGTTAAAACAACTTCACCAAACACTGGTGAAGATGAAACTTTATGAAATGATCAAGACCTCACCCCACAACCACTAAAAAATAATGGAGACCCTAAAATTTATAGAGGTTCAACCCCACAACCCTCAACCTCTTGCACCCTTCAACTTTCTACCTTTGTCACATTCTAGGATTTGAACATACCTTCCATTCATCTTGAGAATCTTGATCCTCCTCTTTTCATCACTATGTATATCAATCAAACCCACATCAAAAGGGTGATGATTGATGGAAGATATAGTATTAACATTATCTCCTATCATGCTTATATTTATGCCCAACTCTAACTGCTTAAGAATATTATGTCAGAAACTGTAGTAGTCCTCTACTCCTTTAATGATACTATAGCCACTACCTTGGGGATAGTTATCCTCCACATCTTCTTAGGACCTCACATAATTCCAAAGCTATTTTAAATTTTATAAGGTGAGTTCAAATACAATGTCTTACTTGGAAACCATTGGATGTATGTCATGAGTTGTGTCCCATCCACCTTACATCAATGTGTCAAGTTCAAACATGAAGGTCAAGTCATTACCATACAAGCTGATCCTAGTCCTTTGACATATTATAATATGACATATGAACCCAAAGATGTTCTTCTTCTTCCCTTATCCACCTTACCACCAATGAATAACAACTTTACCCCTACCATTGATGAAGCTTAAACTAGCTCATCTATCCTTTCTTCTTAGATCCCTGTAGAGGACCCCTTAAAACCCACATTCTAACATCTCTCACTAGGAGAGTATCATATTTTGGCCTTGGATGCCTTCCCTACTCATCAAGAATATGAGAATCTTGATCATGATCCTAATTATGATCCCAACATTGGAACCATCATTCCTTTTAGCCTTCCCAACCACCAAACCAATTTAATCTATGGGGAACTTGATCATCTACTTCTTGACTCCTCCACCACCTCTTCTATTCAACCATTTACCTCTGATTTCTCCTATCTAGACAAACTAGAATTTGCCAAATTATACCTTCACAAGTGTGCCTAGAAAAGATTCATCCTTAGTCATTATGAATAAGGAGCCCATGAGTTACCTATGATCAAAACCCAAAAACCTCATGAGTTATTTGGTCTTGGGTTCATCCCACTAGAAGAACCCACTGATTTACCCAAACCCATCAACACCATTGAGGAAGACAGCTTATACTCACCAAACACATCTCCTTCAAAATCTAAGGATTTTGAAATCACCCCTCCTAACTTTGTTTTAGTCAATATTATTAATTTTAGCCCCTTAACCTATCAAAAAGATGGCCAAACTAAAACCTTTCCTCTAATTAATCCTAAAATGGTAGAAAGTAACTCTCCTACCATCAACACCATCAAACATCAGGATGATGATTCCATTCTCAATTATCTTGGTGTGGTGGATTATTATATCCAAAAATCCATTCCTCCTAAGATCCAAACCATGTTGAACAAATCCACTATCAATGTCAACTTAGGTACTCAAGATAAACCTCACATTATAAAGATTGGTTAATCCTTAGATTGTATGGAACAAAAAGACTATCCTTATTTCCTTCATGGCCAAAGCATAAAATTTGCTTGATCCTATCAAGATATTCCTGGCATTGACCCTTCTATATATTTCCATAACATTATCATCTATCTTGATGTTAATCCTATTAGGTAAAAGCTTCATTGGATGCACCCTTGTATTGCATTTCTAGTCAAACAAAAGTTTTAACATCTCTTGTCTATTGATTTCATCAGGCCCATCGATTATCCTCAATGGGTTTGCAACATTATTCTCATCACCAAACCCACAAGAGGATTATTCCTCTATATTGACTTTCATGACCTCAACCTTGCTTATCCAAAGGATGACTTCCCTTTGCCTAGCATTTATCAACTTATTGATCTTACAAATAGCCATGAGATGTTATCCCTCATGGATAGTTTCCCAAGATATTATTAAATCTTGATTGCCCTTGAGGATTAATATAAAACTTCTTTAATCACTCCTTGGGGAACTTTTATTACAGGGTCATGCCATTTGGTCTGAAGAATGTTAGGGTAACCTACCAGTGTGCAATGACCTACATCTTCCATGATATCATCCATAAAATCATTGAAGATTATGTAGATGACATCCTTGGGAAATCCATATATTTCAAGGATCATTTAAATGTTTTTAAAAATATCTTTGAATGCCTAATCCATTTCCATGTCCAAATCAACCCCAAGAAATGTGTTTTTGGGGTCTTATCTAGATAGCTTTTTGGATTTATTATCTCTCTTTGAGGAATCGAGGTAGACCCTACTAAATTTAAAACAATTTTAGAGATACCACCTCCAACCCACCTTAAGAAAATCTTTAGTCTCTAGGGGAAGCTTCAATCCATCCATCACTTCATCTCTCAGTTATTGGATATATGTCAACCTTTTCACCATCTTATCAATAAATATGCATCTTTTAGGTGGAATAAAGAATACCAACAAGCCTTTGATTCATTTAAAGAATGCCTTCTTTCTCTACCCATTCTTATCCCTCATAAAGAGGGAAAAACCTTCTACCTTTATATCTCTACCACTGGCCATTTCCTAGGGGTGATGCTCGCTCATCGTGATGAACAAAGTAAAAAACAAGCTATCCATTATATAAGTCAAACGCTTATAGACTATGAGATTTGGTATACCCTTTTTTAGAAACTTTACCTAAACTTAGTCTTTGTGGCCACCAAACTTATTCATTAATTTCTCAATAATAAAACCTTTGTCATCACTAACACCGACCCACTCAAGTACATGTACTCTAAACCATACCAAAATCAGCTTATGGCTAAGTAGCTCATGCTCCTAGTTGATTTTAACCTTGAGTTTCTACAATAGAAGTTAATTAAAGGGAAATTCATTGCTGATAATTTGGATGAAGCTCCTTTTCTAGATAACCAACCTCTTCCTCTTATCTTTATAGATGAGTCCATCATGACTCTTTTTCAAAAGGACCACACCTACCAAATAAACATGTTCTTTGATGGCTTGAAATGCTAGCATGGTGGGGGTGTTGGAGTTATTCTCATTCCCCTCAACTATGAACCTATTCCCCTTTCCTTCAAACTTGACTTCAAATTCACAAAAATGTGGCTGAGTATGAAGCCCTAGTAATAGGTCTCCAAACTACTCTAGCCTTGGGAATTAAAACCATTAGTATCTTTGGTGACTTATGGTCAACTAGGTTAATGGATCCTACCAATGTAAGAATGATGTCTTATAAAAGTAAAAATAGTAGTAGATGTATTCTTATCATCATTTGATCATTACCTTATCTAATCTACTCCATGATCTACTAACAAGTTTGTGGATACAATGGCTTCCCTGGCTTCCTAGATACCATCTGCACCTTATAATTCTAAACTCTTTTTCATCATTCATTGTTTCATCACACCTTATATCCACTTTGATCTTCTTACCATTTTTAATGTGGAAAAATCTCCATTAGAAACTTGGTATGAATAAACCTTTAACTACCTCAACCTTGGCATCATTCCTCCTTACCTCTCTAGGAATGCTCTAAGAGCCTTTATTCAGATTACCTCTCATTATACTATACTAGGGGGAATCATTTACAAAAATGGTTTTGATGACCTCCTTCTCCATTAAATATGTAATCATGAAGCTTCCCATGCTATCAAGGAAACACATGATGGTATCTATGGGATACACTTTAATGGTTTAACTATTGCTAAACGTATCCTTCACCTTGGATACTATTGGCCCACCTTTAACCAAAATTGTTATTATTATGTAAATAATTGTGTTAAATGTAAATAACATGCCAATTTACATCATGCACTGACCCATATGCTTCAAGTATCTAAGGACTTTTGATCCCTTTCATAATGGGGACTTGATCTTATTGGAGAAATCAATCCTCATTCTTCATAGCAACACTACTCTATTATCACTGACACTGAGTATTTCACCAAATGGGTGGAGGATATTCCTATTATCTTGACTAAAGATGACAAGATAGTTGACTTCATCAATCATCATATTATCTTTTGTTTTGGTTTTCCCATAAGATCATCACCTGATAATGGCAAATCTTTAAAAAACAAGCAAGTCTAAGGTCTTTGTGATGCATTTGGCATCAAGTTAAGATTTTTATCACCTTATCATCTACAATAAAATACAAAAGTGAAAGAATTTAACAAAAACCTCAATAAAATATTAACTAATGTAGTCAATGATTTGGTTTTGGATTGGAACTTACACATTCTTTTTACTTTATGGGCCTATCACACTAGCATTCAAACCTCTATAGGTTTTACCCCTTTCTCTCTAGTCTTTGGAGTAGAGGTTATTTTTTCCCATCTAAGTACAAATTCCCTCATTTCACATATCCTTTCAAGACATCATTTCTAAGAGTGACTATCATCAAGAGCATCTAGCACAACTTGAGCTATTTGATGAACACTGCTTAAAAATGCTTAACCATCTTCATGTGTATCAAAAATGAATCAAGCATGCCTATAAAACACACTTGAAAGAACAAGAATTCAACATCAAATCTCATCCTAAATGAAAATAAACATGTGACCAATATAGATAAAATTAAGCGAGATAAGTTTACTTTTAATTAGTTTGGACCCATATTATAACCCAAAAGTATGGATTGGGAGCTTACAGTTTGTTCTCTCTCGAAGGAAAACCAAAACTAGAACCATGTGATTAACCATCATAGTCATAGCCTAATCCTAAATATGGGTACCATGGCTCTACCTATGACATGGTTCTCATGGATACTCTTCATCCCTAATCAGATAAAATCCCATGGTCATTGTCTCTCATAACCACTCCTTTCACCTATCATCAACCTCTTGTGCTTCAAGTTTTACCCTCATAAAGGTAAAATTCTAAGCCAAATAGGATTTTACATGTCTAAACTTATATAAAAACAATTTGGGATACCAAAATATCACTTGGGTCACATGTCTCTAGCATGCAGACTATTCCCTTGAAGGACAACTACCAAATAAACAAACATAAACTTAGACCACTCCCTTGAAGGATGGCTAAGTCAAACTTATAAAAATAAATCATTTAAAGCTTCCCACATTGATCAAATTCACAAACTTCTCAATACAACAATAATAAAAATGACCCTATATCAAAATCAAAATAAATTATCCCAAGAAAGCTACAGTCAGCTTCCATATCTAACATTAGTATACTTCCCACATCGATCAGTCTACACCTTGCAAGAAGACATAGATTTGCCTAATATGATTTTTATGTCACCTATAAAAGGGGCACACTAACCAAAATAAGGTTACCTTACCTATCATCTATTTACCCTTCACTTATTACCCATCTCCCCTCTATACCATCTACAAATCAAGGGACTTTGAGCTTATTTGACACTATGTGATCAAGACACCTTATTATCAATCAAATCATGCTAATGAAAAGCATTCAAAAGGATTATGTTACCTAAGCCAATCTAAATTTGGTTTTGTTTTGTCCTTACTAATGAAAAAACATCATGCAAGATTTGTTTAGGGGTATGTGGTTGGAAATAACTTGTTATTTATTACCATAGTGATCATTGATGGTCAGGGTGATCATCAGCAATTAAACTAACCATCAGTAGTTGTGTAACCATTGATGGTTGAAGGTGACCATCAATGGTTATGTTGATCACTGGTGGTTCCTTATGGATTCTAAATTTTCTCAAAAGGGAGTGGTAGAATGGATCAATGATTAGGTGAAATTTTGTTAAGGTTTTGGATAAGGACAAAGAAATCAAAAAATAGGTGCAGGGGGTCTGACTCAGGCCTAAGTTAGAAACTAAACAAACAAAGTTGTAATACAAAATATACCTATTTATTGATGGATGATGTCTAGAATAATTTTAGGAGAGTATCAGTACTTTGCCTCAAGACTAATTTTAGAAGAGGTTTGGATCTTCGTTATAGATGTTGAATTGCTAGAAGAAAGACTAGTTTACTAGAAGCTTTATAGCTTGTATTCTAAAATTTTGGCTCCTGAATGCTTGAAGATAGATCCCATCAACCTCTTACTCCCATCCTTTTATAGGTAAAGAGAGATGGAGGATAAAAGGTTCCCTAGGAGGTTGGCTTATTGATTTTGAGGCTTGGGAGTTCATTAGTAATGGGTAAGGTGTTTCTCTATGTTTTTGCTATTTACATTCAGAAGAAGAAGAAACTAAAGGTTAATGGTTAGGGGTTTGTACGTTACCCGAATTAAGTTGTGCACCATATCCAAGCGATGTAGGATCTCCTCTTTGGCTATGGAGGAAGACACCTATAGAAGAAAGAGACTCAAACAAAGAGATTGTTAGATATGGATATGGTAGACTGCCAAGCAACACGCTCGGTCCCAGAAGTGTAAAAACTTCCTTAAGGGATGACAGTCCACTTTTTATGAAAAAAGAGTGTTGTATAAAATAAATGGTGAAAGACTAAGAAAGAGAAAATAAACACACGTACCTGTTCTCTGCAATCAGTCTGTTATAGTCACCAGCATCGATAGTTCTGTCAGCATCAGTTGGTCAAAATGTCGATGTCGATTATGTTATTGGTATCGGTCTAGGTTGTGGTCAGTCAGGGTTGTGGTTGATGTCAGTTAGGGCAATGGGCCTTGGATAGGTTTTGGATTATGTCTGTGGTCGATAGAAGAGTCTATGGAAGCTTACAGGTTTGTGCAGGGTTGCAGGACAGTGAGTAGGGTCTAAGAAGGGACAAAGGTAGAAGGTTGGTGTGTAAAGAGAATAAGTATATAGGGAGGATTTTTCAGCCTCTCTAGGAAGAAGTCAGGTCTAGTTGATAGTATTTAGAAATAGTAAATAGAAACTAATTACTAATGTATTCTAAATACTGAAATAAAATAGAAGAATACTTAGCTCTGGTTGTCGCTGATGTTGAAGATCTCGTGCAATGTTTCCAATCCAATGTCTGGAGTGATTCTATAGAGTTTTTGTAGCCTGGAGAGCAAAAGTTGAAGTCTGATGATTAGTCTCAGAGCGTGCACGTCGATGTCAAATAATCCTGGGGGCCAAGAGGAAGAGAGAGATTCCTATTTCAAGATTTGACCTAAGAGGCTTAACTCAATGTTAGAGTTCAGTTTAAGTAACTGATGTCAGCTATTCTGCCAGTGTCAGTCGACAGTTGACTGACGTCGGTAGCTAAAGAATGGGTAAAAGGGCTTACAGCCTGTTCTCCATCTGCCAAGTGCATTTGCCGTTGGATAACGGTTAAAAGGTGGGCTTATTATATACGAGAGTTAGTTAGGAGGTTAGGAGGGAGTGAGAATAGGTCATGGATGACTCATAGGGGTCTTAGGGTGAGGTGTCCAAGGTGAGGTGTCAGGTGAGGTCATAATTTAAAATAAGTTGTTTATTTTAAAATAATAAGGTATGTAAGATACCAAGGGGAGTCGACACAATTTTGGTGTCTACATTTGCCCCTTTTTGTCTTGTTAGTTGGTCTGATGAACTACAAGACAAAAATAAGGTGTTAGTTACCCCAAGTATGGGATAAGGTATTCCCCCTTAAAGTGAGAATCGAGAGAAGGGAACCCAAAATTGGGTGCCAATTTGATAGGTAATTGATGAGTATGGTGAAGTTGGAGTGTGAACGCTGTAATAGTTAAGATTATGCGTATACCACTTCACGTGATAGGTAGGTCAAATTGTCACAGGCAAGGTCGAGGAGCACTAAAATCAAATTAATCAGTCCCCAGATTTTTAGTCATAGTTGATTGGGTTAATCAATCAAAGCTGTAGCTCCAATGGTCAAGGAGGACTAAAATCAAACTAATCGATCCCTAGCTTTTTAGTCGTAGCTGATTGGGTTAGATTGATTAAAGCTATACCTCCAATGGTCATCATGTTCCAAGTATTTTGGGCTCAAGAAGTGCTCCTGGAAAACATGAAAATATCACAAATATTGGGGATCAACTTGGTTGCGATCTGACAATACGTGTGAGGGTCATAATGTGGGGTGTGTACAATTTACTAACTATTCATGAGGTAGCATATATGCAATCAAAATAACCAAGGCAAAGTTGTCTCGAAAAGTGGTCATGGTCTAAGGAGATAGTCACGATCTCCAAGGTCATTGGTTGAGTTGAGTTGAGATACAAGTGATCTCAATGTTAGTTTTTTGTGGTTAGAGAGATGTATGTGATCTCCAATGTGCCCCATGAGAAGTCTAAGGTGACTTCTGTAGTGTCAGGGCTGATTGTTTGGTCATGATTTTGGATGAGGTTGAGATAGTTGGTCTATTAGGTAAATGAACCAATGAATGGCTGAGCTAACCTCAAAAGACCCCATGTCAACTGAGTACTACCTATATAGCCCATGCAAGGGGCCTCAGGCCAATGTAGTTCTCCCCAAAAGGAAGAAGAGGGTAGGTTATGGATTGGGTTTGACTAGGTTAGGTCATGGTTAAAGGTTAAATGGTTGGTCCATTAGGTAGACAGACGAATGAATGGCCGAGCTAACCTTAGGAGACCCCATGTCAATTGAGTGCTGCCTACATAGCCCTTATTTTAAGGGCCTCAGGCCAATGTAGTTCTCCCCAAAAGGGAAGAAGAGGGTAGGTTATGGACTAGGTTAGGTCATGGTTAAAGGTTATATGGTTGGTCCATCAGGTAGATGAACAAATGAATGGTCAAGCTAACCTCAGAAGATGCCATGTCAACTGAGTGCTACCTACATAGCCCCTGTTTTAAGGGCCTTAGGCAAATGTAGTTCTCCCCAAAAAAGGGAAGAAGAGGATAAGTCATGGTTAAGGTTTGACTAAGTTAGGTCATGGTCAAAGGTTATATGGTTGGTCCATTAGGGAGATGAACCAATGAATGGCTGAGCTAACCTTAGAAGACTTCACGTCAACCGAGTGATGCCTACATAGCCCCTAGTTTAAGGGCCTCAGGCCAATGTAGTTCTCCCCAAAAGGGAAGAAGAGTCAAAGTGGTTGATAGTTGTTTTGGTCAGGTTAGAAATGATGAATGTATGATGATGTTATAGCCTTTTCCATATTGTGTGATGGTGTATGCTGTAACATAGGTTATGTGGTTTTTCATCCTTAATAATTTTTCATATTGGTGATGGTGTATGCTAAAAATCAAATGAGTTTATTTATGATTCAGCAAGTTTTCATATTGGTGATGTTATATGCTTGACATAAATTGTGTTTGGTTGATAGTTTCCATGTGTATTGTTTTCCATAAAGACTAGTGTGAATGGGGCTATGATAATTATATAACACAAATGAGTATTTGTATCAAATAAATCATGATGTCATGTTAGTGGTTACAAAAAGGTTTGGTTTGGTTTGGTTTGGTTGGGGTTGGTTATAAAATGTTTTGGTTTGGTTCGGTTGTATGTGACGAAGATGTGTAAGAAGTGAAAGGTGCATTGCTCTTTCATTGACAAGGACCATAATGATAACATAGATAGGGTTTTTGTAAACAAAATCCCCATTCATGCATTACATCATTGACCATTGATTAGTGTTAGAGAAGTACTTGAATCACTTGACATTAAATGAGCTCAAAGTCCCTTGAGTATGCTGGGGTAATAAGTGTGATTATGTGATATGTGAGGATAGCGTAACCCTTTTTAGCAGGGATAACTTTGCCCCTTTTATAGGTGACCCTGAAAATGACTATAAGCAAGTCCATGACTTAATAGTTTGTCAGTCAAGGTTTTTTTTTTTTTTGGTAGACTGATCAATGCGGGAAGTCTACTTTGGGATGTTGTTTTTGTGTTATGGTCATGTGAAGTTGATCGATGTGGGCAGCTTCTGAGAGAGTGTTGTTCTTAGTAGCAAAATTTGGGCATAGCCATCCTTTGAGGGAGTGGTCTATATTCTATTTTGTATGTCTTAATGTCTTTGCATAGCTGTCCTTCAAGGGAGCAGTCTATTAATTACAGCAATGATGCAGCTATCCTTCAAGGGAGTAGTCTACATTGATAATTTATGACCTTTGTATAAGCATCCCAATTTTATGTTTTTGTTGACTAAAGTTTTAGTCATGGACTGGAGTATAGAGGTTTAAGGGTTTCCCTTTTATTAGGACAAAGCATTAATGCTTGAAAAAGGGTTAGTGAATGTTTGTAGGGAAAAAGGGTTAAAAGGAATAGGAATGAGAATGATGGGGGTTGCTCAAGGGACGAGCTCAAGTTAAACATCAAGTGAATGATTACTTTATTAACAATAGAATGGTCACAGATGTAACGCATTAAGGGGCTCAGGTTCTGGCCAGTATTTGAGAGAAGATAGATGATAAATCCCTAATCTATGCTTGTGTGTTATGATATAAGGTCCGAGCCAATTAGGAGAAAACTTGCCCCATTTGCTTCTTTCCATATTAGTCACATGTTGGTCTTCTTTAAGGACAAGATCTCTAATTTTGAAATCTCGCTCTTTCAGATTTTGGTTGTAGGCATGTTTTGGTCGATGTTGGACGTGAAGTTGGTTGGTATATTGATGGCATTTGGTACAATGCCAAACATAGTTGCTACAGTCTTGGTTAAGAGTGGGCCAATAATAGCCCAAGCAGAGGATGCACTTGGAAACCGAGTTACCACTTAAATGTCCCTAAAAAATTCCATCATGGACTTATTTGATGACATGGGAAGTCTCAGTGGTTGTTAGGCATCGGAGAAGGAGGTCATCTAAGCCTCGTTTGTAAAGAAGACCCCCTAACATGGTGTATCGAGTAGTACTTTTGATAAAATCCCATCGTCTATTGCTAGAGAGATTAGGAGGGATGATATAATATGTCAAGTAGTCAACAAGTCATTTATACCAAATGTCATGTGGACTAGAGAGTTTAGGAGGAATTTCCCCCAGTGATGTTGGTCAAGATATGTCCAAGATAGAAATCTTGGGTTGTGTTGGTTGAGAGGTCTTGATGAATGGATATGTTAAAGGGGTAAAAGCCTAGTCTTTTCCTTTATCCTTCATAGTTTGGGGCCTGGTGGCCAAATTAATTGTGTTGATTTAGAATAAAAGGGAAGAAGGTGGTGGAGGGACTATAGTCTTGTATGGAGATCCCGATTTAGGTGTAGAGGTTCGAGAGGTATGGGATGGTGTCAATGATTGGTCAAAAAAGTGGTCAGGAGAATCCTCAAAGGGAAGGGTGCCCTTTTTCAAGTGTTGGCGAATGACAACCTTAAGGGCACAACAATGCTCAATATCATGTCTAGGTGTGCGATGATACTAGCAAATTTGAGAGTCGTTGAACCAAGATGGTTTTGGTCTGAGAGGTTGATATGGTTTAATGGGTGGAAGCGTAATGCTAGAAGACTGCAACAAGCGGTATAACATCGAAGCATAAGAGCCCACAAATGGCTTTGCACTTTTTGTTGCAGTTGGGGTTGACAACTTCTTTTTAGGAGTTGTTTGGGGAGTCTGTTGTGTCACCTTTTTAGTTGGCAGTGTGGCCACACGTGTAGATGGCACTTTCTTGATGAGATGTGTTGGATTTGTTGGAGGAAATATATTTTTGATGGGTTGAGGGTGTAATGGAGGCAATTCACCTCTGTGAGGTGTTGAGATAGGGAGTACTTTTAAAGTAGAAAGATGTGGCCCTAAAATAGATGGCAATGGCAAAGGTGGGGGAGGAGTTCTCCGATGTGGTTTAGTAGCCTTATCTAGTTTGGTTTGAAGACCACTATTAGGTGAGGTGAGGTGCAAGTCTACCTTCACTTGTGGGTGAGTGAGGTTTGATATAGGGAAAACACCAAGAGATTTAATCTGTTTTGGCATGATGGATGCCTGTGAGGGTTTTACAATTGATCCTTTGGAGGATTTGGGTGATTGTGAGAGTGGAAGCTTGTCAGTCATAGTGATCTCAGGCCAAAGGTGAGAGAAAACTGTCACTAGATCTTTCTCGGCCAAAGTGGGTGAGGCGGCAAGTTCTTCTCTTAGTGGAGAAGGGATTGGAGAATGTGGCTCTTCAAGAGGATAGAGCGTTGGGATGATCAAGGCTTCCTCGTGTGGTCGAGTAGCGGGGAAAGTATGATCCCCCATTAATGATAAGAAGGATGAGGATGAGGCAGCCGGTGTTGGTACCATCAAAGCATCCTCCAATATGGGAGAAGTCGAAGTAGACTCTCCCATGTGTGAAAGGGGGCTAGATGGGGGACTATCCTCCATCGATGGAGGACAAATAGGAGAAGAAGGGTCTTCTACTCATGGTGGAGAAATGGGTTGATTAACCTCTTCAGACTGTTGGAGAGGTTGGTTAGAAACCATGTCGATCGTGCGTATATTACACTCTTGAAGGTCATCGGCTATGGTCTGAATGTTATTCTAACTTGGGGGATGGTTAGGGAATGGTTGCCTAAAGACATCCATGTTTTGGTTAGCTAGCACATTTGGGTTATCCAAAACAAGATCCCCCTTGTCCAACATGTCTTGAATAATGTTCTTGAAGGTTTTGCAATTGTTTATGTCATGACCCTTGACACAATGATAGTTACAAAATTTATTTTCCCTATACCATGTAGGGATGGCTTTTGAGGGGTCAAATTGAAGTGGTTAGATTTGAGGGAGGTCGAGGACTCCCTGCTTGACTAGTTTATCCAACACAGAAGCGTATGATTCTCCTATTAGAGTGTATTGACGTTGTATGTATCGTTGTTGGAATTGTCTTGTGATGTATTCTAATGTGGAAGGCTGAGATTGGTTGGTTATGGTAGAGGATGATGACCTAAGTACCACAGCATTTGCTGACCCCTTAGACTTAGAGTTAAAAGAAGAAGGTTTGGAAGAAGAGGGGTCATTAGATTTTGCGTTGGTATTTTTACTTCGCAATTTAACCTTGTCTTCTTCGATTGCACGGAGTTCAAGCTTTCAGGCCATGATAAAAGCTTCATCAAATGTGAAGAATGTTTGGACCCACAAAGTGGATGAGATGTGCTTGGCACATGCTCTTGAAAAGATCTCAATGAGCTCAGGTTGAGGTAGTGAAAAGGAGAGTTGGTTAATCAAACCTCTCCAACGGGCAACGAAGTCAGCTATTGATTCATCATCGAATTATTTAATAGAATATAGGTCTATGATGGAGACCTTTTTAGTGATGTTGATTGAAAAGTGGTCAAGGAATAGTTGAGCTAGTTGAGTGAATGAAAAGAGAGAATGACTAGTAATAGGCTATACCAATCAAGGGCGGCACCAGAAAGTGACATGGGAAATGTGCGAAGTAACAACACATCATCATGTGATATAAGGTAACAAGCGTGTCTAAACACTCGTAAATGTTGTTGTGGGTCCTCTTTACTCTAAAAATGAGTAAATTTTGGGAGTTCCCATTGATTAGGATATGGTCGAATGGGCACCAAAGGGTGAATGGGTTCGTTGCAGATTTGTTCATATGAAAGAACATTGCTTGAACCGAAAATGGATGTCTCAAGGTTGGACATCTTATCCATCAGCATCTTAATTAGATCGGCTGACGGATTGGTAGGTGGGACACCCCCTAGGTTATAGGGTACCTAGAAGGCATAGGGAGGGGCGTATGACGTACTTAGTTACATTTGTATAGGTGCAACATATTGGTAGTTCGTCATAGGGATTGATGTTGAGGCTAAGGGGTCTTGTGTGTGAAGTTGGAGGGCACAACCTGACTAGATGCCACCAAAAGTGGTTGGATGGTGGTGACACTAGTTAGAGGATAGGTAGGCACTCTTGTATTTATGGGTGCAAGAGTGTGTGGGGTACAGACAATCGAGTTTTGAAAAGGTGTCGAACTTGGTTGAATTGTTTGTGGTTGAGGGGGTATAGAAACCCCGATGGACGTAGGTCTAGAAATACAAGGGGAGGCTAAGTCTTGGACATTGGCCATGGTCAAGTTATTGGTTGAGGTAATGGCCTGAGTGATTATGGGTTGGGTAGCGGAGGCTGTTGAAATCATTGCCACTTCAACCAAGGAAGCTGGCATACCATAAATTGGGTTACCTGAAGGGTCTCACATTTGGTTTCTAGCGAGATAGTGTTGGAGAGCCTTGACGCTGTGGTCAAGGAATCTCTCAAAATTTTGATCCCCTTTAGGAACAATTGGATGTTGGTAAGGGGTTGGTTGGATATGAGTACGCTCAGTATCTGAAGTATACTCCATTTGGTGATTTGATATGAAAGGCGAAGGTGGAAGTGGTTGTTGCCTTGCATTGTCAACAAGAGTTTTAGCTTGAATACATGTCAAAACCATTCAAGATGAAAAGGGTTTAGGTTTTAGAAAACCACAAATTGTGTTTAACAACAAAAAAGTTGGGTTTTAAGCTTGCTGTTTGGAAAGAAAATTTGTTGACAGTGATCGAGGTCGGTGGAAAAATTGATGTCAGTGAAGATATGTTGTTGATGTCAGTCAGATAACTGATGTCAGTGAAGATAAATTTTTGATGTCAGTGGAAAAACTGATGTTAGTGTTTGTGTATTTCTAGAAACTCAAAAAACTAAAAGTTTGGAATAAAGGAGAAATTTTGAATTGTTTTTAGACTTTAGAATGATGGGAACTCACCAGCTCAAAAAATTAGATAAAAACATTAGAAATGATGATGTAAAGCAACCTCTAAATGTTAAATTCCTAAGAATAAATTTTAGATTCATGGTGGCTTATGCCTTAGAAGAATATGTTTGGGAATTGGGCTTTTAGAACGGGTCCTAAAGAGGAAGTCTATGGATGGTTTTGGGTTATGTTTTGGTGCTAAAAAATCCATGTTAGGTTCCGTACGTGGCCTGGTGCTAGGGGCTTGCCCCCCTCACTTCACAAACCCAGAGCCAAGCTGGGCCGCTTAGCCAATATATACTTCACCTATAGTTTATACTCTGCCAGAGTACAGAGTGGGTCCTCCTCTTTGTTGTGAAGTCCAAGTAGGATCGCTAGGAAGGGTAAGGTATCCGCTAGGTGATGAAATCCTAGTCGGGCCTTGTCTCAAGTATGTTTAGATGTTTAGTTTGATGTGCTATGTGGTCTGGTTGTGTAACATATGTGCACTAAGATTTATTCATAATGTTGTTTAATTACTAAATGAGAGGGATAAATATACATTCAAACAAGAATGAAATGCAATAGTGTTTTTAACCCAATTGAAATGTTTTGTTCAGATGAAAACAAGTAGAGACAAGGTTAAGAGTATGAATTTTCACTACTCTAAGATGTAGGGAAAAAGTGATAAGGAAAAAAAAGAAAGATGTTCTTTTTAACTTGTGTTAATGTTGTCTTTTTGAAATAAAGAGATAGAAGAAGGATGCAAGAAGAGAATCTAATGCATCTATATGAAAGTTTGCTTTTCAAAAGAATGAACCCAAGGAAAACTCCAGGGTCCCATCGGGCGTGCCAGAATGTTTCTCTACATTTTCGCTAATTACATTCAGAAGAAGAAGAAACTAAAGGTTAAGGGTCAGGGGTTTGTACATTACCCAGATTAAGTTACGCACTGTATCCAAGCGATGTAGGAGCTCCTCTTTGGCTATGGAGGAAGACACTTGTCGAATAAAGAGACTCAAACAAAGAGATTGTTAGATATGGATATGGTGGACTGCCAAGCAACACACTCAGTCCTATAAGTGTAAAAACTTCCTTAAAGGATGATAGTCCAATTTTTATGAAAAAAGAGTGTTGTATAAAAGAAATGGTGAAAGACTAAGAAAGAGAAAGTAAACATGCATACCTATTCTCTGCAATTAGTCTGTTATAGTCGTCAATGTCGATAGTTTTACCAGCATCGGTTGGTCAAAATGCTGACGTCAGTTATGTTATCGGTGTCAGTCTGGGTTGTGGTTGATGTTGGTCAGGGTTGTGGTTGTTGTCGGTCAGGGCAATGGGCCTTGGATGGGTTTTGGATTATGTCTGTGGTCAACAAAAGAGTCTGTGGAAGCTTATAGGTTTGTGCAGGGTTGCAGGACAATGAGTAGGGTCTGAGAAGGGACAAAGGTAGAAGGTTGGTGTGTAAAGAGAATAAGTATATAAGGAGGGCTTTTCAGCCTCTCCAAGAAGAAGTCAAGTCTAGTTGATAGTATTTAGAAATAGTAAATAGAAACTAATTACTAATGTATTCTAAATACTAAAATAAAATAGAAGAATACTTAGCTCTAGTTGTCGCTGATGTCAAAGATCTCATGCAATGTTTCCAATCCAATGTCTGGAGTGATTCTACAGAGTTTCTATAGCCTGGAGAGCAAAAGTTGAAGTCTGATGATTAGTCTCAGAGTGTGCACATCGATGTCAAAGAATCTCGGGGGCCAAGAGGAAGAGAGAGAGATTCCTGATTCAAGATTCAACCTAAGAGGCTTAACTCAATGTTAGAGTTCAGTTTAAGTAACCAGCATCGGCTATTCCACTGGCATCGGCTAATAGTTGACCAACGTCGATGGCTAAAGAATGGGTAAAAGGGCTTACAACCCATTTTCCATTTGCCAAGTGCATTTGCCATTGGAGAACGGTCAAAAGGTGGGCTTATTACGCACGAGAGTTTGTTAAGAGGTTAGGAGGGAGTGAGAATAGGTCATGGATGACTCATAGGGTAAGAAATGGTCTTAGGGTGAGGTGTCCAAGGTGAGGTGTCGAGGTGAGGTCATAATTTAAAATAAGTTGTTTATTTTAAATTAATAAGGTATGTACAGGACCAAGGGGAGTTGACACAATTTTGGTGTCTACACAAGGTAAGCATATTAAATTGTGCCATATTAGCTTTCACACAGCTGGTATTTATGTAAGAATGAGGTAGACCTGACCATTGATGATCAACCTAACTATTGATGGTCAAACTAATCATTGATGGTTGAATGTATGAAGGTAAAGGGGTCAAGGTGAGTTAAAAGGGGTTGGGTAATGGTTAAGTTAGTGAATTAGTGAGTTTAGTTAGCTAAGTAGTTAACTAGACCCAAGGTCTGATGGGTTGGTTAATGGATCAAGAAGGTTTAGGTGGTCCCTAAGGTATCTCAAGGCATTTCAACATCTAGAGATATTGTGTGTAATTTTTTAGTGTCTACATTTTGCCCCTTTTTTTATGCATTTTGTGTTAACAGACTGTAAAACAAAAATAGATTATGGGTCAAAGGTCCAATTGCCCTGAGTATGGGAGGAGGTGTTCCCCCCTCAAATTGAGAGTTGATAAGGTGAAACTAAAATAGATTTAGGGTTTGATAAGTGGTGTATGGTGAGTCATGAGGTTGGTGACAAAAGAGTGGTTGGGCATTTTGAAGTGCAAACATGCACACAAAGTGTGACTAAGTGTGATAGCTGAGATTACATAAAGACTAAGGTTGTTTTAGTTGGTAAAAATAAGGCTAGTTCTAGAAGGATGGGTGATGGGGTAATTGGGCCACAATGTTAGGTATAGTTGATCATGTTATTCATATCAAGTCTCATAGATAGGGTCAGTGTTTTTGTAGGTATTCGAGGTAATAAGTGCTCCTTTTAACAACACAAATGGTCTGATGTGTACTAGGTGGTGTAAACTCAAATGGTTAACATGTAAATGTTGGTTGGTGTGGTTAAAAATTACCAAATCAAGGTTATCACAAAAATATGTGATAGTTTGGGCCAAAAATGGCCAATGTCAAGGTGGACATGGTCTAATGGTTGATTAGAGAAGGGTAAGCTCCCATAGGTTGGTTTTGGTTTGGTGGAGAAGGTCATCTATAAAAATGAGGCACTAAGGTGTTGGTGCCTAAAAAATTTTAAAAATGGGTTTCTTGACCATCAACAGTTAGGGGTCCCAAACTCAACCATCGATAGTCACCCTAACCATCGATGGTCAGGGAGAAACCTTAAAAGGTTGGAGGATAAAAAGTGAAAAAAAATAATTATTTTCACTTTTAAATTGTTAACTCCCATGCTTTCTATGCATTCTAGTGATTTAGTGATTGGCATTTTGTGTGAGGGGGTTAACTGAGTGTTTTTTTGACTTGGTGATTGTTGATTAGTTAGAGGCATGTATTGAGGTAACATGTTGGGACCAATGATGTAGGGTGGATGAGGATACATCCAAGCAATGTGACATGGACTTCATCCTTGATAGTGGTCATAGAATGAGGTAGTTGGTATTTTAAATTGATAGATTTAGTGGATTTGGTTATTTTAAAGTTGAATTTGGGTAATTTATGGTTATTTTGGTAGGGTTTTGAGGGGTTTGACCTAGGTTTAGGTTTTGTTTGTGATTTTAAAAATTAGTTGATGAAATTTGAAATTGAAAGAGTATTTGGGTAAGGGGTAGGGTATAGGATAGATTTAGGTAATTTATTTGTTGAATTTTGATGTTTTGTTGGGTTTTAGGAAGGTAGGGTTAGGTGTTTTACCACTGATGGTCACACACAATGACCATTAGTAATTTGACCCAACCATCGATGATCAGACTTGACCATTAATAGTCAACTATCGAAGTGAAAAATTCACTTAACTATTGGTGGTCAGACCATCGATGATCAAGTGATTGGGGAAGGTGTATTTTAATAAAAAGATATAGGAAAAATGTTTTAAAATGTTTTAAAGGGTTGTAGTAGTTAAAATTCCAAGTGTAAGTTAGCATAGGGAAATTTTCAAGTAGGAGTGATGTGTTGAAATGGTTATTGGTTAGAGCTAGGTGTTAATTTGATAGGTTTAGGGAAGGTGTTAAAATTTTTGTGGGTTAGGGTAGATGTTTTTTGATAAAAGAGTTAGATGTTTAGTTTGATGGGTTAGGGTAGGTATTGAAATTTTTTTGGGTTAGGGTAGTATTAGAATAGATTGATTTAGGTGGGTTTAGATTGATAAAAGGGTTGATGTAGGTAGAATGAGTGAAATAAATGAACATGAGCAATGGTAATGGAAAATTAAGTGTGCATGCTAACTTGAATTTTTGTAGGCATGAAATTAGATCCAGATGAGGGACTAAGTTTCTAAGATCTTTGTGAAGATCCATAGAGGGATGATTGGGGTTGACTGGACACATATGGATAAGGTTGGCCTCAGAGCTATGAGACACTATCAATGCATGCTATGAGTTGTGGTGATGATTATGGCCCTCATCAAAAGATGGGATCCAACCATGAACACCTTCCTCTTATCGATAGGAGAGATGAACATCTTACTATAGGATGTTTATAGGATTACATGACTGCCCATTTGAGGGGCACCAATATACCATATTAAGAGTAAGGAGAGGGATAAGCTACTTGAGTTGCTATATGATGATGATCATATGCCTATACGATGGAATGTAGGTGGGTTTAGCTACAGGCCATTGTATCATAAGGGTTCATATGAGTGGATGTTGATGACAATGATGATGATAGAAGTATATTATTTTGTAGTTCCAAATTTGAGTAGTGGGAGATTTTTGTATATGATGCTAGGAGTATTGGTGGAGATGTTGCTTGGTAGGATAGTTTTCAGATGGGTGTCAGTTTTGTTGGTCTAGATATACAGGGAGCTATGGAGGTTTAGATATCATCAAAGGTATAACATCAATGTGGGGTTTATTATACATTATTGGGCATATCATCACATTTAAGTACTAAGGCTAGTAGAGCTACCATGGGAGGGATACACCCAAATGGAATGTAGGGTAGGTTTTATGTGGTGGAGAGGTGATTATACACTCTCAAGAGTTGGAGGAGGTGTAAGAGATATTGATTGGTTTAGAAAGGTGTTGGAATCCTTGGTGGTTAGAGATGTGATTTAGAGGCCATATGTTCACTTCCCAAGGTCAGCCCACTGTACACAACACATTTTGTTGATGCAGAGTTATAGGTGGATTTTTGGGAGGAGAGAGGATGAGATTGATCTCATCCTTTTTGACAGGGTTCATAGCTTATATGGCTTGGTGCAAGGGATTTTGGGTCCATTCTCGAGGTATAGGTGGGAGGATGTTGAGTTTTTGCTTCTCAAACCATAGCTAGTAGAGATAGTGCTTAATCATGAGGAGTTATCTATTAGAGTAGAGGTTGATGATGTGGGTGTTTTTGATGGCTATACATCATGGTACTAGGCCCTTTATGCAATAGTTAATTTTGGGTGGAATGATGGGGGCTGATAAGATATAGATGTGGATCCCACTAGTGGGGGTGGTGATGGATAGGTAGGAATGGCATTAGCCACAACCTAGGTATATCTTATAGCCTTATAGGGATAAGTGAACACATTATAGGGTTAGCTAGCATTAGTACAGGTTTAGGTGGTCACACTACAAGTCTAGGTTGTGACATTATAGGGTCAGGTTGCCATTATGATAAGTGAGAGGGATCAGGCTAGGACCTCACTAGGCTTAGTGACCCAAGAGAGGGACACACTGAGATAGAGAAGAAGAGAAACTACAACATCCACAAGACCACAAGGTAGTATTCCCATGCCATGGTACTTGGCCACAATTGAGGAGTTGTGGTATTATGAGGCCATAGTTTTGACATAGTGTCCAATAGAGCCCTGATAAAGTGATTATAGATCCATCTTGGCAAGTGGTACTAGTGTAGCAACTCCATGTCAGTTGATTACTTCTGTGGGTGGATAGGTAGGCACCTTAGGGGGACATGTACTAGAAGGTAGTGGTGTTGTAGAAGGGACTAGTTGTAGTGGTGCCCCAGGGGTATCATATGATATGTATAGAAGATAGATGTACATGATTTTGATATCAGCCTATGTGCTAATGTAGTGATATGTATATGTTTTGAGAGAGATATATATTATAACATGTATTATTTATTTTGATGATAGATGTATATGATGATGTGATGTGGATTTATATATAGATGTGACTCATGGTTTTTGGTTCATTGTTTATATATTTTGATGTTTTACGCTTTATGATATGTGGGCTCATTATCTTATGTATGTGATGATTATGGATGATGCTTATGAGATGTGGAATCATTAGCTTAGGCATGTGATGATTATGGATGAATGGTTATATGTGATTATGATGATGTTATGATTTATCGTTATGATGTTATGGATATGGTTATGGCTTATGATTATATATGTGATGTAGTTCATGATGTTTTATTATTATAGATGGTGTGATCATGGCTTATTGATGTGGTTTATGATACAATGTTATATGATGTGATTTGTGAGTAGGGATAGGATGATACTCATGGTTATAGATATATGATGTGGTTTATTTTATTGATTATGGATATGATGTTTTAAATATGGTTATGATGTTATGATTATAGTTTATGGTTTATTATCATGGATATGTGATATGTTAAATATGGTTATGATGTCAATGAAATCACATAAAAAAAGTTAGATAACAAACTAGATGTGGGAAAAGAGATAAGAGTCATGAGACATATGTCTACATAAACCAATGAAGAGAAGACAAGGAAACTTTATATGTCCCTGCCTATTCACATACCCCTACCTAATTTTATAAACTTGATTTGATCTATTTTAGCACTAATATTGATCTATTATTGCTACATTTAGTTTATTTTCTTTATCAAGAATCTATTTATTCTTGTATTATATTCTAGTAATTTATGTTATTTAATGCAAGTATTTCATTTTTATCTCTTTCATCTTGATTTTTATCAAAGAGTGGATTGATAGCCTCTTAGCAAGCTCATGCTTCTTGGATCTAGCTCACACTAGGTAGTCCACCTTACTATTTATCTAACAAATAAGTTTTCTTAGTGCTTTCTTATATGTAGGTATTTCCTCCCAATACAAAGAGAATATCTTCACACTTATCTGGATCATTCGTGCACAATAACCAAGTTCTTCTACCACACCTTTATTAGTAGTTTCTTACCTTACTTCTTCTTAGGAAACAAGAAAAAATAAGAGAAACAATTATGTTGAATGTTTGGTATTGGATGAGGGTTAAATAATGGTATTTTTAGAAATAGGCTCAACTAAGAAGGACTCTATAAATATTAGTTTGTCAAAGTTGAGTTTCTCAACAAAAGGGAAATAGTCAATAGACAACTCCATATAGGCTGGCTTGTCCAGATGAGACTCCTTAAAAATAGGATAATGGTCGACATAATGATTTTCCCAAAGGTGGTTATAATCATTAAGGAATGGTTTAATAAAAATTGGCTTGTTAGAGTGAGATTCCTCAACCAAAGGGGAAGGGTCGTCATGCAACTCCTTAAAAACTAGCTTGTCAAAGTGAGGCTCCTTTAAATAGGGCAATGGTTGAAGGGTGATTCAACATAGGTTAACTCATCAAAAATAGGTGTTTTAACAAAAAAATCATGAATTGGTTGGTTATCTTGGCTTTGACTTATAATTGGTTGTAAAATATAAATTTTGAACACATTTTGGTCTTTACAAGACAACTCTTGGAAAGGTAATGACTGGCTCTATTATGGATCAAAGACTGACTTAGATTTTCTAAAGTGAAGTTAGAAAATGGATGAAGAATGAACTATGGTTCAATAATGATATCTTTGTAAATAGGTTCAACTAATACGGGCTCATCAAAGGTTGGCTCTAGGTTTGGGATGGTGACTATGACTCATCAATTCGTAATTGCATAACCTTATTGGGATAATGAGCTATCAAATTTAGAAAGACCTAAAATGGTAATGAAAGGGAACTGCGAAGCTTAGTTGCTAATGCAAGCTAAAGGAAAAGGGTTTGAAATGGTAATTAATGAGCATTAAAAATCTTGGTTATTGATGCAAGCCAAAAGAAGATGGCTTGGAATGGTAATAAATGGGCATTGTGAATCTTGGTTGTTGATACAAGCCAAAAGAAGAGAGCCTCAAATGATAATCCTTGGGTGATGTGGATCTTGGTTGCCAATACAGGCCAAAAGATAAGGGTAGGGAATGGTAATGAATGGGTGCTATGAAGCTTGAATCTATCTATTTTTGCATCTAAACTTGGCTTAGAATAGATATCTTGTCCAAAATTGTCAATGCTACGATTGGTCTTAAATATCTCCAAAGTCTAATGTTTTGCACACAAATGGTCAAATGAAAGGTAAGTTTGAATCTTAGTTTTGGAAAAGTGTTATGAACAAATCTAATCTAGGTCTAAAATAAAATAATTACTAGGTCTTTGGAAACAAAGCACAAAGTTATAATTTTAAAATAACTAGGTCAAGGTAAAAACTACAAGGCAAAATTCTAGGTATTTGGAAACAAGGCACAAAGCTACACTTTTAAAATAACTAGGTCAAGGTAAAAACTACAAGGCAATTAATCTAACTCTAAAAAAATTTGAAATACTTTGACTCAATCTAGGCATATGGATTAAAAAAAATTGACCTTGGTATACGGCATTCACTCTAGGCACATGCCTAAACTAATTAGGAAATTCAATCTTACGTAAGAAAAAATAAAAGCAATGAGTAAAGAATTCAAGCCCAAGTAGGGCTATAATGTAAACTAATTGTGTTTAAGGTTGTATTTGAAAAGAGAGTTTCAACTATAGTTTAAGGCAACAAATAAAATTTAGGCACTCATAAAATAGACCACTTCCTAGATCTAAGTAAAAGGGATTTTCAAAGCAAACAAAAAACTTAGTCTAAGTTGCACAATTCAAAGGTAAAAGGTAAACACTCAAGCCAAAATTAAGCAAGACATAGGCGTAGACCTGTCAATTTTGAATCTGAACTTCATAAGACAAATTATGAACTTGGTTTAAAAGACTTGGAATCCTCAAATAGATAAAATCTTAGACACAAATGGATAGCATAATGAAACCAATTTTAGACCAAAGGCATACATGGTTTAAAACTCAGTTTGAAACAAGGTAATGTTTTGAAATAACACGAGTAGTATAACAATGCTAATTTGATCAAATGGTATGACAATAATTTTTTATTTAAGACTCCAAGGCAAATACTTGGGATGAAATCAGCAACATGATGATGCTCTATTTAATCAAGTGATATACACAAATGTTTTGGTAAAAATGTCTAAGGCAAAGTGTGACACTAAACGGATAAAATAAAACCTCTTAGGCTAAAGTGGTGTAAAACATGTGATGTTATGACCCATTTTGAATAAACACACAATTTTTAGTCTCAAAACATGCATGTAAATCAAAGAAAATAGAATTAGCCTAAATGGCTTATCCTATCCATATAACTAAAATGGGTGTGCATATCTTCAACCAAAGTTTCTACTGATATACTAATGCTTGTGAGGAATTGATTTTTAATCAAAAAAATTAAAGTATAGGTGTAGGCAAAGTTTTTATGCCCCTTCTATCCCTCAAGCATTGGTACGTGACATGAACTTAGAGTGAAGAACACTTGGAATTTAGCATGAAATTCTATGGTATATGGGGTTTGAATAAAAAACTATAAGTTTTACATGTATTAGATGGTACCAAGTGTGGCTAACATAAGGGTGTAATCAAGTCAATTGAATCTAAACTGCCTAGCTTACTATGCAAGGGTATATTCCTTTACATAAAAATTTCAACCATGCACTACTTATTAGAGTCTGATATTTGGCTGCCACATGACCTAGGTACCCATTGAGATGGCTAGGCTAACTACTCATCACTATTCCATCTAACAGTTAGCCCAAGTTGTACACCCCATCATGGAGTGGGGTTAGTATGATGCTGGGAGATGAAGCCCTAGGTCAACACACCCCTAAATAAATCATGGGGAGGCTATGAACTCCCACCCATAAGACAAGTGCATAAAAATAAATAAATGAAAATTGGAAAGACTTTGAAGGTCTCTTTTGAATTACCCAAGTCACTTAAAACTTGGGGAGAGCATACATGACCAGGGTTCATTTTAAGAGGCCATGACGAGAACCCCCTAGGTTTGTTTAAGTGAATTAGATTCACAACCTTGGTAAATCTGAGTGTGTAGAAGAGGGGGAAATCACCTTGTCTATTTTACATATAACCACCCCATAATATATTTTTAGGGTGACTAGGCACTTTTCTACTATTGCATGACATTGTGCTATCGGGTGACATCATGTTATTACATGATATTATATTATAATATTACATCATGTTGTTACATAACATCATATTACTACATAACAACATACATTGGGTGATACTATGTTACCAGATGCTACCTTGTTATCAGGTATAACTATGTTATTAGGTGACAATATGCTATCATGTGACATCATGTTACTTCATGATAACATGCTACTAGGTGACACTATACCACTATGCAACATGATGCTATCAGGTGGAACTTTACCCCCAAGTGACATCATGATATCATGTGATGATATGCCACCACATGACATAATGCTATCTTTTGGAATTTAGTGCTACACAGTGGCATGTTGTTTCATAATAGCATGATGCCACATGGTGGTATGCAGTCACTGCTCGACACCTTGCTATTGTCTAGTAGTGTATTACCAAGCATCAACATGTTGTCACTCATTTCCATGTGTCCACTGTTAGGGGTTAAAAACTAGAACATGATCATCTCTCACCAATCATTCCAACCAGTTGCTTCTATTTCCCCTCATGGATTATAAATACCCCCTAGTGCCCTTATTTTCACACTTTATTCTAAGGTTTTTCTTGTTCCTCCCTTTTATTTTCAAGATTAACCTATAACTTCAAAGTCTACAATAAAGTTTCTATGGCATCTAGATCCATGAAAACTAAAACATGAGTCATTCAAAACTTAATTTTTAAGAATCTATTATGTTTAAACTTCTTCTAAATGGTGGAGTAGCCAGAATCCTATGTGAATTGGATAGATGAATGTAAACTCAGAGGCCTTGTAGAGATGCCTCAATATGACAAGATGATCAACCATAACCTACTATAATATTTGGTTGCCTATTATAAGTGTATTGAGACCCATTTCTATGTCTAATTTAATAATAAATCAATCTCTTTTGGTACCTCTCCATTGGATATCCATAATTTAATAGGCCTTCCATATTGCAATACAAGCCTTGTTATTACCAAGGTTTTCTTATCTGACATGGACAAAAATTACTTGGACTAGTCCATAAATTGGCAATAGACCTAGGTGGGAAGTGTTAAATTTATTAATGATATTAACATTTTTTAATTATTCCTAAATAATTTATTATAATTAGTTTGATTTCCTAATTATAATTGCATGTTTTATATTTTCATTGTAGATAGTTATAACTGAAGGGAAATTCCAGTTGAAAAAATCACTAATTCATTTCTCAAATCTATTATGCATTTCTTCCAAGCTAGAATGTTTTACAGGGAAGACCATTGGACATTCCCTTCTGGGCTATTTACTACATTCTTCATTCATTATTGGGTGTCAAATGTGACTGGTGCATAGTTATATCCAGTAGGATTAGGGATGAGTTGAATTATATGTTTTCCAAGGACACTTGCACCATTTCATCCTCCAACTATATTCTAGCTTTATATTTTGAGACCTTATATGATAAATAGAATACTACAATTCCCACTACCCTCCATAAAAAAAATGAAAGCTAATTCTTTGACTGTCGATGAATAAGAAGTAAGTTTAGTTTTCATAATAATAATTAATAACCTCTATTATTTTATACATATTTCAAATTTTGGCCTGTTAGTTTTTATACTTAAGAGTGCATGCATATGCCACAATAAAAATAGGTGGCATCCAAAGGTCAGCATGCTCTAGAAGGATTTGGCAATACTGAGTCCATGGAGTCTTTGATACATTTATTTTGAATTTTGAAACATCCAAGAAGTGATTCTGTTTCATTTTCACTTCCAAGTTCACCTAAATTTCCTTGAATATCTATTTCTTGTATTATTTAATAAATAAATTATTTTTCATATTAGTTTTTTAATGTTTTTTGTAGTTTACTCTCAAATTATCATAATTGAGGATTGTTCCTACCAACACAATCAATGTTTTCCACCTCACATATTTTTTTGAATTGAAGTTTCTTAGAATTGGGTAGTTTATTAACTAGATAATTTACTCATTTTGTAGGAAAAACCACCACTATCACTCCCACAAGGATAATAAGTGGGATCAGGGAAGAGGCAAATCCCATAAGGAAAATTAGAATGGAAGAGGAAACACCCACAAAAAAACATTAGAATGGAAGAGGCAGTCACCCTGACTACACGTAATAATAACTTTATTTTGAATTTGCATTAATTTTATGTTTTTGAATTTACCTATTTTGACTAATTTTTGTTTTTCAAGCCACCCTACATCTATGAGGAGACTAATAAGTATGAAACCACCCATCCATATTTAAATAAGAGGAAATAATATCTCCCTTCCTACACAGAGTGAAGGAACCCTATAAATATCTGATTTCCAAATTTTCTTTGTTGGTGGTGCTTCTAGTGCATAGGGTCTTACATGTTTGCAGTAAATTAATATGGATGAAGAGTTATTTGGGATTGAAAGTGGGGCCCTAGTTGATGGTGGATTCAATCCACATGATTTTATTCAAGTTTCCAATGTGACTACAAAAGTGCCTTCTATGACTACCTCTTCCCCATCTACCCCACCCCCCACTAATAATTTGAATGTCTCTGATGATTCCATCACTAATTTTTCATTAGAAAATCTAGTTTCATAAAATATTTTTGATAATATGAGGGAGGGTGTTATTGAGGAATTTAATTATTTAAAACAATAGGAGTAAGGAAAAAATCATTGATCAAATAAATCAATGTGTTAGGTTGTGGAGCTAAAAGTTTCACTGATGCAGACATGGAGGAGGTTGCTGAGTTGCAGATCAACCGACATCGGTCTAATCAGCCAACGTCGGTCATGGATCGATCAGCATCAGTCACCTCCAGGTAGACAGGGACCGACGTCGATCACCTGTGCGGTTCCAAAACTGTCAGTTGCACGAACAATTAGTTAACGAACCAGTTGTTTGCATGTAGAAGGTGATTTATAGACATGAAGCTATGGATCTAATTATTGTAATTAGGTGTCTAATTATTGTTTGCATGAGATCTATATAATAGACTCATGGGCTGTATTGTAATTTGTGCTAGAGAGTAAGAGAGCAAATATTAGCTCCTTCTGTGTGTGAAGAAAGCAAGGTGTGTTCCTCCTAGTGCCACAGTTCCAAGTGTGGGTGCTGGTTTGGAGAATTAGAAGGGTTCTTCATGTATGTAGGATCTTGGTTAGCAGGTGTGTAAGGCCATGTTAGGAGATCTACATGTGGTAAGTAAGATCAATTGATCTGCAGGTGTATGTGGGTGCGGGATCTAGGTTTGTAGGTGTGCAGAACCAGATTGATTTGTAGGTATGCAAGATCAGGGAGGATAACAACACAATAGGTAGCAAGATCATGAGAGATCTACTTGGAGTATGGTGTGTACTCAGTCATTGAGCATAGAGGAAGGCAAGGTAGATCCTTCCATAAGTAAGATCATTTGAGTTGCAGGTTGTTGCAAGTTCATGGGAGATCTACTTGAAGTACGTGGAGTACTTGTGTATTGGCAGTAGTGGATACTGACTGGTTGGAGGTGAACACTAACTCTATGTTTGAGTTGTGTGTTGGGACCATAATTGAGAGAGAGCTTTGAGGAAAGATTATTGAGAGTCCTAGAGGTGTGGGAAGCCTTGGAGGTGTAAGAAGAATGTGGCACTTCTTTATTGTAATTTTCTTTTGTAAGAGTATTAATACAATTGGGTATTATCTCTCATATTCTATGTTATTTTTGAATTCTAGTTACTTGTGATTCTAGTTTAATTCCACATGTTAGTTGCTTGTATATGGTAATCAATTATGCTTCCTAGATCCTGATAAAGTGGTATCAGAGCTAAGGTTGCAGGGAGTAGATTTTGTGTTTGATTATAGGTCACTCTCAGGGGTTTCTGATTGAGTGGGAGTATAGCAACAGTAGAAGAAAGTACACTAAGAATGGAGGAATTGAAAAGCATGAATGGTCAATTACAGTGTTATGGAAAGAAAGAGCAGGTAAAGAAATATTGTTGGTTGGTAGCAGATCAGGATGAAGAAACTGAAGAAGCAGATGTTGCAGGTGTTGTTGCATAGGATGCTCTGAGATGTTCCTTGGATAAAGTAGACTCTTGTTTTATAGATTATGTTGCCTCTTTCCATGCAGCCCAAATTAGAGGGGTTGGTGAGCCTTGTCATAGTATTGGCAAAGGGGAAGTGCGGTTAAAATTATAGGCAACCAACACATGGTTGTTGAAGAAGGTCATGCAGGTCCTAGTCTTGAAGATGCGGCTAATTTCTTTAGGAAAGTTGGGTGATGAGAGATGCACAAAAACTCTCACAGTAGATGCACTTGAATTAGCATGTGGTAAGAAAGTAGGTACTCTTTATCTACTTGCTTGTATTACTGATTCTTCTTCTGTTGCAAAGACGTGGCTTTGTAGGCTTAGTCAAATGAGCAAAAAAGAGATGCATGTTCTTAAGAGGAAGTCAGATGTGTTTGAAAAACTTAAGAAATGAAAAGCCTTGGTGTTATTGGAAGAGATGATGGACAAAGATCATTGGCTATGGCTGGATACTTCTGAGTAGGGCAGTTTAGATAGGGTTTTGATCTAAAGAGAGCTCGCAGGTAAAAAGTCATCACTCACAGGCGAACATAGGTACCGGCATCGGTCAAGGGGAACCAACGTCAAACAGATAGGTACCAACATCGGTCATGTGTAGACTAGAGAAGTCGGTGGTGTTAGGCAGGTGGAGACTGACGTCGGTAGGATAACCGACATCGGTGACCTAGATAGTCGCATGGAACTGATGTCAGTTAGATGCAGACTATGTGGTGACCGAGGTCGGTCACTGGAACAAATTTTAGATAGACAACACACTGTCAAGGAGTCTTAGATGCCCTTGTGGAGGACTGAAAAGGTAAGTAAGCCTCAAATTCGTTGTTCCTCTTCTTTATACTCGTTGCTCACTACAGAGTAAGAAGGATCCAGGAAACAGTGGGAGCATGGCATGAACAAGATGCAGAACCAAATGAGAGATTTGGTAGGGTTGCCAACCGATATGAAAGCACTGAGAGATGAATGGATTCCTTGGTTAAAGAATAGAGAGAATGGACACGTGAGATAGAAGGCTAGGTCATATGGTCTTGAGGAAGCTGTAGGATAGTGGTACAGGTTTTGACAGGTGGATGACAAAGTAGGGCTTTAGTCAATGTCAGTGTAACCATTGTGTTTGTCTTACCAGGTGGATGATGATTGCAACATTATCCTATTACTATATGTGGATGGTATGCTAGCTAGTAGGTTCATACATACAGGGTTTTGCTGAGCTAAAGATAAAGTTAGTTCAGTGGTTTGCCATAAAGGATTTGGGAGCAGCAGAATTCTTTGGCATGAGTAATCCTAGAGACAAGGAGATCACAAGTTGATGTTGTCACAGGATGATTGTGTGAAGGTAGTGCAGGATGCAGAATAGGGTAGCACACCTATGGATGGAAAGTTCACAGAATAGGGTCCCCAATCACATGATGAGGTTGAGTACATGTGTACTCCTTGATTTTGCCCCAGTAGTGGGAGTTATTAGAAAGTTTGGAGATGATCCAAGAAAGAAGCATTGGAGGGTAGTTTAGTGGATTCTCAGGTATCTGAGAGGGACCAGCAGTAGGTCGACATGCTATGCAGGGTCAAGTTCTTTTCTACATGGGTTTGTAGATGCAGATGCAATAGGTTACTTGGATGACAGGAGGTGCACCACAGGATTTGTGGTGGTTGGTCTTCAAGGTTGAGCTTGAAGAGGGATACAAGCCAAGAAATAGATTAGATGGTGTACAGGTATAGGTACAAGTACAGTGCAGCTATTTATCTCCAAGTGGGAGATTGTTAAGTTGTGGAGCTAAAAGCTTCACTGATGCAGAGATGGAGGAGGTTGCTGAGTTGCAGATCAACTGACGTCAGTCTGATCAGCCGATGTTGGTCATATACAGTGAGAAGAGCAACCGACATTGGTCATATATCGATCGGCATTGGTCACCTCCAGGTAGACAGGGACTGACATTGGTCACCTGTGCTAGTCTAGAACTGTCAGTTGCATGAATAGTTAGTTAACGAACCGATTGTTTGCATGTAGAAGGCCATTTATAGACTTAAAGCTGTGGATCTAATTATTGTAATTAGGTGTCTAATTATTGTTTGCATGAGATCTATATAATAGACTCATGGGCTGTATTGTAATTTGTGCTAGAGAGTAAGAGAGCAAATATTAGCTCCTTCTATGTGTGAAGAGAGCAAGGTGTGTTCTTCCTAGTGCCACAGTGCCAAGTGTGGGTGCTGGTTTGGAGAATCAAAAGGGTTCTTCATGTATGTAGGATCTTGGTTAGTAGGTGTGTAAGGCCACGTTAGGAGATCTACATGTGGTAAGTAAGATTGGTTGATCTATAGGTGTATGTGGGTGTGGGATCTAGGTTTGCAGGTGTGTAGAACCAGATTGATTTACATGTATGCAGGATCAGGGATGATAACAACATAACAGGTAGCAAAATCATGAGAGATCTACTTGAAGTACGATGTGTACTCGGTCATTGAGCATAGAGGAAGGCAAGGTAGATCCTTCGATAAGTAAGATCATTTGAGTTGCAGGTTGTTGCAAGTTCATGGGAGATCTACTTGAAGTACGTGGAGTACTTGTGTATTGGCAGTAGTGGATACTGACGGGTTGGAGGTGAACACCAACTCTATGTTTGAGTTGTGTGTTGGGACCGTAATTGAGAGAGAGCTTTGAGGACAGATTACTGAGATTCCTAGAGGTGTGGGAAGCCTTGGAGGTGTAAGAAGACTGTGGCACTTCTTTATTATAATTTTCTTCTGTAAGAGTAATAATACAATTGGGTATTGTCTCTCATATTCTGTGTTATTTCTGAATTCTAGTTACTTGTGATTCTGGTTTAATTCCGCATGTTAGTTGCTTGTATATGGTAATCAATTGTACTTCATAGATCCTGACACAATGCTCATTATCAAAATCACTCCCAAAGAGTTAATTTATTTTTGCTTGTTCAAAATGAACCCTCAAAGATTGACACTTTATTCCATCATGTTTAATCTAGAATAATTTATGTTAAAAATATTTACAATGATAATGTTTTAAATATTATGATAAAAAAAGTTGAAAAATTTAAATGGAGAAGCCCAAGCCTATTTCAATAAATGGGATAGAGATATAAACCTTGTTACCATTGCACAAGTAGAGAAGGAAAAATCTGTGGTAAATTTTCATTATCTATAATGTGTATTTTAGTTATTAAACTTTGTATGTGTTTGAGACTTATATATTATTTACTAATTATAGGAAAAATATGAAAATTTGAAGCAAGAAGTACATCTTAATGTGCATTTTAAAAATTCTTGTAAAACTATCACCTCAGTGATTGCATTCAAGGAAAAGTTTGTTCTATTAAATAAATAGAACAACACTTTGAAGAAAATTATTAAATAACATGGGATGGATCCAAGAATTTTATTGAAGCAAATAATATATGTGGATCCAACTATTCTTTCATCTAGCGATGCAATGAATGAGGAGAGGGTAAATCTTGAAAATATCAATTCTACTACAAAGGATCTTGAGAAGGAAGGAGTTATAATGGATGATACATAAGCAGGTCAAGATAGTGGGGTTTTCATTGAGGGCGATGGAAAACAACAAGTGGATGGAGAGTCTATTCTAGATAAATGTTAGTTTGTTTCATTAAATTTATAATGTTCAAAATGATAATGATTTGTATCATGTTTTTTTTCAAAAACACTTGTTTTATTTAATAGAGTTTATAATGCCAATGATATTTTATAATTGTTCCAAATACTCTGGATATATAATTTTAAGATTTTAAATATTTAAAATGTATTATGGTTAAGTTTATATATTCTATGGAGATAATGTGGAGAAAATATTCTATGGAGTTATATTGTTCTAGTAGTTTTACTATTTGAAAAAGTGATGGTTGAATGCATTGTTTGAATATTCTTAAATGCATTGTACTATTTGCAATGTTAGGAAATTAAACTATTGATATTATTTATATTTGAAATGTTATGTAACAATAATATAATGTTTATAGGTTTTTTTTATAATGTTAGATTGAGTTATTATAGGGATATGTGGAGATTATGGGGGAATTTGGAAATATGTGATCCCCAATTATAGGATAAATGTTTTCTATATATTTGTGTAATGATTCAAATGTAAATGTGCACTAGAATAATATTGGTGTGATTATAATATTTATCTATCTTTTGGTTCAATGCTTATGCATGTACTAAATCTATGTATAAGCTCTCCAAATTAATATTATAGATAATTAAGATAATGAAAACAACAAATCTTAATAATTGGAGAAGTTTTAATGGCATGAGAACTGGTGTCCTATGGTGTATTTGTGCATGTTTACACATAAGACTTGTGTGCTTTAATGAATGCTATAGTGAATTCTCTATATAATATTAATTAGAATTATGATTGATTCTTAATGAATGAATTACATTGCAAAGGTTAAATAAGTACTATTTAAAATACACATAATTATAATAAGACAAATAAAGTGTTTAATTCTAGTCTATTGAATAAGATTTATAATTTTTACATGCAAGAAATAGATTACAAAATTTAAACTGTTTGAAGATGAAAGAATATGAAATATTTCAAAAAATAGTAATTGCCATATTTATCAAACTAAAATTTGGGAAGATTTAAACTATGTGAAGATGAAAGAATATAAAATATTTCAAAAAATAGTTTTTGTTGTACTTATCAAACTAAAAGATGGGCAACTAAAAAAATCCTCAAGAAACTTGCTCATCGTAAGTGTGATTTAAATCTACCATGCCAGTGTCATATTCAATCTAGGTATTTTCATCCTCTGTATTGGTAACTATATTACTAATGCCTCTTCTTTCAACTAAAGAACTCCATGTTGCCACTAATCTATCATAAAGAAACTTGTCCATAAAATAATGTGAAACATATAGTCTCAAGCAAGTCTCTAGATTTTTATCCAATATGTTTCTAAGTTTTGACTTCATGAAAGATAATGCACTAAACACTCACTCATCTTACACATAACTCAAAATCATTATTTGAACAAGTTTATATAATCTAAAATATTCACTAATACTTTCTTATAAGACGCTACTTGGATAAAGGTATTTCCATAGCTGTGTAATGGCACCATTTTTTGTTGGGTCACTTAAACACTAAAATTGATCCATCATTATAATCCCAAACTGTGTTGACTATGACATCAGTAATTGTTTATTTAAAATATCATTAATCTAAACTCCATTATTAATAATTTTACCCATGTATTTATGAAATAAACTACTAATTTGTTCTTGACTATTAACACTATTCCACAAAATGGGATTTACAACTCCCATGTAACTCATCCCTTTGAAAATGTTCTCTAATCTCAGCAGATAAACTTTGCAAGATTTTGCTTAATTTAATTCATGTTTTAGATAAATCAATATCATATAGTAGATGTGTCATAGGCACATATTCATGTTTAGCTCCCATAACTCTAAGTCTTCTAGAGTATGTGTGCATTGGGATCTCAATGTTGTTTACCACGACACAAAGATGATCATGTATATTAAATTTCAAATAACTCTCTAGATTATGAAAATCTATCAAAATTTTCTAGGTTCTAAAATCAAGTCTATGAAATCTTTCATTTTATGTGTCTAATATATCTAAAGACTGACATACACATTTTCTTAAATGTATGAAGTCAACAATATAGATAGATCTCTCTTGGGCATGTTTCATTAAACAATTAATTTCCTTAAACATTGGCAAAAAAACTCATAATGTTAGTAATGTTTCAAAATCTATTAAATGACATAATAAATTTTTTACTTTGTCAACTTCCTTGTGATATTTATACATAAAACCTGTTAAAGATGGATATTTCTCAAAAAAATTGCATGCAAGTTCATACATGGAAATCCATCTGGTTTCAACATCTTTAGTAGTTTTTTACCATCTGTCACCCCAATTACAAATTTTTAGAACTCCATAAATATTTTTAGGCTACTTGAAATATAAGAATGCAAGTCATAAATAAGCTCTTCCATGTTTACAACATTACTAAATGTAATATCAATTTTGTACATAAGATTCAACCTATGAGCCATGCAATGAATTGGAATAAAAAATGGAGAAACTATTATTTGAAGGTGAATACAAACACAACTTTTATGCCCCTGCATGACTAATGAACCATCAACACCAACACACACTAGCTTCATGGCTATGACATAATCATCTATCCCAGCTTTCTCTTTTAAATTAGATATAACCAATTTGCAAAGGTTTTTTGCATTGCAATTATCTGCCATTTTATAGACAACTAATAGATGAGATTTCCTTGGATATTTTTCAAAAGTATATACATGCATGCAAACCTATGTCATGTTGTCAACTATAGTGACCTTATTGATAAACAGTGAGATAAACAGTGATCTCTTAACACTTTCTTTCAAATATCCCTTCTCAATCATTGCTAGACATTTTGCCATTTCTCAAGCACTGCTATCTAACCAATGTGAATGTGGAATATCAAAAAAACCATTATGTTGAAACAAAATTTTTTAATCTAAAAAATTGGAAATGGGTCTGTCCTTTTTTAAAATGTGGAAAATATTAGACAACTGTACATATTTTACCTTAATATTGGTCTGCATAACTTTTCCAAATTGAGCTTTGATTATTCCCCCTTTCTTATAAAGATGTTTTTGTCACTTCTAATCATTTTTGTATTCATGTGCATATCTTACATGCATGCATTCTTTTCCATTTTTCCATCTGTGTGTTCTTTTTATGTCTATCTGGGTGCTTCATGGATATATATATATATATATATATATATATATATATATACATATATATATATATGTATATATATATATATGTATATATATATATATATACATATATATATATATGTATATATATATATATATGTATATATATATATATATATGTATATATATATATATATATATGTATATATATATATGTATATATATATATGTATATGCATATATATATGTATGTATATATATATATGTATGTATATATATATATATGTATATATATGTATGTATATATATATATGTATATATATATATGTATATATATATATATGTATATATATATATATATGTATATATATATATATGTGTATATATATATATATGTATATATATATATATATATATGTATATATATATATATATTCCTATAATATTTCTAAATTGTGTCCAATTTAAGTTGTATTCTATGTTCTTTTCCAAGTTTCCAACTACATAATGTACATCTGTATTCTGTCAGAGGCTCATTACCATTTTTTGGTTCTACAAGTTCTATAAATGGATATTTTGTAGCCTAGTCAACTTGAAAATACCTTCCTATTATCCATGTACTTATCTTCCTCCATCAAATTGTTTGAGTGGAATTTACAAAAAAAATTGGTGTCTAAAGAGAAATTCAATTCTCTTCTTCAGTGCTCAAAGGAGTGTCTTCTAGGTGTGGCATGTTGTTATTAAAATCTTTGGGTGGTGAGAAGTTATTGGGATGATTTCTTTCTAATGAGATAATATCATTATCCAAGTCAATTTTTACATTGAAATGGTTTTGAAATTATTCTACATTTTAAAAAAATAACTTATATTTTAAAAACAAGTTTTAGAATTACCTATATTTAGACTACATACCATTTACACAGTCTTCTTTCCTGGGTTTATGAAATAAGATAGTATGTTGGATTTTCTTGATATTTGTTGTGATGTTTTAACCTTGCCATTACCTCCTGATGCTATAGTAACTAAGACAAGATGTTGAAATACTCAAGATGCAGATGGGTGATAACAATTTTGTAGGTAAATTATTTTAATGGTGCTAGGTGGTAAAGTGCTATCAGGTGGTGTAATACTGTTGAGCGATCACAATAGGGAATAGTGTTGTTGGGCAATTATTGTGGGGTATTGCTACTAGGTGGTAAATAAATACCAAATGGGTAGATATTTTAGGTGAAAATTGATAATGTGTGGTTTAGTGTCATCGAGTAATAGTCTATAATCATATAACATAGTGTTATTGTGTGATACAGTGCTACTGCATGACATAGTGCTACCATGTGATATAATGCTGCTAGATAGTGTGTTATTATCAGTAAATAGCCTACTATCATGTAACACAATGTTAACACATGACATATTTATACCACATGACATAGTGTTACTATGTAGCACAATGTTATCAGATAATGTTTTACTATAAGGCGGTTTAGTTCTGTTGGGCAACAACCTATTACTACACAACATAGTGCTACTATGAGACACAATGCTACTATGAGACATAGTGATACCATGTGACTTTATGCTATTGGATGGTGTATTACTTCTAGGTGGTGTATTATTATGGGGTAGTTAGGTGTTGCCAGGTAGCATAGTTCTGTCAGGTGGCATAAAGTATTCAGGTGGCATAGTGTGACCTCAAGCCTCGAGATCTTGGAAATGTGGTAAAAATAGATACTTTGACGGTAAGTTGGTGACCTATGGGAGCATATGTACTCTATATATATGGTGAATTACATGGATAACCAAAAAATTATTATAAATCATTGGAGTACTGACCCCTAAAAAAATAACATCCCAAAATTTTAGGTAAATGGTCCCTATGTGATACTTAAAAAAATTACCAAATTCATATTCTCAAAATTGGAATATTCATTAATTAATAAATATTTTCCACTAAAATTTACCCTTTACATGACATTATTTTTTCCACAGTTTTTTATAAATAATAGCAATAAACTAAGCACTTTTGGTTGTTTGAGTTTCCTAAAGGGGATGGGGGAGAGCATACATTCTAGAGTTTGTGTTTGCCAAAATCAATGAATCTAATCTAACTAATTTAAAACTAGTCTAAAGAACAAACAAGAATTGAAAAATCACATAGGACATTGGTAGAATAAATTATTTATTTATCCAATATGTAACAAGAGTTGAGGTTGATATAATTTTCTCTCATTTTATAATACATAACCTTTCATCAAAAAGAAATAGTAAATTATTTCGTTAAAAAGTTATGGCTTGTCAAAGGCCTTTAGTGCAATCTATTACCCATCATAAAAGCCTCTGATCCTTACAATAATTCCTACATTAACAACCCAATTCAAATATTGTAAGGAAAAGAAATAAAAATTCTGAGTCGGCCATTTAAGAAGCCTTTTCATTCATTGACAGGAAAAAGTTAGATACATTCTTTGCATCAAGGTCAATTTCTTGAAATTGTTAGTATAAGTGGATTAATTATTTCTTGTCCTTATCTCTTATAACACTACTTTCAAATGGTATGAAAGCTAATTTCCCAAAGGGTTATAACCAAGAAGATATGCTCATTCAAGCAAGGTTAAACCATTGAGTCCATTTATATAAGGCTAGATTCATAAATATTTTAATAATAAGACTAGAATTTGAATAACTATTTCATGAAAAGGTGTCTCTAAGATTTGATTCATTATTTATGCAAATAATTCACCAACAAGATAGTTTATTCGCTATGATGAAGTTTCTACATTTATGTACCACTATAGTTTTTCAGCCTAAGTATTTATTTTACATTCTACAAATAACTACTTGTGATCAAGGAATTTGAATCGAGAGAGGATGTTAGTATAGATAGTTTCAAAAATAATGGAATAAACTCACTAACAATCTAACATCCCTAGGCATCATGGGGTGATCTTAGTGAAAAAAACCTATTAAAAACACAATTAAGAATGAAAGGAAATGATAATTTAAACACAAAATATAAATTCCTTGCCAAATTCCTTGATTATTCCAAAAGGTTTCTTCATTGGCTTGCTCTGATTTGTGCTTAAAAGGTCTTCATCAATGGAGTGTGGCTACATTCATTTTCTCTTGGCACCTTTTTCATGATTGGATTTAGCTTGATGCGGTTTAGCTTGGCTTGGATTAATTTTGACATTATAACTTTGTTATTTGCTTCATGCCAAAATTCTTGCATAAAAACACTACTTTTTCCAAGGTCTAAGATGATTTGTCATTGATAACTTTGCACCAACATAGCTTGTTGAATGAATATGTCTAGGCCTACTTTTATAGTCTTTAAAATCAACATGGAATGGGTTAAATCCTACATTGGTTGATTTTATTAACCTCGGTTGAGTTTGAAAGGTGTCCAAATGGTTATGATTAGGTTTGGATAGGTGTGCTTTGAGATTATTTCCATTTGGCATATTCTTAGGATATTCTTTTGATATTTACAATTTCCTTTATTGATAATTCATTTATTAGCTCATGGATGAATTTGATTAGGCTTTGATTAAGATTCGAAAGTTAATTAATCTTTTTTAGGCCTTTGGTCACTTGTTATAAGATTTGATTTAAATGATTTACATTTGTTCTAATTAATTGGTTTATTAGCCAAATTGATTTATTTTCATGGTTATGAAGCCAAATTTGGGACATTTAGAAATTCTTGGGATAGGTGTTCAATGGTTGGAAAGAATTAGTCAAAATTCAGATATGAAGACATTGGTGGCCAATTTTAGATGTCTATAGTTTTTTTCTATTTGGGAAGATGTTGCAAACCATAGGCATAACAATGTCTTCTCAAATAATGAGAAAAGGCCTATATGCCAAAAATAAGATGATGATTGAAAAAAAATATCCAAAGAATGTTTGGGAAGCCTATGATGATGCTCCCTTGAGGGGGTGACCATCACATATGGTTGATGGACAATCCCTAAATAAAAAAAAATTATGGGATTAATCTATGGTTGGGTTTAATCCAAATGAGAAATGTTTGCATGCATTGATTTTTAAGAAAGAGTATTGATTTTCTCAAAGGTGATTATAATCAATAATAAAATTCAAAATAATGATTTTCCCATAGGTGGTTATAATCATTAAGATGAGCTATATTGGAGAAGGATGATTGATAGGATGTGATTATGCCCCAATGAGGGTTGATTGCAAACATAACTCAAGGATATAACCTATAATATAGATTAAAGATGAGTGGATACAAATATAGATGTGATGGTCTAATGATTAAAGAAGCCACAAACAACCAGACACATGAAGATGCATAAAGTGATGAAAGAGATGAATATAAGAATAAAGAGTGATCAATGGAAATGATTTAGTTGTACCTACCAATGCAAAGATGCTCATCTTAATTAGCATTGATACAAAAAAATGGTCAATGGATTGATTTGATCAAGATGGGTGTGGGATGATTTGCCAAGGTACCAAAGATGAACTTCTAATGCCCTATTGATTTTATAACCTCCTACAATTAATTTTTGATGTAGCACATGATGGTAAGCCTTTTGATAGAACACCATGAGAATTAGATTGAAATGTGCATAAGGATTGACTCCTGAATTAATAAACAATAAAATATAATGCACCAATGATAAAAAACCATGATGACAATGTTAATATATGAATATGTATGGACTCAAGAATAATGTGCTCAAGGAATCACCCAATGAAAACATATAGACTAAGTCAAGGCAATAGTACCGAAAGCAAACAAATAATCAACAAAACAATCAAAGAAATAAACAAAAAACACATAACCAACAAGTAGCTTGAAACAAACAAACAAACAAAAAGCTTGAAAATAAAAGCAAAAGAAAGCATCCTAACAATGACTTTGCCTCAGTAGGGCAGATCAAGGATAATTGATTAGGCTTAGACAGGACAAGTGCTTTTGGATTTTGAAATATTTGAATGTTTTTGAAATTTTGAGCTATCTTAACTCTTTAGAGAATGACAAGACACCTACTCATAATATAGTGAGAGATTGGCTTAGATTACTCACAAAATGGTGAGAGCATATGGCAAGTTGGACTAAGGTGACCTCAACATGAATTGAGTGTGGCCTACATAGTCCCAAAATGACCTCAAGTCATAGTAATTCCATCCAAATAAAAGGCAGGGAGAAACTTAACCAGGTAACAAGTTTTCAAATCTAGAAAATGACAAGTCAAATGAAAACAAGAATAGAAAGGTGATGTGATAATGCATGATAAACAAATGTTTCCCCTAGTTTTCCCATAGGTGGTTGTAACTAGGATATAAAGGATCATATCAATGATACTAATTTTCCCATAGGTGGTTATAATTATTAGCTAGACTGGTGAACACTGATTTGCCCCAATAGGTGATATAATTAGTCTCATATAAAAAAACTTGATATAGGATGGAAAATGAAAGATGTCTTCCAAGATCAATTGTCACACTACTTTCATAGACTATCATTGAAACATAGACTGGTGAACACTGATTTGCCCCAATAGGTGATATAATTAGTCTCACATAAAAAAACCTGATATAGGATGGAAAATGAAAGATAAATTGCAAGATCAACTGTCACACTACTTTCATAGACTATCATTGAAACATATATTTGATAGATTGATGAAAATGGATTGGAATATCCTCACAAAAGGTGTGAGAAAAAACAAAAGAACCAAGATCAAAATAGGATTGGATATGATGGATAAAAATAGGCTTTGATCTAGATAGGAATGGCATGGTAGGATGGAATGTTATTGTTATTGATTGAATATGATGGATTGATATATTAGATAGAATTGTAAGATGATTTCCCCCAAGTGATAAGGTGATTAGAAGGATTATACAATAATGATAAAAGGAAATGCGATAACAACATGATATATGTTTTTGGTTAATGATGGTCATTGGTTTTTGAATATGTTTGGCTTGGGTATGGTAACTGATTTTGTTATTTTTATTAAAGTGTAGATGCACATCTTGTTCAGTAAATGATACAATTTACAATAATTGATCATGTTAATTGCTAACCCCAACCTCATCTAAATAGCTACTCCATCAAGAACTTGATGTAGATTTGGATGCCAATGATGTTGTCATTGATTTTTATTTCTTGAAGCATTGAGACATGATATATTTATAGCCTCAACAAAGGATAGTGTGGCCAATGATAGTAAATAGGGATAAATATTGATTGATAGGATTATTTTGACAATTTTTTGATGGGAAGAAATAGAATGGATGATGGGTGGCAAACAAATGAAGATCAAGTTTTTTAGGCACACACAATGTTGCAAATTTTGGATTCAACATAACTTTAGATGTGGTGGGGTTGAAGACTTATTTTCTCGATAGGTATTCCAGAGTTTTCTATTATTTTGTCATGAGAATAGCTACCATCTGATTAGGCTGTAGACTGAAAGCTATATTGATTTGATCTTTGACTTTGTCTTCATTAAATAGTAAAGAAGTTGTGTGCTTAACTATTGGCACCTTGAAGAGGTTTCTACCAATGAAGTTGTCTCGATTGTCCTATAGCACCTCTAATAAGGTTTCACTAATGAACATTGATTTTTGACTTTGATTATATTTTAGTGACTCTGAAAAGGTTTCATTATAAGATGCTATGTTTTGACTTTGATTGTCCCCTAGAACCTCTAAAAAGGTTTCACTTAAAGAGCATCATTCTATTGTATGAATTTGGTCTTGGCATTCTTCCTCTTATTTAATTGATATGTCACCATGAATGCAGTTTAACAAGGTATGATTTTGTCACTCCCAATTAACATTTATGAGAGATGGAATGTCAATGTAATGGCTATGTTGATTGGTGGTAATGGCCTATGGATTGGTAATGGAATGGGGGTTGGTTTCACAATCCTCATGTTGGCTTCATAATCCTCATAGAAGATACTAAGATAACTTGTGTCAAAGCTAAGGTACTCATCCTTAAAAATCATATAAGGATCACAAATGTATTAAAATTGATCTGCTAGGTAGGCATAACCAATATTATAACAACCATGAATATATTCTTCTTATAAATCTAATTCTAACTCAAGGGACTCTGAATCTGATGTTGAGACTGATGTTGATTTTGCTTCTGATGTTAGTTCAAGAAAAAAACCTGACTCGAACTCTGATTCTTCATTTGATGGGTACTCTATTATAGTGATGTCTTGTTGAATATTTAATATTGAATAAGTGATGGTTTGTGATGGTAGAATGGGTTATACTAAGATTAGTTTGTTAAAGTTGGATTCTATAATGATGGGAAAAAGGTCAAGAGACAACTTTATAGGGATTGGCTTGTCAATGGGAGGATCTTAAAAAATAGGTGTATGGTCGAGGTAATGATTTGCTTAAAGGTTGTTATAATCATTAAGAAGTGACTTAGCAAAGACTTTCTTGTCAAAGTGAGACTCTTCAATAAAAGGTATAGGATTAGAAGGTGATTCAATAATCATAGCTCAACTTATCACAAATGGTTGGTTCAATAAAAACATCTTTGATTAGTTGGTTCTCTTGAACTTGGTTTCAAATGAGTTGGAAAGTACTAGTTTTGAATACAACTTGGTCCTTAAATGATTGGCTCCATTGGATAGGTATTGATTGGCTCGGTTGGGATTGGATGATTAGCTGAGGTTTAAGCTAAATGATTGGCTAAGGTTTGGGTTTTGATTGTATTGGTTTGGATTTTGATGGGTATTAGAGAGCTTGGTTGCTCACATAAGCCAAACGATAAAGTCTTGAAATAACAAGTTTGGGGTGTTGTGGAGGGCGATTTATTTCCCAAGTGAAAGTGTTCAAGTCTTCCTCATAAACCATATCATCATGGTAAGGATCTCAATTTGGAATTTAAGCCTGTTCTAGACTTTGTTCCCTTGATTATTGTAAAATGGATAAAAATCTATCTCATAAACAACACTATCATTTTAGAGGTCTGTACCCAATTCCTCCTCACCTACCATATCATCTTATTTGAGGTCTTGACTTTGGTCCCTAATTTTATTATTTCAAGGTTGATAAAAATCTATCTCACAAACCATTACAAACCATTTTATCATCAAAGGGGTCTTGAATAAATCCATAAAAAATAAAGTAATTTTGTATAACCATTCTATTATAACTTGGATTATATGTGACTCTACCATAAATGTAGCTAGACATATTTATATAAATAATGAAAGTTTTGAAAGAAAAGCCTTAGAGTTCTGTGAAACCTAAAAAATAATTTCTAAAGGACAAAGGGTTTGAACGTGATCTAGCTTAGTCAAAAAAGGGTGAAGTTGTATCTCCAAACAATGATATGAACATAAAGTTGTATCTCAAAAATGGTTTATTCTATAACTTGGAATAAAACATTCGTTAACTGTCATACACACAAAAGGTAAAGTAGTGAATAAAAACTGACATGTCAAATTCTAGGACAAACTGTTCCAAACAAAGTCTAAAAGAAAAGAGAGTCTCTACTTCTTTTGTCTAAACATAGAGTCAAAAGCTAGGATCAAATAAGGACATGATGTGCTAAGAATTTTGGCCAAATGACATCAAAATCTAGTCTTGAAACAAGGATTGATATGATTTTATTTAATCTAAGATGTTTGGAATAACTTTGACATAATCTTGACACATAGAATCAAACATAAATGTGATCAGCTGGTATAAACCATGAGGCAAAAAACACTTGGAGAAAAGACTATGTTTTACCAAATACAAGTACAAATAATGATGATGATAGGCTATGTAAACAAATAAACAATAGTTTTCAAATTTGGGTAATCAATTAACCAAATTTAAGTAACCCAAAAGAGAAAGATATGTGTATCATCTCCTATAAAATGAGGCCTAAATAGAAATCAATCAATGTTTGAATTCAAAAATTTGACAAGGTTAATTGAAAACTCAATGTTTGATGACTAGGATTTGATTGACCAAATATTCTAGACAAAATTGGATAGCATAACGACACAAAATAAAGATCTAAATGACATAGTTTTAAACAATGGTTTTTGATACAAGGTAAACAAGTCTTGAAAATATTTGAGCAGTGCAACAGTGTAAGCATGCTATGATGACGTGATCAATATTTTTATTTTAAAGACTTGAAGGCAAACTTGATAATGATTTGGGTAATGTAATGGTACCCTTTTTAATCAAGTGACACACACACAAACATGTTTAGCAAAAATTGCAAGGCAAAAGTGTGGTGTAAAATGGTTAGCATAATTTCCCCTTGATAAAGAAGTGGCATATAAAAAAATTGGTTTTTGACATGGTTTATAAATAAACATGTAAGTTTTAGTCTCAAAAACACCAAGAAATAAAAAGATAAATGACCAAATACAACATAGCATAACGTCCTAAATCCTATCAAGGTGTGGCAAAGTGGGGTTGACTAAAACCTACAAGTTTTTTATCACCTAGATTGATACCATGTGCACACACTTTCACGTATGCACATAAGATAAGAAACACATCAATTGGGTCCACTTAGATTAGCTTGTTATGAAAAATTCTTGCCCTTTTCATAACCACTACATCCATTATTTATTTAGTGTAGTGTGGTGTCTAAATCGATTATATGTCCAGGATTAGCCTACACTAATCAAGTCAATACTTCCCTAAATAAATTTTGAGAGGTAATGACATCCCCTACACAATCCAAGATGTATGAAAATAAAAATCAAATAGAAAGACTTTATGGTTGCATTTAGATCACCCAATACTATGTGAGTTTGGGAAAAACTTAGGCAACATTCTTTATATGCCTTGGATTAGTAAAAAATGTGATGAAGAGGTGATTTTGATCACCCAAGTTCCCTAAAGGGGATGAGGGAGAGCATACATGCATTATTATTTTCATGAAAACAACCAATCAACAAACAAATATTGCATTAAAAAGAATGTGATAAAAAAACATGAAAACTACATGCTGTTAGGTTCATTTTAAGGCACTAAATGAAAGGTGTTATGAATTTTGGCCCATTGTCTTTGATTAATACTTTAAAAATGTTTAAAAATCATCTAAGGCACGAAAAAATACCTAGGATCTTTTTAAACACCAAATAGATGATGTGAGCAAGTTTGATAACATGTTTGGATTTGATTAGGTTCTTTGTTATGCACTAATTAAAATGTTTTGATAATGTTCATGGCCCCTTGGTAAATTTAAAAGATCATTTATAAAATAAATAAGTTAAAACATAACCATATTCATTTTTAATCACCAGTTTAAATATTCAATATTTTAACCAATTCATTTTGAACCCAAATTGAAGTGTTTGTTAGTCAAATAAAACAAATTTGTGTTTAAATTTATATCTTACTCTTGAAAAAACAAGAGAGTGACCCCATACTTAGAATCAATTTTTGTTGTTAGCAAATGACATTGGATTTTGAGCTATTGGGGTTTAATTAAAATTTTACATAGTGATCATCGACAGTCAGGGTGACCATCCATGATTTATTGAAATCATCACTGATTGGTTATAAATAACCATCGATAGTCAAATAGAATCATTACTGATTGATAAAAACCATCAATAGAAGCCTATGAATCTAAAGGCAAAACCTCAAATAACAAAGGTGTTAAGTTAGCCTTATATGAAATCTGTTAAAAACCTACAAGGCTAAGATTAGTTGATTGATTTAAATGATCTTGAAGCTAATAAATCAAAGATCTAAGTGACAAAAATAATCAAAATGAAATATTTAGGTCCATTTCTCCCCTAAAACTAGATTGTCAGAGGTTACACATAATCGGTGGTGGTCAATATAATCATCGATGGTTAGGCCGTAACTCTCAATGGTTGTACTTGACCATCAACGGTCTTTGTGTAAACTTGAGAAATATGAGAAAATGAAATCAAACCAAAACAACGTTATGAAATTGATATTAGAGAGCTTCAAGAATCCAATATTCAATTTAAGACTGGCTTAATATTCTCTTTACTATGGGGGATGTGTTGTGTCCCATCAAGCATGCCATTTGTGATCAAGGAATTGACTCAAGAGAGGAGGTTAGTGTATACACATAATATTTTCAAACTTTTATTGATTACTGACACTTTGTATCTTGTAGGAACCTATCAAATCTCAATCTATCTAAGTCCATGCCTTAAGGGGTGAAATGAGAAAGGGGTGGGCAGAACATTATTACTTCATAATATTATTGTTATTTTTACCACTTATCATCCACACACTAGCCTCCTAAAACCTTGAACCCTAAACTTATTCTTATATTTCCTATCCATTCTAGTCATTACCATGTTGACTATTTCAGTGCACTAGGTTAACCTAGTCAACCTAGTGTATTCTAGGGATACTTTAGCTATTTTGACTTGTTTGTGCATCCTGATCAACCTAACACAAGTCTAGTCAGTTAGCCCACAAACATATTAGGTCGACCCGGTCAACCTAGTATAACTGACATGTCTAAATGATTTTAGGTTAAGATACTAATATATATACAAGGTCATTTCCCACCATTTCAGAAGAATAGAATAATCAAGTGAAGAAGTGTGAATGAACATCTACTTATTGACCATTCTACTTGAGGAATAAAGTGTTAAGGTTCAATAATTTCTTTAGAGCTTTGATCTTGTATTGTGGAGAAGTATTTTGGATGCTTACCTAAATCATGTAGCTTAGATTTGATTTATATTGTTTATCCTTACAAATCAAAAAAATCTCTTGTGAATCACCTTGGTAAGGGAGGGATTGAGGCTCGATAGGTTCATCTTCAAAGGTAAGTATTCATAACTTTAGTTTTCCTTTGTAAGAGTAGATAGATAATGCAATATGTTTTATTCTCTTCCATGTATTAGGATTACGTATACATTGACATGAGTATATGTCTCATATACATGTTTATTTTATTTTATTTTATTTTATTTTGTTCTAACCCCCCAACTTTATGCTATAAGATTTGATGCACACTGGATTAGTTTACTTTTCTTTTTATTAGAATAGTTTACTTTCTTGTTTATTACATAAGTGAACATCAAATCATAGGACTCTTTTAGGGTTGTTGTGTAATTATGTTAGACTCTAGGATTTAGAACCCTTCCTAGCATGATGTGTTGTGATAAGTGATACAAGTTATCCCATAATCAGGTCTAGTGGATCCCCATATTGGTCATGCTCCCACTTAATAAGTGTATCCCCAATCAGAAGTGTAGGTGTGCTCTATCTTATCTAATCTATGATTAATTCATGCACATCATGTAATTCTAATTACATATATTTTGGTGAACCCAAAATTAATCAAACCCTTATAGGTTTTGTTCACTTTTATATCATTTATTTTTTTATTTTGTCATCATTTCTATCATATATTTTAACATACTAGTTCAATTCTATCGACCCCGTTCTTTTTCTTTATGCACATGAACAAGCAACTAGATTAAGAAGCTCAACCAATATAATTTTTTATCATTTTGAAAACTTTTAGTTTAACCTACTAGGTCAACCAAGCTGACCTAGTGTATTTTTAGTCACTTTATAATAGTTTCTATACAACTTGATTGATCAGCTCGACCTAGTATAGGTTTTAGTTTTCTAGATTTCCAGATCAGCCTACTATATTGACCAGCTTGACCTAGTGCATTTATAGACTTCCATTTCAACCTAATAGGTCAACCACATTGACCTAGTGTATTTTTATCTCTTTTTTAGTGGGTTTCTATATTACTTGGTCAATAGGATTGACCCAATTTATAGTTATTGGATCAGTTTTCTCCATGGTCTTTGATTAGTAATATCCTTCATTTTCATATCTAAACCATCAAGATGAGTTTATATTCTTATCTCTTTTTGTTTTGTACTTTTTTTTCAATTTTTCAACCTTCAAAACTATCTCTACAAAACCAACTAGATTAACTAGGTCAACCTAGTTCTATGTCCTATTTGTTGTCTAAAATAACTAGGTCAAGCTAGTCAACCTAGTAGGTTTTCTAGACCCTATCTTCAATAGTGCTAGCTTGAAAATCTCAACCTATTTCTATGTGTTATGAATATAGCGTTTTCATTATACCTTATTTCAAATTTGGAATTCACCTTATATGCTAATCACATCTTTTTTTTCAAGTTGTTTGCATGCTTAGAATAGTTCACATAGTCTCATTAGGAAATTTTTAATTAACTTCTTAATTTCACTATTTTTATTCCTTTGCACACACGACCAAATCACATAAACATCAAAACATATTTTAACACTTGATTACCAAAGCTAACCTACTTAGATTTCATCCCTAAGGGGGAAGCTGACTTAATACTTTGGTCAAGTATAAAGGATGGTTAATGGTATATTCTGGCTAAGCACCTGACACCCTTATCACTACAATGTGTGAAGTGAGGGCGTAGGTACCAATACTAAGCTTATATCATTACCACTATAATACCTTTTATCATAAACACACCTAAAACTATTCATAGATTGATATCTAGTACCTTGATTATAACCAACTCCCTATCACTTAAAATCATTTTTAATAATCTAATCAACAATCTAGGTTGACCAATTAGCTAGCTTTACTTTCCAAGTTGTTTGCTTACTCTTTGCTCAATTGTGTGCAATAACTTACATTAGCCAGCGTTGGTGAAATATTTTTTCTTTATGTGTATCAATTAGATTGGCCATCATAAATAAAATTTATTGTTTATTTAATTTTAGCATCTACTTTCTTATATCAACTAAAAACTATCTTGCTTCATTTTCAAAAATTCATTTATCAACTCTTTATTTTTCCTATTTACTATACCAAGTTGACCAACTCAACCTAGCATATTTTTCAGCCACTGTATACTGCACTAGGTTGACCTAGTTAACCTATTACTATTTACACTATTTCCCCCCTTTTCTTCCAATCTTTGTTATTTATATTAGATCGATCATGTAGACCTAGTTCAGTTTTATAGACCTAGTTTTTGTACTAGGTCAACCAGGTCGATCTAGCTTAGTTACAGTCACCTTCTGATTCTTTGTTTATCTCATTTTTCCTTTCCTCCTTTCATCATGGATTAACTATTTAGTGATAGCACTAAAAATTAATCAACAGATACGATGGAATTTACCAATCCTAATAGGGTCTCCCATAGACAAAGTAGGTTTCCTCTCAAGAATGCTAGTAATGTTCATGGTACAACCCATATAAAAAACTATGGAAATCCTCATAATACCTCTTTTCATAAAAACCCTCCTTTTTTCTTATAAGATCAACTTGAATTAGAGTATACTCCCAAAATTCTCTTATTTATTTTTGAATTTCTTCAGCATAGAGGGAAAGATCCATCTACCATCTATAACCTCATGATTAGTGGTCAAGTTAAAAACCCTCATTCACCTACTACTTTCTCAACTAGATTTGTGGGTAATGATTTATTTTATACTAGACCTCTTCCTTCAATCTTGACATCTTTTTATTTGATTTATTCTACCTCCATGCCTAGTACCTCAACTAATATGGTTGGTTCTACATCTAGTGGGCCTCTTATCAGTCCTACTATTATTAATCCTTCCATTAGTTCATTGTTTTCTACCCAAGGTACTCATGCTTCTCATGCTTATTCATCTCAACCATTTACTATTCCATATTTTGATTCACAAGCAAATTTTTCCAATAGTGCTTCAAATTTTCATATCTTTTCTCAAGCTCATGCTATTACTAATTACAGCACCCAAACCACTAATACCAACATAAACACTAATACTATTTATTCTAATAAAACTAATCAAACTCATCAAATCTTATTACAAACTCTTAACCAAATGAACATATTTCAAGCTCAAAATACAAAGCAAATGATGAGAATGCAAAAACACCTTGTTAATCTTCAAATGCAATCACAACCAATGGCTTGGGGTATGCATAACTAAAGTGTTCCTCCTCCCCCTATTCAAGATTTTCAAGGAAATCCCATTCCTTAACCTCCCTTAGTCAATAAAACCATCAAACATATAAAAAATAAGCCTCTCACTACTCAAATTGTTAATATTGACATTGGAGGTATAATACCTAATTTTTTTATAATAGATCAACCAATCCTACCCTTCATCTCAAGACATTTGGAAGTATTTACAAATATTAGGTCAAACTAAACACCTTTGTTACTACTAAACTCTGTCAAAACCCTCACAGGTGATGCCTTGGATTGGTATAATCAACTTAGACCTCATTCCATTACTAGGTTGGAAGATTTAGTGAATGCTTTAGTATAATAACTCCAAACTAGTGATCTTCCTGAAAACACTTTGGCCCATTTCATCAATTGCAAAAAAAGCAAAAATGAAACTACCCAAACTTTTGTTAAACAATGGAAGACTTTGTCAAACAAATGTGAACACAATATGGAAGATGATGATCTCTTTCATCCCTTTAATAATTCTCTATTTCTTAAATTATAATATCGAGTCCATATCCTTTCTTCACGTACCTTGGAGGAGGCCATTAACCAAGACAAACTACAAGATTTACTCATGAGTAAATTTGAGCCACCCCAACCTTCCATGGGTCCTTGTTTATTGGTAAAGAATAAAAACCACAATATTACCAATGATGGTGTTATCAATTCATATGATACCATTCATAATGTTCAAGTTGTTGTTCCTACCACTTCTTTAGAACCAGCTCCTCAATAATATATTAATCCTCATTTCTCTTCACTAAATAACATTAATGTCCATAAACCTCTATCATTAGTTGAATTGATTAAATGTCTACTCAGGTCTCTTCCTCTAAAAATGGACCTTACTCATCCTATGAAAACCTAGTCTGATCCTAGAAAATATTTTTAGTTCCATGTTAGTTGGGGTCACTCTCATGAGACCTATAGGTAACTTCGTAATTTAGCTATGGATTTTATTCTTGGACATAATTTTATTCATGATTTCATCCCTCACAAGCATCAATAAGATTATGATATTGCTTTAAGGATTAAAACCTCATGATAAAAATCAAGCCTTTAATCAAGCAAATGCTCATTTATCTATCTACAAAGATCCTTTACCTAATCACCAACCTATGCAAGAAAACCAAGACAAGCCCACTTCTTCAACCAATAATGTAAAAAGTCTTTTTGAACCAACCTCTAAAGAATGTGGTTACCATGACTAATATGAGAAGGGTGGTGGCTTTCATTGATTCTCAACCTATCTAAACCCTACCTCCTTCTCAAACATACCATGTTATCTAAGATTCTTTTCCAACTCATTTGAATGAGTTGGGGCAAGAAGATCTTATAACTTTTAATGATGGTCCAATTCTTTATTCTCCCTAAGATAACACATCCCATTCTATTTCTAACATTCTTACATGATCTTCCAATTCTAATGATAATCAATCTTCCAATGATAATAAACCTTATATTACCACTTCTTCTACTTCTCAAGATCAATTTGAACCTATTATTTATTCATCACCAAATAATTTACAACCTTCTTCTAAACCTTCTCATTCTTATAAATACAAATTTCAATGCTCTTCAAATCCACCTTCTGAAGATCTTTATTTCATGTAAATTTTCACTTAAGTTCTAGGGAAGAGAGAAAATAAACTCGATATAGGTGTGGTTAAAAAACCTATTTGGTTATGCATGCATTGAATCAAAAGATTGTGAAGAGCTCTTCTTTAGCTTGGGAGGAAAACTTACAGATAAGAAAGAATTAAAATAAAATTGTTTATTAGATAGATAGTTAGGTGGATTATCTAGTGATATCTAGATTTGAGAAGCAAGAGCTTCCTTAGGGGCTATCAATTTACACATTTCAAACAATTAAGTTGACAAAACTAGAAAGAGGGTACTTGAATCAATAGTTAAAAGGTACTAAAATTGAACACAAGAATACTTGCTTAGAAAATATACTAGAAATGATCAAATTAATGATAAACTAAATAATACTAGTGCTATAGGGTTGGGGTATGTTTAAAAAAATCTAAAAATGGTCTTTGAGTGATAAAAACATAGAAAATTAAGTTTAGTTTAGGTTAGATGGGTGAAAACAACTTGTTGGTTTTCACTACCACAGTGACCATCAATGGTTGGGGTAACCGTTGGTGGTTAAGGTGATCATTGGTAGTCAAGATAACCATTAGTAGGTGTGCATACCATTAGTGGTTGAGTCAACTATTGATGATTATTGTATGAGTTCTGGGTTAGTAAATTACTAAATAATAGGATCCAAAGGATGGATTTTGGGAGATGGGCAAGGGCTAGGCTGATTATGAAATGGGAATAAATCACATGAATATTGACAAACAATTACTTGTCTTACCATAAGTTGATTTTATGAGTGGTTGAACTAGTGAGCCTATTGGTGGAATCTCACTTGATTCTAGTATAGTAATAGTGAGTCAGATCCTAATAAGAAAGTTTATGATGCTTGATAATACTGATGATTTTGATTGACCTAAAAAAAAAAACTCCTAAATCCTTGAGATCCTAATAATTATTGTAGATGGATTTGACCTCCCAAGCCTCTCTCTCTTATAGGCACAAGTAACAGGTGAAAGTGAATGTGTAACTAGGCCATCTAAATATAACTCATCCATGAAAAGGCTCATAAAAAGATTTAAATAAGTTATATTTAGAAAAGTAACATGGGTGGTTTACATGTGCTTTATTAAAGAGGTGAACCCTATCCATCAACGGTTAGGGTTTCCCATGGTGACCATCAATGGTCACCCTGACCATTAATAGTTAGGTCCCAAAGGAAAGAAATCTTGAAGGCTAGGTTGATTCAAATTGTGAATTTTAATATGGGTGGGCTTGGTTAGGCCAAATTGGTATAAATTGGTCCCAAGAGGGTCCCAAGTAGGTAAAGGGGGATTTTTGACATTCAAAAATGTAGGTGTGTAGATTTTTAGTGTCTACATTTTCCCCCTTTTTATTTCTCATCTTGTGTGAATGAGCTATAAAACAAAAATGGAGTATGGGTCAAAGGTTTGGTTAACCTAAGAGTAGGAGGAGGTGTTCCCACTCAAACTAAGAGTCAATGAGGTGAAACCAAAATCATGTTGGATTTTGATAAATGGTATGTGGTGAGTCATGAGGTGGTGCCATGAGGTTGGGTATTTGAGATGAAAACTAGTGCACGAAATGTAACTAAGAGGTGTAATAACCAAGATCATGCATAAAATAAGTTACCATAGTTGGTAAGAATAATAGTGGTTATTAAGAAGGATAGGAGACAAGTGAGCTACATGACAACCTATAGGCATCATAGTTAGAAACACTTGTAAATATAAGTCTCTTAAATGATTATTGTGTTTCTAGTGGGTATCCAAGGTAAGAAGTGCTTTTAGGGAAAAATCAAATGGGTCAAGTGTCATAGGCATTCAAGGTAGGAATTACTCTCAGTGAGACATAAGTGGTTCAATATACATGAAGTGGAAAAATATGTAAAAGGTAAACATGGTAATATTATCATTGTAATCAAAGGACTAGGCAAAAAGTGTCATAAAATTATGCACTAGATGGGTCAAAATAGGCCAATGATGAGGTGATGAGTTGGTTAGGCTAGTTGGAGAAGGTAATATTTAAAACTGGATATAAACTAGTTAAGTTATGCTAAAAAATGGTAGTTTTAGATGGAATTATCAAATTAGGGTTTCTTGATCATCGACAATCAGGGCCCCAGAAAGGTGACCATCGATGGTTAGGAAAAACCCTAAAAATATGTCAAATCAAAAGTAAAAACAAAAATTAATTTCACTCATTGTAACTTTCATGTATGGTTGACTTGGATCTAGTGATTTCAATGAATAGTGGTGAGGGTGATTACTAAGTTGGTGACTGCTCATTAGTTGGAGGTGTGTGGGTTTGATACTCAAGGTCCCAAGATATAGGGAACATGTGGATGCAGTCAAGCAACTATTCATGGGATCTGACCATGACATAGGTCAAGGTATAAGGTAGGTGGTACCTTGAAGTTGGTAAATAAGTATGATTTATGTAATTAAATTTGGTTGGAGGGTCAAGATTTATGCTGGGTATGGTTTGTTTGAGATGGAATCCCTATGTAGGGTTTTAATTTTTTATGGGAAAATACATAAATTAATAGGGGGATGTGGGTGGGTTAGGTAATAGGGTAGGTGATTAGGATGGTTGTTTTTATGTTTTGATGCTTTATTTTTGGGTAGCCAGGGTTTGGTCATTTTGGCCATGGAACACCCATAGTGATCATCAACAATTAGGTTTAACCATCAATGATTGACACCCTATGAAGTAGGGGTGCCCAATTGGTGGTAATCACCATGACCACCGATGGTCAGTTGGGGTAGGCTAGGGGTAGGTATGTTAGGTTAGGTTCAAGTGTGTTATTAAGGAGATGTGTTTTGGTGGGTAAGTTTAGGTTACTAGGGCACAATGTAGCTAGCATGGGATTCATAGGTAGGAGAAATAGAGGACTAGGTTAGGTGTCATAAAGCTAGGGTAGACTATAATAGTGTAGACTAACTAAGTAAAGTGTTTGATATGATGTAGGCTAGGGAGAAGATTCAGATGCATGACTACATGTTGTGTATCTATCCCGAGTTTCATGAGGGGATGACTCTAGAGGACTAGGCCCATATGTAGGAGTTGGGGATGGGGGCTATGAGGCACTACCAACATATGACTAGAGATACATCTATGGTCATAACACTCATTAAGAGATGAGATCTTTCTATGAATAATTTCTTGCTCTTAACTGGGGAGATGACTATTCTCTTTGAGGATATATATAGGATTACTTGACTCCCACTACATGGCAAGGCAATATATCATATTGAGTGAGAGGAGTAGGAGGATTTGATTGAGTATTTATATAAAGATGTAAGCAATCAGGTATAATGGTATGCTAGGGGATTTTGATACTTGGTGTTGTATTAGAGAGCCTCAGTTGAGAGGAGGCTCATGATGATGCTCATGATTATGGTGACATGCTATGGGATCTCAAATTCGAGTAGTGGGAGGTTTTTTAATTTGTTACTAAGGGTTTTGGTAGAGTTACTACTTGGTTGGATGGTATTTGGTTGGGTTCCAATTTTGTTTGTGTAGATATATAAGGAGTTGTGAGGGTTTAGACATTAGAAGAGATACAACATCAGTGTCAACTTGGTTCTCCATTATTGGGCATATGATCATATTTGGGTGCTGAGACCATTGGGATTGCTTTAGGTAGGCTACACATAGATTAAGTTCCCTATTGGGTTTATGCAATGGAGCGATAACTTGGTTGTACCAGGTGCAAGAGGTAGTGATGATGATGTTGAGTTGTTTAGGGATACACTAGGTGTACTAGTGGTGGGAGCCATCACTTGGAGGCATTATATCTAGTTATTGATATGTCTAGGTTACATGAGGCAGACCCTTACCCTTTAGATCTATAAATAGATAATGGGCAGGTGAGAGGAGGTGGTGGAGATAATCCCATTCGATAGGGTGTATCCATAATTTAGCTTGGTACAAGGTGCCCTAGGTCTATTTCCCTAGTATAATAGGGAGGATTTAGAGGTTTTTTTGGTAGTTACCTAACCTACTCTAATAGTTTTAGATGGTGATTATGAGGAGATTCTTGTTAGGGCTCCTATAGATGATGATATATATGCATAAAAATACATATCTTGGTATTATCCCATATATATAAATATAGATATTGGTGGGGATAATAGAGGGGCAAAGCTGATGGCTATAGATCTAACTATCCATGATGAATAGATAGGGGTAGTATTGGCTGCAACCTAGACATAAGTAAAGGCTTTACAAGGGTAAGCGGACATGCTACCGAGTTAGCTTTCCATACTACACGGTTATCTTACCATTATTATAGGTGAGAGGAATCAGGAATAGACATCCCTTAGGGCCATCACATAAGAGAGAAAATTAATGAGGTAGAGGAATAGAGAAATCATGATAGTAGTAAGAGGACAACTAGACATGGTGCCATGAGCATGTTATCTAGCCACTGTGGAGGAGCTCAGGTATTATGAGGTGATGGCGCTAGATCAATTTCCATAGGCAATGTGATATGGGTAGTATAGAGCTATTTTGGTTAGTGGGCCATCTATAGCTACTCCAAGATAGTGGGCTACCATAGTTGGTTAGGAAGGGGTCCCAAGGGGACCCCTACTAGGTATAGGTGAAAGTATAAGTATAGTTATAGGTAAAAGTGGGGCTAGTATTAGTGGCATAGGTGTATGTTGGGCTAGTGGTAGTGGTGCCCTATGACCATGGTTGGATATGTTTTGATATATTGGTAGAAATAAATGTATACTATTTTGATACTAGTGTATGTCCTGATGTAGTGAGATGTACATGTTTTGAGAGAAAGGTTATACATTATGACATGTATTATTTAGGATGCCTTGATATATATGATGTATGGATTATGATGCTATATATGATGTATGATTATGTTTCATGATTCTCATGTTTATGGTTTATGGTCTATGACTCTTTGCATATGTTGTATGAGATATTTGACTTAGGATCTTAGACATGTGATGCTAGAAAGATAGTTATAATGCTTTGATTTTGTTCATGGATGTGATAGGATTTGTTATCGATGGATATATGTCATATGATAATGTAATGGTTTTATTCATGGTTATGTTGATGTGTTTTTCATGAATTGATGTTATAAGATGAATTGTGGTAAGGTGATGGTAAATGATTAAATATGTAGATGGTATATGATATGGTTCATGATGTTTTGCTCATTGATTTTATTTATGCTTATGATGATGAATGGTGTGATTAAGGTTGCTTATGATATGACATATGTGCGCATGATGTTTCAATGGTAGATTAGATAGGATGATGCTTACGATCTGTTGTGATATGCTTTCATTGTGTTTTGATCATAGATGGCTAGATGATGTAGTTTAAAATGTTATGTTTTAGATTTGATATTTCTTTTTTATGATCATGGAGATAAAAGGTAAATGAGAATACATAAAATAAGTAGATAACAAACTAAATGTTTAGGAAAATTGATAAGAATCACAAAAGGTATGTCTACATAAGCCAATAAAGGATAAGAAAAGAAACATGATGATTTTTCATTGGTAAGGACCAAAATGAAACCTGAAGTTGGATTGGCTTAGTGAAAATAATCCTTTCAAATGCTTCACATTAACATGCTTAGGTTGATAAATAGGTATCCTGATCACATTGTGTCAAGTAAGCTCATAGTCTCGTGCATATAATGTATGGAAGGAGGATGGGTGAAAATAGAACCTTTTGTGAGACTAACATGCCACTTTTGTATGCTCCCAAGAGGATAGTATAAGTGAGCCTATGTTCCTATATAAAGTGTAGATTGATTGATGCAGGAAGTCTACTAAGGAGATCCAATTACAACTTTCCAAGGTTAGTGCTTGTATGAGAGCCGATTGTGGAATTTATCATTAATGTTGCTTTTCTTTAGAGATTTTTTGATATCTTTGATTTTGATTTTAGGGTTAGGAAAGCTGATCAATGCGAGAAGCTTCTAAGAAATTTCCTAGTACCTCAACTAATATGGTTGGTTCTACATCTAGTGGGCCTCTTATCAGACCTACTATTATTAATCCTTCCACTAGTTCATTATTTGCTACCCAAGGTACTCATGCTTCTTCATCTCAACCATTTACTAGTCCATCTTTTGATTCACAAGAAATTTTTTCCAATAGTGCTTCAAATTTTCATAGCTCTTCTCAAGCTCATGTTAATACTAATTATGTTACCCAAGCCACTAATACCAACATATACACTAATACTATTTATTCTAATAACATTAATCAAACTCATCAACTCTTATTACAAACTCTTAACCAAATAAACACATTTCAAACTAATAATATAAATCAAATGATGAGACTGCAAAAACACATTCTTAATCTTCAAATGCAACCACAACCATTGGCTTGGGGCATGCATAACCAAAGTGTTCCTCCTCCCCCTCTTCAATATTTTCAAGGCAATCTCATTCCTCAACCTCCCTTAGTTAATAAAACTATTAAACATCTAAAAAATGAGCCTCTCACTACTCAAATTGCTAATATAGACATTGGAGATATAACACTTATAATTTTGTACAACAGATCAATCAATCCTACCCTTCATCGCAAGACATTTGGACATATTTACAAAAATTGGGTCAAACTAAACACCTTTATTGCTACCAAACTCTTTGTCAAAACCCTCATAGGTGATGCCTTGGATTGGTATAATCAACTTAAACCTCATTCCATTACTAGGTTGGAAGATTTAGTGAATGCTTTAGTATAATAATTCCAAACTAGTGATCTTCTTGAAAACACTTTGGCCCATTTCATCAATTGCAAAAAAAGAAAAAATGAAATCACCCAAACTTTTGTTAAACAATGGAAGACTTTCTCAAACAAATTTGAATAGAACACGAAAGATGACAATCTCTTTCATCTCTTTACAAATGCTTTATTTCTTAAATTATAATATTGATTCCAAACCCTTTCTTCACGTACTTGGAGGAGGACATTAACCAAGATAAACTACAAGTTTTCCTTATGCATCAATTCAAGCCATACCAACCTTCCATGGGTCCTTGTCTATTGGTAAAGAATAAAAACCATAATATTACCAATGATCATGTTAACGATTCATATGATACCATTCATAATGTTCAATTTATTGTTCCTACCACTTTTTCAAAACTAGCTCCTCAATAATATACTAATCCTCATTTCTCTTCACCAAATAACATTAATGTCCATAAACCTCTTTCCTTAGTTGAATTTTTTAAATGTCTACCTGGGTCTCTTTTGCAAAAATAGACCTTACTCATCCTATAAAAACCTAGTATGATCCTAGTAAATATTTTTGGTTCCATGCTAGTTAGGGTCACTCTCATTAGACCTATAGGCAACTTCATAATTTAGTTATGGATTTTATTCTTGGACCTAATTTTATTAATGATTTCATCCCTCACAAGCATAAAAAATATTATGAGATTTCTTTCAAGGATTACAAAACTCATGATAAAATTCAAGCCTTGAATCAAGAAAATGCTCATTTAACTATCTACAAAGATCCTTCACCTAATCACCAACCTATGCAAGAAAACCAAGACAAGCCCACTTCTTCAACCAATAATGTAAAAAGTTTTGTTGAACCAACCTCCAAAGAGAATGTGGTTACCATGACTAATATTTTAAGGGTGGTGTATTTCATTTATTCTCAACCTATCTTCACCCCACTTCATTCTCAAACATACCGTGTTACCTAAGATTTTTTTCCAACTTATTTGAATGAGTTGGTGCAAGAATATCTTGTAACTTTTAATGATGGTCCAATTTTTTATTCTCCCTTAGATAACACATCCCATTCTATTTATACCATTATTACATGATCTTCCAATACTAATGATAATCAATCTTCCAGTGATAATCACCCTTATATTACCACTTCTACTTCTCAAGATCAATTTGAACCTATTATTTCTTCATCACCAAATAATTTACAGCCTTCTTCTAAACCTTCTCATTCTTATAAATACAAATTTCAATGATCTTCAGATCCACCTTTTGAAGATCTTTGTTTCATGTAAATTTTCACTTAAGTTATAAGGAAGAGAGAAAATAAACTCGATATGGGTGTGGTTAAAAAACTTGTTTGGTTATGCACATGTTGAATCAAAAGATTGTGAAGATCTCCTCTTTAGCTTGGGAGGAAGACCTATAGATAAGAAACCACTAAAATAAACTTGTTTATTAGATAGATAGTTAGGTGGATTATCTAGTGATAGCTAGATCTCAGAAGTAAGAGCTTCTTTAGGGGCTGTCAGTCTACACATTTCAAATAATTAATTTGACAAAACTAGAAAGAGGGTACTTGCATCAATAGTTAAAAGGCACTAAAATTGAACACAAGAATGATTGCTTTGAAAATGTACTAGAAATGATGAAATTAGTGATAAATTTGTTAATAATAGTGCTAAAGGGTTGGGGTATGTTTCAAAAAATCTAAAAGAGGTCTTTGAGTGATAAAAAACACAAAAAATCAGGTTTAGTTGGGGTTAGATGGGTGAAAACAAATTACTAGTTTTCACTACCATAGTGACCATTGGTGGTTGGGGTGACTGTTTATGGTTAAGGTGATAATTGGTAGTCAAGATGACTATCAGTAGGTGTGCATACCATTAGTGATTGAGTCAACCATCAATGGTTACTGTGTGAGTTTTGGGTTGGTAAATTACTAAATAACAGGATCCAAAGGATGGATTTTGGGAGATGGGCAAGGGCTAGGCTGATTATGAAATGGGAATAAATCATATGAATATTGAGAAACAAGTACTTGTCTTACCAAAAGTCTATTGGGTGAGTGGTTGAAGTAGTGAGCCTATTGGTGGAATCTGACTTGATTCTGATAGAGTAACAGTACTTAAGAGCTTGGTTGAGAGGTGATGGTGAGTCAAATCCTAAGAAGATACTTGATGATGCTTTATAATGTTGATGATATTGATTAACCTAAAAAGGAAAACTCCTATATCCTTGAGCTCCTAATAATTATTGTAGATGGATTTGACCTCCTAAGCCTCTCTCTCTTATAGGCACAAACAACAGGGGAAAGTGAAGGTGTAACTAGGCCATCTATAAATAACTCATATATGAAAAGGCTCATAACAATATTTAAATAAGTTATATTTTGAAAAGTAACATGGGTGGTTTACATGTTCTTTGTTAAGGAGGTGAACCCTATCCATCAAGATTTAGGGTTTCCCATGGTGAACATTGATGGTCACCCTGACCATCAATGGTCAGGTCCCAAAGAAAAGAGGTCCTAAAGGCCAGGTTGAGTTAGCTTGTGAATTTGAATACGAGTGGGCTTGGTTAGGCCAAATTGGTATAAATTGGTCCCAAGAGGGTCCCAAAGAGGTCTAGAGGGATTTTTGGCATTCAAAAATGTAGGTGTGTAGTTTTTTTGTGTCTACATTATGTACCTTTTTATTGTGTAACTTGTGTGAATGCGCTGTAAAACAAAAATGGAGTATGGGTCAAAGGTTTAGTTTCCCTAAGAGTAGGAGGAGGTGTTCCTAATCAAAATGCGAGTCGATGAGGTGATACCAAAATTGGGTTGGGGTTTGATAAATGGTATGTGGTTGTTGGGAAATACGGAAGCACACAATTGATTACCAAATACAAGCAACTTAAGAAGCGGAATTAACCAAAAGTAACAAGTAACTAGAATTCAGAAATAACACAAAATATGAGAGACAATACACAACTTGTATTAATACTCATCCAAAAAAAGAATATAATAAAGAAGATGCCACTTCTTCTTCACCACCTCTCAGAGGCTTTCCACACCTCAAGTGAATAGTAATTCTCTCCTCAAAGCTCTCTCTCTTATGGTCCCAACACACAACTCAAACACAGAGTTGGTATTCACCTCCAACCAGTTAGTATCCACTACTGCCAGTACTCTAGTGCTCCACACACTCCACAAGTGCTCCACGCACTTCAAGTACACAAACATACTTTAAGTAGATCTCCCCTAAACTACAACAACCTGCAACCCAAATGATCTCACTTATGGAAGGAACTGCCTTGCCTTCCTCTTTGCTCTATAACCAAGTACACACTATACTCCAAGTAGATCCTGCCTGATCTTGCTCCCTGTTGTGTTGCTATCCTCCTTGATCTTGCACACCTACAAATCAATCTAGTTCTGCACACCTACAAACTTGGATCATGCACACACATACACCTATAGATCAATGATCTTACTTACCATGTAGATCTCCAAAAGTAGCCATGCACACCTACTGACCAAGATCCTACACACATGAAAAATCCTGCTGATTCTCCAAACCATCACCCACCTTGGCACTGCTGTGGAACTAGGAGGAACACCCTTGCTCACCTCACACATAGAAGGAGCTAACTTTTCTCAACTCAAACTAGAACACTTTACAATACAACCCATGAGTCTCTTAAATAGATCTCATGCAAACAATAATTAGACACCTAATTACAATAATTAGATCTGCAGCTTCTAGTCTAAATTTGGCTCTTGACATGCAAACACTTGGTTCGTTAACTAACTTCTCATAAAACTTGTAGTTTTGAACCACACAGGTGATCGACGTTAGTCCCTGTTTTCCTAGAGGTGATCGACGCCAGTCAACTTCTGACTGACATCAGTTGCTCTTCCTATCTAATCCTGTCGACGTCGGTTGGCCTGACTGACGCTGGTGTCTATGACACTCAGCAACCTCTAGTAACCTCCTTTCCTATTTGCATCAGTGAAGATTTTAGTTCCACAACCTAACAGTGGTGAGTCATGAGGTGGTGACATGAGGTTGGGTATTTGAGATGCAAACTAGGGCACAAAATGTAACTAAGATGTGCAATAACCAAGATTGTGCATAGAATAAGTTACCATAGTTGGTAAAAATAATGGTGGTTGTTAAGAAGGATAGGAGACAAGTGAACCACATGACCACCTATAGGCATGATAGTTAGTAACACTCATATATACAAGTCTCCTAAATTATTGTTGTGTTTCTAGTGGGTATCCAAGGTAGGAAGTGCTTTTAGGGAAAACAAAACTGGGTCAAGTGTCATGGGTATTAAAGGTAGGAATTTATCTCGGTAAGACATAAGTGGTTTAGTAAACATGAAGTGTCAAAATATGTAGAAAGTTAACATGGTAATATTATCGTTGTATTCAAAGGAATGGGCAAAAATTGTCATAAAATTGTGCACTAGATGGGTGAAAATAGGCAAATGATGAGGTGATGAGTTGGTCAGGCTAGTTGGAGAAGGTAATGTTTAAAAGTGGGTAAAAATTAGTTTAGTTGTACTAAAAAATGGTAGTTTTAGATGGAATTATCAAATTAGGGTTTCTTGATTATTGATGATTAGGGCCCCAAAAAGGTGACCATCGATGGTCACCTTGACCATCGATGGTTAGGGAAAACCCTAAAAATCTACCAAATCAAAAGTAAAAACAAAATTAATTTCACTCATTGTAACTTTTGCATGTGGACTACTCATTGGTTAGAGGTGTGTGGGTTTTATACTCAAGGCCCCAAGATGCAGGGAACATGTAGATGCAGTCGAGGAGATATTCATGGGATCTAAATAGGAAATAGGTTAAGGAATAAGGTAGGTAGTACCTTGAAGTTGGTAAATAAGCATGATTTATGTAATTAAATTTGGTTGGAGGATCAAGATTTATGTTGGGTATGGTTTGTTTGAGATGGAATGCCCTAAGTAGGGTTTTAAGTTTTTATGGGAAAATACATAAATTGATAGGGGGGATGTGCGTGGGTTAGGTAATAGGGTAGGTGATTAGGATGGTTGTTTTTATGTTTTGATGCTTTGTTTTTGGGTAGTTAGGGTTTGGGAATTTCAGCCATGAAATACCCATAGTGATCCTTAATGATTAAGTCTGACCATCGATGGTCAAAACCTTATTAAGTAGGGGTGCCCAATTGGTGGTGGTCACCATGACCATTGGTGATCAATTGGGGTAGGCTAGGTTTTAAGGTAAGGTTAGGTTAAGGGTAGGTTAGGGGTAGTTATGTTAGGTTAGGTTCAAGTGTGTTGTTAAGGAGATGTGTGTTGGTGGGTAAGTTTAGGTTACTAGGGGAAATTTAGCTAGCATGGGATTGATAGGTAGGAGAAATAAAGGACTAGGTTAGGTGTCATAAAGCTAGGGTAGACTAGAATAATGTAGACTAAGTAAAGTGTTTGATATGATGCATGTTAGGGAGTAGATTTAGATGCATGACTACATGTTATGCATCTATCCTGAGTTTCATGAGGGGATGACTCTATAGGAATGGGCCCATATGTAGGAGGTGGGGATGGAGGCTATGAGGCACTACCAGCATATGCCCACAGATGCATCTATGGTTGTATCACTCATAGAGAGATGAGATCTTTCTACAAATAATTTCTTGCTCCTGACTAGGGAGATGACTATTCTCCTTGAGGATATATATAGGATTACCAAACTCCCACTACATGCCAAGGTAATATATCATATTGAGTGAGAGGATCTAGAGTATTTGATTGAGTACTTATATAGGGATGTAAGTGATCAAGTTTGATGGTATGCTAGGGGATTTTGATACTTAATGTTGTATTAGAGAGCCTCAATTGAGAGGAGGCTCTTGATGATGCTCATGATTATGGTTACATGATTTGGGCTCTCAAATTTGAGTAGTGGGAGGTTTTTTTATTTGTTACTAGGGGTTTTGGTAGAGTAACTACTTGGCTAGATGGTATTTGGTTAGGGTCCATTTTTATTAGTGTTGGATTGGTTTGCCATTATTGGGCCTATGATCATATTCAGGTACTAAGACCATTGGGATTGCTTTGGGTAGGCTACACATAGATTAAGTTCCCTATTGGGTTTATGTGATTTAGGGATAACTTGGTTGTATCAGGTGCAGGAGGTGGTGCTCATGATGTTGAGATGTTTAGGGGTGCACTAGGTGCACTAGTGGTGAGAGACATCACTTGGAGGCCTTATATCTAGTTCTCGATATGGCTAGGTTACAAGAGGTAGACCCTTGCCCTTAAACTCTACAAATAGATAATGGGCAAGTGAGAGGAGGACGTGGATATAATCCCATTCAATAGGGTGTATTATTAATTTAGCTTGGTATAGGGTTTCCCAGGTCTATTTAAAAGGGAGGATTCATAGGTTTTGTTGGTAGTTCCCTATCCTAATATGATAGTTTTAGATGGTGGTTATGAGGATCTTCTTTTTAGGGATCTTATAGATGATGCTAGATATGCAAATGGATGCATATCTTGGTATCATCCCATATATATATTTATAGATATTGGTAAGGATAGTGGAGGGGCAAAGCCGATGGCTATAGATCTAACTAGCCATGATGGACAAGTAGGGGCAACATTGGCTATAGCCCAGGCACAAGTACAGGCTTTACAGGGGAAATTGGCCATACTACCAAGTTAGCTTGCCATACTGTAGGGTCAACTTACCATTATTATAGGTGAGAGGAATTAGGAATAGATATCCCTTAAGGTCATCATGTAAGAGAGAAACTTAATGAGGTAGAGGGCTGGAGTAGTCATGATAGTAGTAAGAGGACAACTAGACATGGTGCCATGGGCATGCTATCTAGTCACTATGGAGGAGCTCATGTATTATGAAGTGATGGTTCTAGATTAATTTCCATAGACAATGCGATACTAGGAGTATAGAGCTAGTTTGGCTAGTGGACCATCTATAGCTACTCTAGGATAATGGGCTACCATAGTTGGTTAGGAAGGGATCTTAGAGGGACCCCTACTACTTATAGGTACATGTATAAGTATAGGTAAAACTAGGGTTAATAGTAGTGGCATAGGTGTAGGTGGGGCTAGAGGTAGTGTTGCCCTATGACCATGTTCAAACTTGTTTTGATATATTGGTAGTGATAGATGTATACTATTTTGATACCAGCCTATGTGATAATGTAGTGAGATGTACATGTTTTGAGAGATAGGTTATATGTTATGACATGTATTATTTATGATGCCTCAATATATATGATGTATGCTTATGGTTCATGATGCTCATGTTTATGGTTTATGGTCTATGACTCTTTGCACATGTTGTATGAGATGTTTGACTTAGGAGTTTAGACATGTGATGCTAGAAAGATAGTTATGATGCTCTGATTTTGTTCATGGATGTGATAGGATGTGTTATCGATGGATGTATGTCATATGATAATGTAATGGTTTTATGCATGGTTATGTTGATGTGTTTTGCATGAATTGATGTTTTAAGATGAATTGTGGTAAGGTGATGGTAAATGATTAAATTGGTAGATGGTATATGATATGGTTCATGATGTTTTTCTCATTGATTTTGTTTATGTTATTGATGATGAATGTTATGCTTAAGATTGCTTATGATATGATATATGTGCACATGATGTTTCAATGGTATATTAGATAGGATGATGCTTATGATATGTTTTGATATGATTTCGTTGTGTTTTGATCATAGATAGCTAGATGATGTAGTTCAAAATGTTATGTTTTAGATTTGATATTTCTTTTTTATGATCTTAGAGATAAAATATGAATGATAATACATAAAATAAGTATACAACAAACTAAATGTTTAGGAAAATTGATAAGAATCATGAAAGGTACTTCTACATAAGTCAATAAAGGATAAGAAAAGAAACATGATGCATTTTCATTGGTAAGGACCAAAATGAAACCCGAAGTTGGATTGGCTTAGTGAAAATAAGCCTTTCAAATGCTTCACATTAACATGCTTAGGTTGATAGATAGGTATCTTGATCACATTGTGTCAAGTAAGCTCACAATCATGTGCATATAATGTATGGAAGGAGGATGGGTGAAATTGGAACCTTTTATGAGACTAACATGCCTCCTTTATAGGCTCCCAAGAGGATTGTATAAGCAAACCTATGTTCCTATATAAAGTGTAGACTGATCGATATAAGAATTCTACTGAGGAGATCCAATTATAGCTTTCTAAGGTTAGTGCTTGTATGAGAGTTGATTGTGGAATTTATCATTAATGTTGCTTTTATTTAGAGATTTTTTGTATTTTTGTTTTTGATTTTAGGGTTAGGGATTCTAATCGATGTGAGAAGCTTCCATGAAATTTCTAGCTTTAAAAAATGCTTTTACTTATCCATCCTTCAAGAGAGTGGTCTTAGTTTATATGCTTAGTTCAAATGCTTTTGATTTTTGTCCTTTAAGGTAATAGTCTACCTTACGTTTTGAAATTTCACTTGAGTTTTTAATAGCTATCCTTCAAGAGAGCAATCTTTAAATGCTAAGGATGACCCATGATTTATTTTTGAATTTTGATATTACCTTTTTCTTTTGTTTAATTTCCCTTGATATAGACTTGCTTATACATGCTGAAGAGATTACCTTTATTAAGGCAAGATTGATCAGACAAGAAGGTTTAGTAGGTGAAAAGGGGTTTAGGTGAAAATGACCATGGGAACTAATCTTGAAGAGATGGGAAGTACCATGAGAATCATGGCATGGGTAGAGCCATGATACCCATATTTCAAGATTAGGATATGACTTTGACAGATAATCACATGATTCAATTGTATTTATTTGCCCCTAAATACAGGGAGATGAATGTGGTTGTAAGTGATGAGCTTAAGTTAAACCAATGATGATTGCGACCCCTATTTAACAATACAAGGGATGAAAATGCAAAACATTGAGAGGCTCAAGTTCTAGTTTGCCTTTAAGAGAGGAAAAATGGTAATCTCTTGATCTATACTTATGGGTTATGATGTAGGTCCAAGCCAATTAAAAGCAAATTTACCACTTTTGCTTTTCTCAAAATGAGTTACATGTTGATTTTCCTTGAGATTGGGATCTCTAATATTGAATTATTGGACTTTTAGATACTTTTTAAAGGCATGTTTGATTCATTCTTAATAGACACGAGGATGGGAAAGAGCATCCAAATGATGCTCATCAAGCAAATAAAGTTGGGTTAAATGTTCTTAATGGTAATCATCCTCAAAAATAAATTCACACAAAGATATGTGAAGAGACGGTATTTAGACCTCGAAAGGCAATACAAACTCAGCTCCAAACATGAGCAAAAAATGTGTATCACTTGTAAGGGTTTAGATGCTAGTATGATATGCCCATAGGGTAAAAGGGATGTACAAGTTCCAATCCTGACCTATGGCATTGATCATTTTGGTAAGCATGTTGTTAAGGGTTTTGTTAGAGGCCTCTACTTGTCCATTTGCTTGTGGGAGATAGGGTGATGAAAAGCTTAGTTTTATTCCAAATACGTCACAAAGACCTTGGGATTATTTGTTTTTTAAGGATTTTACATTATTGGTGATGACTTTATAGGGAACACCAAAGAAGTAGATGATGTGATGGGTGATAAATTTGATAATATTTTTAGCTTTTATCAAGATAAGAGGAATAACCTCCACCCGTTTGGTGAAATATTCAGTCATGGTGATGATAGAGTGGTCCAATATGAGGAGTGGGGGTTGATTTCACCAACAAGGTCTAGACCCCATTATGAAAAAGGCCAAAAATTAGTGGAAATTTGAAGGATAAGGGTACGTGATGTAAATTAGCATGTTGTTGACACTTGACACACTTTTTCACATAATCATAATAGTCTTGGTTAAGGGTAGGCCAATAATAGCCTAGGTTGAGTATGCACTTAGCCATAATGAGTCCACCAAAGTGATCCCCACAAATACCAGCATGCATTTCCTTGATAGAATGAGAGGCTTTTGGACTATAGAGGCAATAGAACAAGAGTCCATCAAAACCATGTTTATATAAGATCCCTCCCATAATGGTGTAATGAGAGGTGATCTACATAAATGTTTGATGGGCATTCCTAGAGAAGCCATCTAGAACTATGCCAAGGTTCAAGTAGTTGAAGGTTTATTAAAACCAAAGGTCAGGCTAGATCTCTTCCACATTGAAAAGGGTTGGAGTGTCTAACTTGACATAGAAGGGTTTGGTGAGGTGATGGATAATGACTGATAGTTTGGATTCTAAGGGTGCTAATGGGATTTGGGAAGTAAGAAAAGCTATGGTGTCAATAAACTTATTGGTAGATCATGGGGTGGTTTGAATACCATAGTGTTTAAATGATTTCAAGGGTTCTATGACTAATTATCTATATAGTTGAAAAATCTCATTCTTACACTGGTAGATGTCATTGACTTGACTGACCATAAGTTGGGAGTCACCAAAAATGTTGATTGTTCTGACTCCCAAGGCTAACGTAGTTTGGAGACCTATTACTAGGGCTTTATATTTAGCCATATTTTTGGTACATTATAATTTTATTTTAAAATATAAAGGAAGTGGTTCACTGACAAGGGGGCTAAGGATGATACCAACTCCCCCACCATGATGACATTTGGAAACATAAAAGAAAATGGTTACGTGATTGGTGAAATATTATTGGGATAAGTTTGTGATGGACTCATCTAGAAATTCAAGAGGATGAGGTTGGTTACTTGGTATGGGTGCATTGGCCAACTGGTCATCAATGACTTTCCCTTTAATTAATTTTTTCTATAGGAACTCAAGATCAAACTAAACTAAAAGCATGAGCCACTTGGCCATATGCTAGTTTTGGTATGGATTGGAGTGCATGTACTTGAATGGGTTGGAATTGGTTATGATAAAAATTTTGTGGTTAATGAGGTAGTGGAGAAGTTTAGTGGCTATGAAGACTAGGGCCAGGCATAGTTTAACATTATGTGTATACTAAGTTTCATAGTCTACAAGGGTGTGGATTATTTAATAAATGACTTAATCTTTGTGTTGTTCATCCTTATAGGTAAGCGTTTCCTCTAAAGAATGGTTGGTGGTAGAGATATAAAGGTAAAAAGGTTGGTTGTCCTTAGGAGGTGTGAGGACAAGTGGAGATAGAAGGTACTCTTTGAGTGAATCAAAAGCCTTTTAATAATTGATATTCCACTTGAAAGAGATTTACTTTTTCAAGAGGTGATGGAAAGGTTGACACTAGTCGATGAGCTAAGACATAAAGTGATGAATAGATTGGAGCTTCCCCTACTAACTATAGAGTTACTTAAGATTAGTTAGGGGTAACATCTTGAGGATGTCTTTGATTTTAGCTAGATCAACCTCAATTCCTTGAAGTGAAATAATGAAGCCAAGGAGTTTACCTGATAAGAGTCCAAAAATACATTTCTTGGGATTGAGCCAGACATGGTAATAAAGATAATCTTGAGAATGGGCAATTGGTCCTTATGAAGTTTGGATTTTATGAGGAGGTCATCCATGTAGTCCTCAATGATTATGTGGATAAGGTTGTAGAAGATGTAAGTCATAGCATGCTGGTAGGTTATACCAACATTCTTAAGACTGAAGGGCATGACCCTATAATAGAAAGTCCCCCATGATATGATAAAGGTAGTTTTGTGTTGATCTTTAGGGGCAATAAAAATTTGATTATAACTCAAGAATCCATCCATGAGAGAAAACATATCATGGCCTATTGTAAGATTAATAATTTGGTCAATGCTAGGTAGAGGAAAGTCATCCTTTGGGTAGGTGAGGTTAATGTCAAGAAAGTCCACACAAATACATAGTCCCTTTATGGCTTTAGTGACAAGCATAATGTTTGAAACCCACTAGGGATAATCAATGGGTTGAATGGATTCAATAGAAATGAGGCATTAAAGCTATTCTTTGACAAAAATGGCTATGCAAGGATGCATTCATCAAAGTTGTTTTTTGACAGACTTGGCATCATGATTGGTTACAATTTTATGGGTGGTAATGGTTAGGTTAATACTAGGCATATTGATATATGACCAGGTGAATGCAATGCTATGGTCCTAGAGGAAGGTGGAGAATCCCTAAACCTCCTTAAGGGTGAGAGATTGGCCAAGTTTTATAACATGAGGGTTGCTCAAAATGCCTATGTCAATATCGATGGTCAATTTACTTGATATGGTTGATGCTTTAGAAGGTAAGGATTTGTGGATGGAGGAATCAAGTGCACCAAGGTAGGTGAGAATAGAATCATCATCTTGGCACTGGATAATGTTAATTATATGAAAGTCTTCTGTCATTAGTTCAATATGGATCAAAATCATGGATATGGGTGCCCCTTCCTTTTTATAATTCATGAGGCTGAGGGTAATCATGTTGATGAAAAAAATGTTAGGTAGGATAATGCCCTCATCTTCACACTCAGGTGGAGGGGGTGCTGGTGAGGAAGGGGTCTCTTCTAAAATAGTAGTAGTGATAGGTTATTTGAATTTATTCTTATTGGGTAGAATGAAGCCCTTGCGAGGCTTTCAGGTCTTAATCAAGATCAATGTGTGTGGTCCATGCTTGTATCATCTTAAATGAAACCCTTACTAATCACACTTATGAAGGTATATTTTGGCAAAGTCTAGGTTGTCCAAGTAAGATAATGTAGAGGTGAATGGTTATGGTGAAGAGGGGGTGGAAGTGGTATCAAGTGGCTTGTCAATACCCCCATAGGTAAAGTGGGTTTAGTAGCTTAGAGGTCCCAAGGGAGTAATAGCTCCAATGTTGGTTTCATAACCTAGTTGGTGGTTGAGTTTCCCATACTATTGGGGAGTAAGGAAATCATTGAGGGTAAGGGGATGGTATTATCCAAGGGTAAGGTATTGGAAGGTAGATTCCAAGGGATCAGTGGTGGGTATTTATTCTATGATAATAGATGAATTGGTAGATTCCTATGTAGAAGGAGAAGTAATGGCTTCATTTTCTGTGGTGGAAGGATTGGTGATGGATGCTTGGGGTGATTTTATTGGGGGTAAGAGGATGTCATTAGGTTGGTAGGTCATGTTGTATGATGAAAAATGGCTTGTGTCATCTTTTATGGTAAAAACCTAACCCTCATGCTTGAATCTAGCACATATGTAGAGGTTAGAAGTTACACAACTAATAACATGGATCCAATGTCTCCCTAATAGAACATTATACTAGAATTCACCTTTAACCACATAGAAAAGTTTAGAGAGTGTGTGTGGTCTAAGCTAAATGTGGAGGGAAATGGTTCCTAAGGTAGTGGTCATGGTATCATTAAAGGATTGAATCATAGTTGAAGTTTGGGACATGACATTATCTAGTAATTTGAGTTGGTCATAGGCTTGGGAAGAGTGATGTTGTTGTTAGCTCCCCCATTGATCATAACCTATTTGATGTGGGTTTGGTTGATATGGGTAGTAATAAAGAGAAGAGGATTTAGGTCCTCAAGGTGGATGAAGGGTATCTCTGATTCTTTAAAAGTAACAAGGGTGGAGAGTTGGAGAGCACCTATGAAGGCTTCTATAGGTTAGGAGTCTCCTAGTCTGACCTCAATAACTTTCATAGACTCTATCATGGCCTAACAATGGTGGGATGAGGTAGAAATGAGTTCATAGAGGCTCATATTAGTTAGAGTTTGGTGAAGTCTCTTAAGAATGACCCTTCTAATAGATTTAGAGGGGTTAACCTTAGAGGTGCCTAATATGGTAACTGTGGGTTTAGTTGAAGACAAAAAGATTAGGATCAAGTTTGGTTTAGGATGAGAAGGTGGGTATGTCCATGGAATGGACACTTTGGTCTTCATTTTATCCTTTTTTTGTGATCGTGTGATAAAATTAATGGTATGGATAAAGGGGAAAGGTGTGATAGGAAGTTGGGTAGATTCTCCATCAATCTGAGGTGAGATTGGAGGATTAGGGATGTGTTGGCAAATGGTTGTTGGGTGGATTGGTAGGGGATTCAAGGAAAGTTCATCTAGTAAAAGATCATCCTAATGAATTATTCAAAGTTGAAGGGTAATGACTTGGAGAGCTTTGGAATTCTTCATGTCATGCCTAGGTGTCCTATGATAAGAATAGATTTGATGGTCATTGTACCAAGCTAGTTTTGAATCAAGAGGATCGAAAGGTCTGATAGGAGATAATGTGAGGTAAGAGGCCTAAAATAATCTTTGAAAAATGGTCGTATAAGATTTTTTTTAGAGGTGGGAAAGGTCTAGAGATTGTGGTTTTGGTTGGTAAGATGGGTGTGTTGGTGGCAATGGGTTTGGTAAGAGAGGGTTTGGGTAAGGTGGTTTTTTTGGTTGATGGTTTTGGTTTGGCTATGCTGGTGGTTGGGGTGTTCGAATTTGATATTATAGATATTGGTAATATGGGAAGGATCAATGCATCAAATAGTAAGTGAGCTAGTGTAACCAATAGCGATGGATGACATATGTTAAAAGGACTTTGCTTATTAAGAAAAATTGAGGGATGGGTCCCCAAGATAGAAGGCAAGGTAGATGGAGTTAGAATCCTATCCATGTGGCTCTTCAATAGTTTTGCCCCTTTGGTTGGTTTGTGTTGGGTTTTGTGTATAGGCTTAGGCAAGGTTAATTCCACTTTCAAGGATGTGTGAACCAAACTTCATGAAGGGAAGACACCAAGAGTTTTGAAAGGTTTAGTTGGTGTTGCAATTATTTGATATATAGCTATTTGGTTGATTGAGAAGGTGAGGTGTTGGTAGAAGTTTTGATTGATTTAAGAGGTGGTGGAAAAATGATGTATTTTTTGGTTAAAGGCATGCTAGAAGGTTTGGGATTTTTGATGTAAGGAAGCCATAGATGTTACCAAAAAGTGGTTTAATCCATGTCTGGTTTTGTGACCATACCTAACTTTTGAACAAGCTTAGAAAAAGGTATGTATACTAGTCTAGCCTCTCAAGTAGTGGGTGTCAAGGATACACCTATGGGTTGAGGAGGAGGATTAGGAGCCTCATCTATTTCATCAAGTAAGGGATGTAAGTTTAGGTTGGATATCTACTCCATGAGGGGTGCTTGTGAAAAATTTACTCCCTTGGGCATGATGTCCATAGTTATGGTTTGTTATGTGTTTAGGGGAGATGGTGGATTAGGAATGGTTATTGTTGACCATTTTGGTCCTATAGGCCAAAATCAATCTCCTTCTTCCCTTATTGTTCTATGCTAGTTCAAATTTGGTTTGCATAACTCTTTCAGCAAAAGATGAACCAGTTCAAAGAATGCAAGGCTTTTTACAAAGCTTCTTTAGAATTTTGGTGGAAGAAATTCACAAGGAAAGAGACCGAAAATGTTCAAGACACTTTTCCTTAAGGTTGGAAAAAGTGGTTCGATGTCAGGGTTCAACGACATGATCTTTCCAAAGAGCTTAGAGCTTTGAAATTTGAACCTTGAACTTTGAACCATTGCTGGTTCAATCGGTTGGTTTAATCGCTTGGTTCAATCACTTGGTTGAATCGGTTGGTTCAATCACTTGGTTCAATCACTTAGTTTAATCAGTTGGTTCAATCACTTGGTTTAATCACTTGGTTCAATTACTTTGAACTATCACTTGGTTCAATCTCTTTGAACTGCCACTTGGTTCAATTTTTAGGTTCAAAGTGTTTGGTTCAACGGGTTGGTTCAAGTGGTCATTTCAATGATACATCTAATTCACAAGGGAATTGAATAGATGCAACTCCTTACAGAATACAAAGTGTTGAACCATTAAATTGTTGAACCATTGAACTCCAAAAAAGGTTCAGGTTCAACTAGAAGGTCCAACGATAGAGACCCAAACAAAGAAAAGGTTGAAGGAATCGACCAAATGGCAATGAACACGTGAACATCAAATTTATGGTAATGAAATAGCCATTGATTTTTAAATAAAAGGTGTGAACCTGAAGGAATTCAAAGGCTTAAAGCCAGAAGGAAGAAATCATCAAGAAGGGATCCCAAAGAGCTGAAGAGTTAGCAGAAGATAGCCCCCGAAGGATGAAGGAACCATAAAAGACAAAGCCAAGAAGAGGCAAAAGAGCCAAGTGCAGAAATAGACAAAATAGTCCAAGTGGCAAAAGAAGGTGTCAACTTAAGGAGTTATTCTAGCGATTGACATAGTATCTACCAAGTGGTCATAAGGGGCACAAACAGTGAATGACGTGACCCATTTTTCTTCACTTTGCATTGATGAGCAGACAAACCACATGGATGCCTTGAAGGAGCAGTCTTATTTGCAGACAGACGGTGTGGTCTATGTTTTCACACATGATGTTTAATGTATTTGAAACACCTAAAGTCAAAATTAGAGCCAACACAACATTCTCTTTTAGTAGCTTCCTCTTCCCAATGCTCCCAACACACGTAGGCCACTTGTCAAAGGGCACCAAAGTCTTTTCCAAAAGGGGCGATTTTGTTTTCTTCTTCTCTATATATATTGTAACTTTTCATTTTTAGAGGTGATATCTCATATTGTAAGGTGAAGCCCTACCAATTTTCACATGGAGTCAATAGAATATACATTTTAACCTTTATTTTGGTTGGATATATCTTTGAGTGTGTATGAGTGTTAGCTTTGTGTTTAGTCACTTCTTTCTTAATGCTTTCATAGGCTTGATACCAACACACCTGGTATATATAAAGCACCATTCTTGCAGGTGACAAGAAGAGCTGTATCTAGAGCACAAAGGTAAAAGGAGGTTACTAGATAGTGTTATTTTCCTATAGTGCCTATGGTAAGTTCTTTTTCTGTGTGTTTCCATTAAAGCTTCCCTGTCAAGCGCCTTGCAGTCTGGTCCTTTTACTAGTTAAAGTGTATGTACATGTTTTTATTGTTCAAAGTGTGAGTATGAGTAGATCAAACTTGTTTGGTGCATCACCATCTTAGGTTAGGTTTTATATTTCAATAATCCTTCTCCCTTTTCAACCCCCCCATTATTTATATATGTATTAGCAACATTACTAGAATAACTCAAATGCATCAGAGGGAGCTAGCTCTTATTTAGAGACTCTCCCCTCAGTTTTGCTAGACCCATAGGCAAGAGATGAGTTTCCATTGTGATGCGTGGAAGATAGGAGATCATCCTCCTATCAAGGGTGCAATCCATAGTGTCAACAATTTTTGGCACACTTGGTGGGACTAAGTTTTAACACTCAACAAAGTTCCAAGATTGATGCTAGTCCTGTTACAAAAAAATCAACCATTTTCAGCATTTAGTGACTCCATTGGTAAGAACATCAATCTCTCTGGTTAAAGACCAGTCTGACCTCCTATGCCTAAAATCACCACACATTCTACTGCTAAGGGTGTCCCTTTTGAATTCATGGAATTGCCCTTAAACTCAGCAAAGCGACCGAGGTTTGAAAAAACTCATCCTTATTTAGTAAATAACCTTCCCAAACCTGCTATAAGATACACCCATGCAAGAAGTTAAATCCTATCATAGCCATGGATTTACCTTTTGTGGCCTTTCATGGTCAAAGTCCTTTGAATCTCTTGCATTATGATCTAATTCTAGGGGTAGTCCTTAAAAATGTGCCTCCCTTTAATGGAGAAGGGCCCATTACTGCTATCAAACACATTATAAATATTGCTAACCTCTGTAATATTCACAATATCACTGAGGAAAACATTGTGATCAGATTGCTAGCATTGTCTTTCAAGGGCAAGGTTCTAGACTGGTATGGGACTTTGCCCATGAATTCAATCGATTCTTGGAATGAATTGGGCACCCTCTTAATGAACAAATTTAGGGAGAAGAGTAACAAACTTTGACTTGTTGAGCAACTAACCACTATGAAAAGAGCTCCACATGAATTCATGCAAGATTTCAACACTCGATTTCAGAAGACATGAGATAGAATCCCCATTTTGGTAAGGCTGAATTTGAGCTATGCTTTCCTCTATTATTTGAAAGTGTTGAACAATAACATTGTTGTTATGATATAGTCCATGGGAGGACATGTGCTACCTGATGCCTATGACATAGCTATAATGGCTAAGAATTTCTTGGTGCAAGCTGGAAAGATAGGCCCTAGGCCTCACATGTCACTCTTTCTTAAATTGCTACCTCCAATCCAAACTGCTGCACCCACCTTGGCTCTTCTGCTTGGCATAGAGAAGCCAACTGGTACTTCATCCAATGACCTCCATGAAGTCAAAATCCTGTTATAAAGCATAAAAATGAACTAGTGGCTTTTAAAAGGTAGCAAGCTCAAGGAAACCAACCAAATCAAGGATATCAGTAGTATGGGCAAGCAAATAAACCCCCTTTCTAGAATTACAATTAGGGGCAGGGTCAGTTTGCACATGCTAGACCTTTTCAAGGCTATAATCCAAGTGCCCCTTCATCATCCAAGGCTCTAGCACCCACTCAAAACAATCTATTACAAGAACAACCCAATTGCTCAACCATGGGATATGGTCAAGATCAGGCTATTTATACAAATGAAATGCCAAGTCACTACACAAATGCATAAGATAATTAGGCATCCACCTAGTTCCAAAGCTTCTAAGCTTTAGTGCAACCTAGCATGGGTAGTGGTCAGACTCAGCCTGATTCTACTCAAATGAATCACCTGGAAGGTGAGTTCTATGCAATCAATTACATGGGTAGTGCAAATAATCAAGGTGACTATGTCACGACCAACACAATGTCCAAAAGGAGAGCAATGGAGGAAGCTCAAATATCTGCTCAAACATCAGCACCATCTTCTTCATCACATGTAAACCAAAAGGTTCTAAACTTTAGACCTCCGGTTACACCTTCAGCTCCTCAGCCTGTGCTCAGGCTGTAAGTAATCCCAAAGAAAATTTGAAATAAGGAAACCCTCAAGTCAACATGGTAGACAAAATGAAGAAGCTACACATGAACATCTCCTTGTGGGATTCATTATCAATACTAGGACAAAAGGACATGCTATAAAAAGAATTGCATGAGCTAAAAGAACAAGCTATCCCAACAAAAGCCGATAACGTTCTGATGATGAATGGCAGCCTTCCACATCAAGCTAAGTTAAGAAAGAGGAAAAGGTTCCCCCTTTTTATTTATCCTTGGTCATGGGAGATTTCTTCATGCATAATTGCATCATTGATAGTGGAGCAAGCACCTTAGTAATGCCCAAATGCATAGCCGATAAGCTGGGGCTAAAATATGAAAAAATGACTAAGGGAGTCCTGCAACTAGATGGAACACCAGCAAAGAGAGTTGGAGTGGTGAAGGGTTTGAGCTTGACATTACATGCTTGCCTAACTTTCTTAGTTCCTTATGATGTGTTAGTGGTAGATATCCCTCCTTAATTTGCTATTTGCTTGTCCAGGGATTTCACATTCAAGATAGGCAGCTGCCTAGCAGCAAACTGGTTTTATCTAGTTTTTAGAACAAGGTATGGGACTAAGGTTAAGATTGAATTAGAGCCACTCCATAGAGATCATTTTGAACCATATTCACTCAAGGTGGAAAATGTCAACTACACCATTATTGAATAGGAAGAATTCCAAGTGGATCAATCTCCATCCTCTGCCCTTGAAGGAGTTGTTGACCTACTCTTAGACGAAAGGGGAAGTGACAAATTTGAGCATGATACTTACAAGTTCATATAAGAGGTAGGCCTTGGGATTTATTGCATGCATGAAGAGGGTACTCTTGTACCAAATCTAATGAAATAAAGCTAAGAAAGCTTAGGTTTATGGTAGTTATTCTTTGATGGCTCAAGAAGTAAGTTGGGAGCTGGTGGTAGAGTGGTGCTAGTTTCTCCTTCAAAGGAGAAATACTTTCCAGCTTTCAGGTTTTAATTTTCTTGAAAAATCAATGTTGTAGAGTACGAATCCCTCATACATGGTTTGGAGTGGGCAAGGAAAAGAGGAATCAAAGAGCTGCAAGTTTTTGGTGACAAAGAGCTGCAGGTTTTTGTTGACAATGAGTTGATTGTGAATCAGGTAAGGAGCCAAAATATGACAAAGAATTCTTTTATTAAGTCCTATAAACATAGGGTATGGGACTTAGTGGATAATTTTCTTGATTTCAATGTTACCTCCATTCCTAAAGAGCATAACAAGCAAGCAGATAGGCTAGCAGTAGTTGGTGCCTAGTTTGATATCCCTAGGGAAATAGGCTAAGACCGTAGTTCATGCCACTTGAAGGTAGTAATTTGGCCCTCTGTACCTAACATCACTAACTGGCAGGTGTTTGATAGTGACTAGCAAATAACACTCTTCTTGCAAGAAGAAGCTAAGTTCATTGCTAAAAACTAGGCTACGTTACAATAGCAGTATGGCAGCCAAATTTTTTAGCTGAAGAACAATAAACTTCCCAAAGGCTTGGTCACTCTCGAGAGTATATTCATTATTCAATGAAAATGACCAGTTGAAAAGCGATAAGACAAGCATCACAACTAAGGAGGAGAACTATGAAAAGGTTGAAATATTCAAAGATAAGCTGCTTATACTTGGGAAAGTGTGCACAGACCATGAAAGGTAGGCCTTCACCTTGTTGTGTCAGGAGTTTGCTGATGTCTTCACCTAGGAGTATAATGATTTGAAGGGTTTCAACCCAAGTTTAGCCTAACATACCATTGAGCTAGAGGAAGGCACCAAGCCGATCAATCAGAAGCAAAGGCCTATCAACCCAAAGATTGAACCTCTCATGCAGAAGGAACTCACCAAGTTGATTAAGTCTAGGATAATATTTCCAATCGAACAATCTTCTTGGTTGGCCAATCTTGTTCCTATCCAAAAAGGGAATGGGGAGATCAGATTATGTGTAGATTTTAGAGACCTCAATAGAGACTCTTTGAAAGACCATTATCCTCTCCCAAGCATGGAGTAGATCCTTTAAATGGTGATAGGCAGTGAGCGTTTCTCCCTCTTAGATGGGTATTCAGGATATAATCAGATTTTGGTACAAGACTGTGACTAGTACAAGACAACCTTCACTACCAAATGGGGTACATTGCTTATAGGAAAATGCCATTTGGACTGTCTAATGCTGGTGCCACCTTTAAGCGAGCCATGGACATGGCCTTTTGAGGCCTGATAAATAAAACTATGCTGGTGTATCTTGATGACGTGACAATATTTCCTAAGGAGGTGGGCCAACACATGAAACACCTCAGACAAATATTTGAGAGGTGTAGAGAGTTTGGTATCTCTCTCAACCCGAAGAAATGCATGTTCACTATCCATGAGGGTAAAATCCTTGGCCATGTTGTTTCCAAGGAAGGCTTGACCATTGATCTAGAGAGAGTTCACTCCATCTTGGAGTTGTCCTTGCCTAAACAAATAAGGGCCTACAGAGCTTCTTCGGTAAAATAAATTTCATCCAGAGATTTATTTTGAATTTTGTGAAGGTAGTCAAGCCATTGACCTCTATACTAAATAAAGATGAGAAGTTCATGTGGACAATGCAAAGGAGGGATAGCTTTGAAGAGATCAATTAGGCTATCACCCAAGCTCCTACCTTGATCAGTCCTAAATTCACCAAGAGTTTCAACCTCTACACCTTTGGAAATGAAGAGGTAATCTCTGCCATGCTTACCCAAGCAAATGGTGATAACCTTGAGCAACCACTTGCATTTTTTAGCCAAGGCCTAGAGGGTTTTGAGGTCAAGTATACATATGTGGAAAAGCAAGTCCTTACAGTCATATAGATTTTGAAGAAATTTAGGCATATGTTGTCCAACAGCAAAATTCACCTCATGGTTCCACATCTTAGCATCAAGGATTTCTTGACCAACCATGACCTGAATAAAAAGAGAGTGGGGTGGATCACTAAGGTAATGGAATATGATGTGGATATCAAGATTACCAAGCTGGTAAGAGGGAGAGGCCTATGTGAACACATTGCTGTAGACTTTAGACAACAAAAGGAGGACATTTTACTAATTCATGATGTAGCTACAATAGAAGAACTAGCTATTATGAAGGATTGGACATCAGACTTGAGGCATTTCTTTCTCACTAGTGAGTGCCCGTAGGGCCGTGATAGGACCAAGAGGAGATATTTTAGACTCTAATCCCTCCCTTATGTCCTAATTGATGGAGTGTTATTTAGAAGGGATCTCTCAGGAGTGATTTTAAGGTGCATAGACCCAAGTCAGGCTGATAGGGTGCTGTCTAAGTTCTAAGATGGGCCAACTGGTGGTCACTTTGCTCCTAGGCCTATAACTACAAGAATAATGAGAGCTGGCTACTTTTAGCCTACTCTATTCAGAGACACCCATGCCTGGGTATGAAAGTGCTAGAAGTGTGCACTCTTTGATGGGAAGTAATGGCTTGTTGCCTTGCCTTTACAACCTATTCAAGTGGAACAACCATTCATGCAATGGGGCCTTGACTTTATAGGGATGATTAACCCTCCCTCCAGTGCTAGACACAAGTGGGTCCTGACCACCATAGACTAATTCACAAAATGGGTAGAGGCTGTCATTTTGAAGGAAGCCAACGAAAGTGCAATCCTAGATTTTTATGAAGACTTGGTGGCAAGGTTTGGGGTTCCAGCTACCATCATCTCAGATAATGCTTTAGCTTTTCTAGGAACTAAAATGAGTGAATGGGTGTTGAGATATGGTATCTATCTTAACACTTTGTCAAAATACTACCCATAGGGTAATGGGCTGGCTGAGTCCACCAATAAGAATCTGATTAGGATTATCAAGAGGAAAATGGAGGAGAATCAAAGGACTTGGCATGCCAAATTGAAAATAGCCATGTGGGCAGATAGAGTCACTCCAAAGAGAGCAATTGGTAATTCACTATACATGCTCATGTATGGAAGGGAAGCTAGGATTCCTATTTCACTTGAGTTGCCAACCTTGGACCTTGCTCACCAACTATATTTAGAAGAAGGCAACATCATGGAGGTTAGGCTATGTGAGCTAATGGAGCTCTAAGAGACAAGGGACCAGGCTATGGCAACTATGACCAGCTGCCAACAACAGATGAAGAAACACTTCAACAAGAAATCTTCATCAAAAGGTTTCTCTGAAGGAGACATCATCTTGAAATGGGATGCAAACCAAGCTAAGCCTAGAAAGCATGTGAAGTTTGATGCCCTATGGAGTGGTCCATACGTCATCACTCAGTGCAAGCAACACAATGCATTCCAACTCTCCAAGTTGGATGGTGAAGAACTGTATATCCCAGTGAATGGGATATATCTTAAGCATTATCACTAAGCTCTTCTCCCATTATGTATATATTTTCCTTGTTTTTCCCTATTTTCCCTAAGTGTTGTTTGCACAAGTAGTGTTTTTAGCCTTGTGTGTGTTTTCCTTTATGTTTGGGGTAAAAGCTTCATGATTCTTTCTTGGATATCACAAGGTTATTGCTGACTCTTTTCAAGCTACATTTTAACTCCATGCCCAATGGACTTTGAGGCTACTAGTTTCTTAAGCATAGCTGGTATGCTTCCCCTGTGAATCACTAATTTGTTGACCATTTGGGTCCTATAGGCCAAAATCAATCTCCTTCTTCCCCTTGTTGTTCTGAGCTAGTTCAAATTTGGTTCGCACAAGTCTTCTAGCAAAAGATGAATCAATTCAAAGAATGCAAGGCCTTTTAAAAATCTTCTTTAGACTTTTGGCTAAAGAAATTCACAAGGAAGGAGATCGAAAATGTTCAAGACACTTTTCCTTAAGGTTAGAAAAAGTGGTTTGACATCAGGGTTCAATGACGTGATCTTTCCAAAGAGCTTAGAGCTTTGAACTTTAAACCTTGAACTTTGAACTTTGAACTTTTAAATTTGAACCATTGTTGGTTCAATTGCTTGGTTCAATCAGTTGGTTCAATCACTTGGTTCAATCAATTAGTTCAATCACTTGGTTCAATTACTTGGTTTAATCACTTGGTTTAATCACTTAGTTTAATCGGTTGGTTCAATTGATTGGTTCAATCAGTTGGTTCAATCACTTGGTTTAATCTCTTGGTTCAATCACTTGGTTCAATTGTTTGGTTCAATCACTTGGTTCAATCACTTGGTTCAATCACTTTGAACCATCGCTTAGTTCAATCACTTCATTCAATTGCTTTGAACCACCACTTGGTTCAATCGCTAGGTTCAAAGTGTTTGGTTTAACGAGTTGGTTCAATAGGTTGGTTCAAGTGGTCATTTCAATGATACATCTAATTCATAAGGGAATTGAATGGATGCAACTCCTTGTAGAACACAAAGTGTAGAAATATTGAACCGTTGAACCATTAAACTCCAAAAAAGGTTTAGGTTCAACCAAAAGGTTCAACGATAGAGACCCAAACAAAGAAAAGGCCAAAGGAATCGACCAAATGGTGATGGGCATGCGAACGTCAACTTTACAGCAATGAAATAGCCATTGATTTTTAAATAAAAGGTGTGAACCTGAAGGAATTCAAAGGCTTAAAGCCAGAAGGAAGAAATCATCAAGAAGGGAGCCTAAAGAGCTGAAGAATTAGCAGAAGATAGCCCCTGAAGGATGAAGGAACTAGCAAAGACAAAGCTAGGAAGAGGCAAAAGAGCCAAGTGCAAAAATAGACAACATAGTCCAAGTGGCAAAGAAAGGTGTTGACTCAAGGAGTTACTCTAGTGGTTGACATAGTATCTACCAAGTGGTCATAAGGGGAACAAATAGTGAATGACGTGACCCATTTTTCTTCACTTTGCATTGATGAGCAGACAAACCGCATGAATGCCTTGAAGGAGCGGTCTTGTTTGCAGATAGACGGTGTGGTCTGTGTTTTCACACATGACGTTTAATGTATTTGAAACACCTAAAGTCAAAATTGGAGCTGACACAACATTCTCTTTTAGTGGTTTCTTCTTCCCAATGCTCCCAACACATGTAGGCCACTTGTCAAAGGGTGCCAAAGTCTTTTCCAAAAGGGGCACTTTTGTTTTCTTCTTCTATATATATTGTAACTTCTCATTTTTAGAGGGGATCTCTCATATTGTAAGGTGAAGCCCTGGCAATTTTCACCTGGAGTCAATAGACTACACATTTTTACCTCTATTCTAGTTGGATATATCTTTGAGTGTGTATGAGTGTTATCTTTGTGTTTAGTCACTTCTTTCTTAATGCTTTCATAGGCTTGATACCAGCACACCTAGTATATACAAAGTTCCATTCTTGCAGGTGACAAGAAGAGCTATATCTGAAGTGTAGAAGAAAAAGGAGGTTACTAGACAGTGTGTTTTTCCTATAGTGCCTATGGTAAGTTCTTTTTTTGTGTGTTTCCATTAAACCCTCCCTGTCAAGCTCTCTGTAGTCTGGTCCTTTTACCAATTAAAGTGTATGTACATGTTTTTATGGTTTAAAGTGTGAGTATGAATAGATCAAACTTGTTTGGTGCATCACCAGCTTAGGTTAGGTTTTATCTTTCAATAATCCTTCTCCCTTTTCAACCCCCCCATTATATATATATATATATATGTATGTATGTATGTATGTATGTATGTATGTATGTATGTATGTATGTATGTATTAGCAACATTACTGGAATAACTCAGATGCATCAGAGGGAGCTAGCCCTTATCTAGAGACTCTCCCCTTAGTTTTGCTAGACCCACAGGCAAGAGAGGAGTTTCCATGATGATGCGTGGAAGATAGGAGATCATCCTCCTATCAAGGGTGCAATCCATAGCATCAATAGTTGTTTGTTTAGATAGGCTATTAAAAGGTGTGCTTGATGATTCTAAATACTTTATGAGTGAAACCAAGGAAAAAGGAACCTCCTCAATTTGTGCTTCTAAAAGAAGGGATGGTGAATTCACCACCTTGATAGGTGAAGTAAGGGAGAAATAGGTAGGTTGGATGATAGATTCTACATTGATAAGCATATCAAGGACCATATTGAGTTTGTATATAATCATAATTGCATGGTGCAAATGAATCAATCCTGGATCAGATGAGATAGATCACACCTACACTTATGATTAGGGCACACACTTATTAAGTGGGAACATGACCAATATGAGGATCTGCTAGACTTGATTAGGGGATCACTTATATCATCTTTCATAACACATCATACTAAGTAGGGTTCCAAAGCCTATAGTCTAACAAAATAACACAATAACCCTAAAAGAGTCTTATGGTTTCTATATTCACTTATGATAATAAACAAGAAAGTAAACTAATCTAATAACAAGAAAATTAAACTAATCTAGTGCTCACCAAATCTTGTGGCACAAAGTAAGGGGTTAGATACAAAGAAATCAAATACATGTATAGGGAAATTCAAATAAAGTAAGTATAAGTAACACCCTAATACATGGAATATAAGGAGTAATATTATTTGAACCAAAATTTATACTACTTCTATCTACTAAAAGAGAGGAGAATAAAGTTAGAATATAATTAACTGAATGTGAACCCATCATGACTCAATATTTCCCTTAGCCAATGGGGCTTCAAAAGAGGTTGTTGTGGTTTTTAAGGATCGCTTTGTTAGGCCAAGTCATCCAAGACCTATCTACAAGACTAAGAATCTCCAAATAAGAAACCTAAGCTAAGACTCCTTAAGTAGAATGGTGGAAGAGTGGATTGTGAAGAATCACAAGTGAATAATAAATTCTGATTGCATGTATATGGAAATAATCAAAATGACCTTGCATATATAGGATTATTTGACCCAAAAATCAATCAAACATGTCTGTTATGCTAGGTTGATTGGGTTAACCTAGCACATTATCAGGTTAATGCCTGGAGTTTGTGCTAGTTCAACTAGATGGAAACTAGGCCTAAATATTTGAAGTGACCCTAGACTATGCTAGGTAGACCATGTCGACCTAGCTTACTGAATAGGTAAAAAGGGTACTAAGCAAGGGAAAGAAGGATATAAAGATGAAAATACTAGAGGAATGTGCAAGGAAGGAGAGATAGTTTAAGGAAAGGTTTTAGGAACTGAATGGATAGGGAATAATATGGAAATAAGGGACAATAATCATAAGAAGCAACAAAGGTCTAGCCACCCCTTTCTTAGTGCACCCCTTAAGGCATGCACTCAAAGAGCTTGAGTTACGATAGGGTTCTTGCAAGATCTAAAGCATCAGTAATTGATCAAAGTGAAAATATTATATGTATATATATGCCCCACTTACAACTCATCACATGTCACTAAGGTGTAATAGGGGATGGTGCTTTGAGAAAGAACATAAAGACACACATAATGTTTGATGCTAAAAAAAATTATAGTATTTTAAAAATCATAAAATAACTGAAAGTAAATGATAGAAAAGGAAACTAACTAGAAAGAGTAAATAACTAAAAAATAAATGATACGTACCTTGACTTGCCTTTATCATGGGATGTTTTTTAGTTGTGTTTTAGTTTTGATTATGAAGGGTGCAAAGACTACTTTGGACAAACCCAAAAATACAAAACTAAGGATTAAAAACAAACAAACACAAGAAAAGCCAAGATAACTGGTGCTATGTGGATGGGACGTACTTGGGAATTTGTCAAGTTGGGTGACAAGTGCTATGTTAGACCAAATAACCAAGTCAAAAAAGAGTAAATCGGGCAACTAAATAACCAAAGCTACTAAAGACCAAAAACCTCAAATAAGTAAACTTCAAGTAATAAAAGACAAACTCACCAAATCAAATCAAGGATAGATGTCAAACAAGATGGTAAAAAAATGATTTAAAAATAAAAATGGTAAAATAACATTGATGAGTGAGCATTAAAAATCCACATCTCAATCATCAATGGAAAATGTGAGTGCATAAAAGGGAAGACAATATGGTTGGGTGAGCAGTAACAATCCACATCTCACACAACAATAGAAAAAGGGTATGAAGTCAGGTGTCTTCAACAATAGAACAACAAAATCAAGATAAATGGGAAAAGGAAAGAAAATTAGTTTTAGTAAATATATATAACATGATGAAAATGATCCATAGTTTCTCAAACATGTTGTTTTGTGTCTAAAGATAGATAAAAATGAAACAAAGTAGTGTTAGCATGTTTTTAAGAAATCAAGAAAAAGGAATTTAAAGAAGAGGGAAAACTAATTTGGAATCGCAATTTGTCTATCAAGGGGGGAAATGAAATGGGGCAGAGGGGAGAATGAAGGAAAATCAAAGGTAAAGGAACTCTTTATAAAGGTCAAGACACTCAAATTTGGTTTGTCAAAAGAAGAGGATTGTCAACTTTAAGGACTTTGAAGAAATTTTCTTAGCTACACAAGTCTTAGGTTAACAAATGGAGTATATAGATCATCCCATGAAGGTTATATGCATGAAAAGTAAAATGGACCTACCTCCCCATGACTTGTTATCCTCTCTTCAAGACCCCTTATAGAGTCGTCAATCTACTATGAAGATTAGTTACTTGCATGAGAAAGTAGGTAGCACTATAGATTTTTGTTTTTGAAATCCCCTATTCTAACCTACTAGCTTGCCACACCCCAAAGGACTTTGGCTCTATGTGAATCTGACTATGGAGTTTGATCTTTGATTGGAGATAGGTGATGTGCTTGTAATCACGTCTTTTGGTGTGATTATACTTTTAAGATTTGTATCTTACCTTTTAGATATCATTACCTTTTGTTTTCAAATGATTGGATTTTAACTTTCTTTTTTCTCTTTTTTTTTAAAAATTCCTCCTCCATACGGATTTGGAAGACCAAACATGGTTGATAAAGATGAATTTCATTTCAAAACTTTGGGATAAGGTTACTAAGAGAGAGAAAATCAAAGAGCACAGGGTCTAAGAGTCTCGTAAATCTAGGTGAATTAAAAGTGTTATCTTGAATTTGACCTTATTTTATCCAATTATGGAGGTGAAAGAAAGGGGAAATCAAGACAAAAATGACACATGTAACAAGTTTAAATTTATTAAAATTGTAAAAAAATGTGACAAAGGGAAAAAAAAAGAATACAATGATAGCAAAGGTGTGATTCATTATCATAAGACTATGGGAAATGAAGGAAAACATGCTAACATAAATTATTTACATATTCCGTGCAACAAAAGAAGCAAAAGCTAATGTCAAAATAATAAGGATCACAAATAACATGAAAAAAAAGGTAATTTTATGAGGAGGGCCAAGTTTTTTATCCACAGTCTTACCAAGAAACTCATAAAAGAAAAACCCAAGGGGTGCCACTAAGCAAAAAGTGAGGCAGGCTTTGTATAAAGCACCTCACAAAGAAAGACCCAAAGGATGCCAAAAAACATTGGCAAGAAGCATAAAAAAGGAAAAAATGAGAAATAAAAAGAATGGTAATTTTATGAGGAGGGTTGGGTTTTATCCATAGTCGTACCAAGTAACTCATAAAATAAAAACACAAGAGGATGCCAAAATAGCATTGGCAAGCAAAAGGATAATGAAAATATAAGTGATAAAGACTATGGTACATCAAGAAACCAAAATACCAAAAGGGAAGACTAAAGGTTTGAAAAGGAAGGAAGCTACTGACTAGGGTGAGAGCCATGCTAAAGTAGCCTACAAAAAGATATATATATATATATATATATATATATATATATATATATATATATATATATATATATATAGAGAGAGAGAGAGAGAGAGAGAGAGAGAGAGAGAGAGAGAGAGAGACAGAGAGAGAGAGAGAGAGAGAGAGAGAGAGAGAGAGAGAGAGAGAGCATGAAAAGATGGTAAATGATTAAGCAAAGTATTTCTTAAGGAATTGAGCATTAGAGGGCTCTTTGAAAACATGGCCTTCATTGGTTTGAAGGTGATAAGTAATTAGACCAATAATATCTTTAGCTAAATAAAGGCCCCACCATTTTTGGGTGTACTTACCTTCTTTATCATAGGTCTAATCTAATTTAAAGATAAGATCACCAACATTAAATGTGCAGTTTTTAACATGTTTGTCATATTATCTAGTGATGTAAGCCTTGTGTTGGAGCTTGTGATGCAAGGTGTAAAAATGATGTTCATCAAGAAAATCAAGGGCATAAAGGTGAGTTTCTTGAAATTATTCATCAGGAATGATGCCATGAAGAGATATGCAAAGAGAAGGAAACTCAACTTCAAGAAGAAGAAATGAATTAGAACCATATACTAGAGAGAATAGAGTTGCCCCAGTGGCAGTACGATTACTATTTTGATAAGCCCAAATTGTAGGATAAAGATGAAGATGCCAATCTATATGGGTTTCATGAATTTTATTTTGAAGAATTTTTTTGAGAATTTTATTTGTGGCCTCAACTTGACCATTACATTTTGGATGATAAGGAGTGGAAAACTTGTGATTGATTTTGAATTTGGTGCAAAATTGTTTAACATGTTTATTTTTGAAATTATCACCATTATCAAAAAGGATGGTGTGAGGAACACAAAAGTAGAAAATAATTTGGTTGAGAATAAATTTAGATATAGTAGGACCAGTAACATTAACAAGGGGAATGGATTCAACCCACTTGGTAAATTACTCAATGGCAGTGATGATGAAGTTGTGCCTATCTTGGGAATGAGGAAACTTGCCAATGAGATCGAATCCCCATGTAGAAAATGGGTAAAGAGATTCGATAACTTGAAGTTTGGCTAGTGGATAATGAATGAGGTCATCATGAAACTGACAAGGATTACACTTTTTAACATATTTAATATCATCTTTTTGTAGAGTAGTCCAATAGTAACCCATACGTAGGAATTTTTGGGCTATAACATATATGCTATAATGACCACCATAAATTCCCCCATGTGCTTGCTTAAGTATAGGAGGAACCTCATCTTACATGACATAATGGAGTAGAGTACTTTTGGCATTGCGATAATAAAATATGGTATGTCTAAATACGTACTTGAAAACTTATTTGTAAAGATGTGTTTTTTCATGGGAATCCAAGTTAAGACAATAAGTTTGATTTTCTAAGAATTGGATGATGTCTTGATACCATGGGCATTGTCAGATGGTGAAAACCTTAATGTGGCAGATAAAGGAATCTAGAGGGTGAGAAGATGATAGAGATTTTATTATTTGTCTAATAAAAGAAGGATAAAAAATAAATTGATGTGGATGAAATGGAGAAGCTGAAGAGGCAAGATAATCATCAATGGAATTTTGGTCTCTAAAAATAGGTTCAATTGTAAAAGAGGCATAATCTTTGGCAAGAGTGGTTTAAATTTGATGATAGGTAATAATATTTTCACTTTTACATTAATATGCACCACTAACTTGACAATAAATGAGTTGAGAATCACCCAAAGCATTAATATATTGTATGTCTAGATCAAGAGCAACTCTCATACCTAAGATAAGAGCATCGTACTCGGCCATATTATTGGTGACTTCAAATTTAAAATGGAAAGATAAAGGAATTATTTTACCAAGAGGACTAGTGATAATGCAACCTACCCTAGATCCTTAAAGGCATTTAGCACCATCAAAGTGAAGGGTCAAAGTATCCTCATGCAAGTCAATATTGATTTTAGGGAGCTCTTTGATAACTAATTTTATTTTGGTAGTATCAGAGGGAGTGGAAGGTTCATTAGATTGATTGGCTTCAAGATCAGTAGTAAAGCCATGAAAATAATCTTTAAGAGAATTTTCTTGATTAAAACCTTCAATGTAAAGAATATTGTCATCTAGAAGATCATATCGAATCAAAGAAGAGGCTGGAATGGGAGCTATGGCAAGTTGGTGAGCTATGACTTGCCCCTTGACAACTTTTTGCATGATGATGAAAAGGTCAAATTCCATAAGTAAAACCATCCACTTGCCAATTCTATCTCGTGGAAGAAATGCTTTGGATAAGAAGTGATGAAGGGGGTTGGAATGAACAATGACATAGGCGGTTTGGTAAAGCATTTAGTGATGAAGCTTTTTAATTACAAAATAAATGGTGAGCAATCATGCTCAACTTTGGTATAACATGTTTCATAATTCATGAGTAGTCATCTAATGTAATATATGTCATACTCCTTACCTATATCTTCTTGTTGGGTAAGCATTGTTGCAACTAAAATAGGTGTGGAAGAAGTATAAATAATCAAATGTTAATCACTAGAAGGAGGATGGAGTGTATGTGGATGAAGCAATGACTCTTTCATGGTGTCAAATGCATTTTGACATGGATCCATCTATTCCAAAGTTGTACCTTTCTTAAGAAGGTAATTAATAGAGTGAATTTGTTAAGACATCTCAGGAATAAATCATCTAATTGCCCCAAGCTTGCCTAAATAAGTATGAATGTTAATAATAAAATGAGGGATAGGCATGTTGATAATAGAATTAATCTTGGTTGAATCAACATCAATGACACAAAATAGATGAAGAATCCTAATAATTTACCAGATATAACTGCGAAGACACATTTAAAAAGATTAAAGTCTAACTTTATATTTTATGAGATGATAAAATATGATGGAAAGATTACAAAGATGATTTGTGTGATGCTTAGATTTAGAAATAAGATCATCCACATATGTTTAAACAATTTTATGGATGAGATCATGAAAGATATGAGTCATAGCATGCTGGTAAGTAATTCTATCATTTTTGAGACCAAAGGGCGTTTTAACGTAACAATAGGTGCCCCATTCCATGGTGAAAGTAATCTTATGTTGGTCCTCAGGAGTGATATGAATCTGATTGTATCCCAAAAATCCATCCATAAGAAATAACATTTCATACCCAATCATGGAATCGATAATGACATCTATTAAAGGTAAAGGAAATTTATCTTTAGGACACACAAGATTAAGATTACAAAAGTCAATGTAAATACGAATGACCATGGTGACCTTATTCTGAATAAGAACAATATTAGAAACCCATTCAGAATAATCCATAGGTTTAATAAATTTGGCATCGATAAGTTTGATGATTTCGTTATGGCATAATTTGGTAACTTCAAGAGGAAACTTACATTTATTTTGATGCATAAGTTTGGCATCGAGATAGGTAATGATGTTATGGACCATTATGCTAGGGTCAATGGCAAGCATATCTTGGTAAGACCATATGAATGCCTCTAGATACTTATCAAAAAATAGGCTGAACTTATCATGTTTAGAAGGTGAAAGTTCTTTGGAAACTATGATTGGTCGAAGACAAGATGGAGTACCATAGTTGATACGAGTTATTTCTTCAATGAGCATAACATTACCATCTTGAAAGTGGTATGGTGCATTGGATAAATATGAAATTGGATTAGATTTAGGATAAATGTTAGTGACAAAGTCATTGAAATGAGGGGTTTTATTTTTAAAATTTCCAAGTTTATGATGTTACCGTGGGAGTTGTGTTTCCTGAGCATAAAACAACTCCAAAATAGCTTCATCACTAGGCAAGGTAGGAAGAGGACCAAAATATTCCACATATATTTATAGATCTAAATTTGATTTCCATGTTGATCATATTTAGAATGTATTCTATGGACATTGGTTACCTTGGCATCAAGTGTGATTTTAGGAGTATAAGAAATAGATGGAATAGAAGAGGTCAATGGAGAGGTGATGAGATAAGAATTAGATTTAATTAGAGAATCCAAAGGGGGTAAAGAAGATGAAAGTAGTTTCAAAGGTTTAGAAGGTTTGATTTGCTCTCTCACCCAAGGAAAATCAATAAGATGAGGATTGGTAGGAGGCACATAACCCTCAAGTTCTAAGTTATGAAACACAAAAATGGTATATAAATCCTAGTTGAAAGAATGAATTTGAGTTAAGGTCTTTTGGTAATGTAAGACATCCAAGTCTCTAAATTGAACTTGTGCTATGATATAGTTGTCATCATATGTGGGGGAAATTATGTAGGCTTGGGATTCAGGAGGATCTTTAGATTGTGAAATCCCAAGATTACTAAATTTTTGAGGAGTCATGATGAGAGGATCTTGAAACAATTTAGCCACTCCAAATTCATTACAAGCAAAAGTATCTTCAGGTAAAGATGGTTCTTGCTCATTGCATGGAGGGGAGAATTGGTAATCTCATCAATGAGAGGAATGGTACAATCTCTAGGTAAGATGGAAAGCGAAATCCATTCCAAAATATATAGAGGTAATTTATTAGTATTTCAAGTGTGTTGTAATTCATTGGGATCATCATCATCAGAATATACAAGAGTAACTTGTAAATAAAGATTCATATTTATGAACTTAGGTAGAGGATAACTATTGATTTTAGGAATCATGGGAACATGATATTGTGATTTAGGATTAGGTTATTGGATACTCCACAAGTTGGGATTAGCTTCATGCTTATAACATTTTCCATTGTGTATAAATTTAATGTATTGACTACTAGAATAAGTAATGGCCCTCATCTGATGAGTCTATGGATGACCAAGGAGTATGTTATAGGATAAAGGAAGATCAAGAACCATGAGTTTGGTTCACATGGTCTTAGGACCAATGCTCAAGGGAAGCCATATATAACTAAGTAGCTTTTGACTAGTCTTATCAAAACCATGACAAGTAAGACAAGTTTTTTTAAGATGATTTTTTTATAACCAAGTTATTGTAAAAGCCATAAAAAAGTCACGTTAATACTAGGACCTTCATCAACTAGAAATTTTTTAATAAGGGTGGTATTAATGACTATCTTGATGAAAAGAGGTAGATCATCAGCGTGAAAGAGGATTTCATCATTAATCATGTCCTATTTAAGGAATTCAATGGAAGGTCTAGAAGAGGGACACATAGATTCAATGGTATTAATGTTTGTTGGTTGAGATTCAATAGAAGGTGGTTATTCATTTAAAGGAGATGGATCTTCAATCTCTTAGAGTTATTTCATAAGGAATTTATGATGTTAAGGTGAAGTGAAAACCAAGTCCATGAGATGAATTTTACATGGCATAGAATTAAGTTCTTCTAGGAAATTCCAATGAGATTTAGAAGATGAACCATGAGGTTTAGAATAAGGCAAATTAGACTTTGGAGGAATGTGTGTGGTTGGAGGATTAGAAGGAGGAAGTTGTTCCTCAGGTTCTTTTGAATCAATATTAGTATTGGTAGTATCTCTAAGTTATTATTCTTCCAAAGAAGGTTTCTTAGGCTTGGTCACATGATCTGTATGTGTTGTATTTCTATGATAATTAACCTTAGCCATATTAACATATTGAGAATTGTTAAGTTATTGATCATAATCAACATCAATTGCACAAACATCCTTAGAAGTTGATTGGTTATGGGAAGAAGATTTTATTATTATTATTATTAGATGTAGAGGCTTTATAGGGTTGTCATTTTTGAAAAGTAGTAGTTTATTCTTGATGATGGTAATTAATCATGGTTTCATGGCCAAATGAATCACCAATAATGTATGAAATAACACATTTATCAAGCCCTCTGAAAGAATCATGAAAATGTCTAGCATTGACATGAAACCAATAAAATAAATTGGGATCATACCATTTAGGTGGAGAAGTAGGATTTATGAAAGGTTTAGAAAGAGGTAAAGATTATCTCATTTGATGAACTGAAAGAGGTACATGAGACAATGAAGGAACATCATTTTGGCAATACCAGGTTTGGTTTGAGAAGTATTTCTAGTGATAGAATTGGATGTTTGGAAAGATCCATTAAGGATTTTAGAATTGGGTTTGAATTGCTTCATAATAAAATATTTTCATTTAGCTTCGTCAAGAGTTTCATTAAGAGTTTGAGGAGCAAAGGTTTGAACCTTATATTGAACAGTAGGGGTTAAATCTATGATAAAGAGTTTGAATAGTTTGTCGTCAGACATATTATGATTGGATTTATGAGATAAGGATTTCCACCTTTTGATAAAGTCATGAGCTGATTCATTAGGAGATTATTTAGCATTTATGAAATGGCTAAGACAATTTTCAAGAAGATCATTCTATTGAAACTCTTTAACTAAAGGATTGAAAAAATCTTCAATTTGCCAAATAGAATGTTGAGGTAATTGATTATACCATTCTAATACATCACCAATGAAGGTTTTAACTAAGAGTTAAGTAGTGGCAAATGTATTAGTTTGGATCCACTCTTTGTAGAGATTACCAAAGGCTTTAAGAAATGAGGTGGGGTCTTTAGTCCCATCATATTTAATAGTTGGGGATTTTTACCAATGTTAATAGATACAATGAAAGGATATAAAGGCTCATTTTAAATAGTTTGAAGCATTTTATTATTTAGTATTGGTTGAGGAATGATGTTACCTGAGGCATATCTAAGAGATGGAGGAGTGTAATTAGGATTAGCTTGAGGATTTATGATTGGAGGTTAATTAACCACATTGATCAAGTGTTGTTGAAGTTGCATAATTTAATCGGTATTAGAGTTTTACATAATGTTCATTTGTTAAATCACTTGGCTAATAATTGAGTTGTATCAGGAGGTGGGTTGGTGTTGGATGGAACATTTCCCACGTTGGTGTTAAAGGGAATATTAGAAGAAGAGTTATTAGTGGGATTATTAAATAAACTTGAGTAAATCACTCCTGCATTAGTTTGAATATTTTGAGAAGGTTCTTGGTAGGTGCAGAAAGGATTGGACCCATCAACCTCATATTAAGGTGTTATTTGAACCATATTGCAATTAGTAGATGAAGGAAGAAAAGAGGTTCCCTAAGAGTGATGGTCCTCTTGGGAGGTAAATAAGGGGAGAAATGAACACCCCATATAGGATCTAAATGGATTAAACTATCCAAGAAGATTTTGATAGGGGACCTCATTTTGATAAAATAAAAATGAATAGGATATAGATAAAAAAGGATGAAAAACCAAGCTAAAAATTAGGGAGGTATAAAATAAAGCTGAGTGGACCAGGTCCACTTAGTGGAAAGAATTGGACCTGCAGACTATGTTAAGTCAAATAGGTTGACCTAGTGTAGTGAACAAAAATAACAAAAGTAGTCTGGGATAGTAAAAAGTTAATCTGGTCAACATAGCATAGAAAATAGGGAAAGGGGAAAGAATTATTTATAAGATGAGTAATGAAATAAAGTATGCCTATAGATAATCTAGGAAAGTAGATACTAAAATGAAATAAATTGTCAATTAGATTGATGTTGGAAAATCTAATTGGTGCACATAAATATATTGCAATTTCAAAATAAAAGTACAGAGCAAAGTAAAAATAAAGAAATAAAAACTAACCTTTATGTTTTATAGATGAAAACATAATAGATAATTAACCTATAATCTTGGATAGAACTGGTCAAATTTGCAAATATAGGTCAAGTTGGTCGATCAAGTGAGATAAGAACCTGCTACAAAAGCTGAAGAACTATGCTAAGTCAACTTGGTCGATGTAGTAGATTGAACTAGATGTTTGGAAATGTGCTAAGTTGAGTTGGTTAACCTAGTTGACTAGACTATAAATATGAAAGTATAAAATCTGGAACCTGTACTATGAATCATGAACATGAACCTACTATAAAGTGGCTAAAAATGCGATAGGTCAACTTGGTTGACCTAGTAGGCTGAACAAGAATTTTAAAAATTATTATAAACCTATGTTGGGTCGAGCTAGTTGATCTAGTTGCCTGTTCTTACATAGATAAAATATTTGGGTTGATAGAATTGATTTAGCAAGTCAAAACATATGATAGAAAATATGATAAAATGAATAAAATAAGTGAAATAAACCCTATAAATTTTTGATTCACTTCAAGTTCACCAGAATATATATAATTGGAATTGTACAATATCCATGAATCAATCCTGGATTGGATAAGATAGATCACACTTACACTTTTGATTGGGGCACAAACTTGTTAAGCAAGACCATGACCAATATGAGGATCTAATAGACCTAATTAGGGGATCACTTGTATCATCTATCATAACACATCATGCTAGGCAAGGTTCTAAAGCCTACAATCTAACATAATCACATAATAACCTTAAAAGAGTCTTATGGTTTCTATATTCACTTATGATAATAAACAAGAAAGTAACCTAGTCTAATAACAATAAAAGTAAACTAATCTAGTGCTCACCAAAGCTTGTGGCATAAAGCAAGGGGTTAGATGTAAAGTAATCAAATACATGTATATGGAACTTCAAATAAATTAAGTATGAGTAACACCCTAATACATGGAATATGAGGAGTAATATTATTTGAGCCAACACTTATGCTAATTTTATCTACTAAAAGAGAGGAGATCAAAGTTAGAATATACTTACCAGAATGTGAACCTGTCATGACTCAATCTCTCACTTGGCCAATGGGGCTTTTCAAGAGGTTATTATGGTTCATAAGGATCAACTTTTTAGGCTAAATCATCCAAGACCTATCCACAAGACTAAGATTCTCCAAATAAAAAACCTAAGCTAAGACTCCTCAAATAGAATGGCGAAAGAACAGAATGTGAATAAGCATGATGAATAATAACTCCTGATTGAATGTATATATAAATGATCAAAATGACCTTGTATATACAGGAGTATCTAAACCAAAAATCACTTGGATATGTTGACTATGCTAGGTCTATTAGGTTGACCTAGCACATTATTAGGTTAATGCCTAAAATTTATGCTAGGTCAGCCAGATGGAAACTAGGCCTAAAGAGCTAAAGTGACCCTAGACTGTGTTAGGTCAACCTAGTTTACTAAACAAGTAAAAAGGGTACTAAGGGAAAGAATGATAGAAAGAGGAAAATACTAGCGTAATTTTTAAGTAAGGAGAGATAACTTAGGGAAAGGTTTTAGGAGTTGAATGGATAGGGAATAATATGGTAATAAGTGACACCAATCCTGTAAAGCACCAAAGGTCTACCCACCCTTTTCTTGGTACACCCCTTAAAGCATGCACTCAGAGAGATTGAGTCACGATGGGTTCTTATAAGATGTAAATCATTATTAATCGATAAAAGTGTGAAAATATTATGTGTATACAGACTATGTGGGCATAATGAGAACATTCAACCTGTGTGTCATCAATTTTGATAGGGCCATAGTTGGAAAAAGGTTTCCTAAAGATGTCAAGATTTTGATTTTGAGGGGTATTGGGATTATCCAACATGAGTTCTCCCTTTTCGATAAGAATCTAAACAACATTTTTAAAAGTATTACATCAGCTAACATCATGTCCAATTAATCGATGAAAAGCATAAAGGTGATTCTCATTATACCAAGATGGTGCCGGATGAGAAGATTCAAATTGATAAGGCTTAAGTTTGATGGAGGGAAGTTGTATGAGGTTAGATTTTAGTAGCTTCTCTAGAATTGAGACATAAGATTCTCTAAGTGGTGTGAACTATTTTTGGTTGCTTTGGTTTGGGTTCCTTGTGTTTTAGTTGGAGGTAATGTGAGAACTTTATTGATTGACATTAGGTGGAGGGTGGTTTTAAGGACAATGACATTCGTAATTCCCTTTCTCTTGGTTCCAGTATTGGCTTGGTTTCCTAGTTTTGAGGAAGAGGTTTTATTGGTCTTGAATGCATATTTTTTGTTTTGTACCTTTAATTTTCCCTTATCCATGGCCTAGTTTTATAGCTTACGTGCCATGGTAAAAGACTCATCAAAATTTTTGAAGCTTTGGACACGTAGTGTAAAAGATAAATGTTTGGCATAGGCTCAAGAAAAAAGATCTATAAGTTTAGGTTAAGGCAAGGAAAATGAAAGCTAATTAATCAAGCTTCTCCAACAGGTGATGAAATCAGAAATAGACTCATCATTGAATTACTTGATAGAATAGAGGTCGATGATAGAGACCTTCTTGTAAATGTTAATGAAAAAGTGATCTAAGAAGACCTATTCTAGTTGGGTGAAATGAAAGATTGAATGCCTAGTATTGACACTATACCAATCAAGTGCCAAGTTGGATAAAGACATGGGGAAGATTTGGAGGAGAAGGGAATCATCATAAGAAATCATGTAACATACATGTTTGAAATCCCTAAGGTATTATTTGGGGTCTTCCTTGCTCTAAAATTTGGTAAATTTAAAAATCTCCCATTGAGGGTAAGGTCTGATAGGGACAAAAGGATGAATAGGTTCATTACAAATATGGTCATAGGATAGGATGTTATGAGCCCTTGAAATGGATGACTGGAGGTTTTTCATCTTGTCCATGAGCATCTTCATTAGGTCAGTTTGAGGTGGTGCACCAAAAGGATTATAAGGTAGATATTGTGGATGATATTGGGTAACATATTGGTAATTATTTGGAAGTTAAGAGGCTATCACATTTTGGAATGTGGATGTTAAAGGTTGGGTAGGTCATCTATAAGGATAGGTGGATGATGGTGGTAGATTAGTGGGTACATATCCTTGTGGGTTAGGGATGTGGCCTAGATTAAGTGTAATGAGTACTTATTGAGGGATTCTTGTGGATTGGGCATGAATGGTAGTTAGGTTGGTGACAAGAGGAGAGGTAGTGACCTTCATGCTAATAGGAGATGAAGTAAAAGGGATAGATACCCCTAATCTTGGTAGAGGGGTATTGATTAATGAATTGGGGGTGACATGAGGGTTGGTAGTGATAATGGTGGGTGCTCCAGTAATGAGTAGAGTATGATGGGTTAATGGTGTAAGGGTAGTAATTGGTTGGATAGGTTGGTTTTTAGTTGTGGCATCAAAGGGGTTAGTAGACAAAAATACCTAGGTATTTGAAGGTTGGGTGGTGACTACGGTAATAGGATAACCCTTCATGAGGTGAGATGGCATGCCATAAGGGGGATCCCAAGGTGGAGTTGGAACTGGGGCATGGTGAGGGGAGGTGTTAAGGTAGTGATGAAGGGCAACTAGATTGTTGTCTAAAAAGTGGTAAATTCCATGTCTCCTTTGGAAAATACCCAAGGAAAAGTAGGGTTTCCCAATGGATGAGGTGATTCTTATGATTTAGAGATGTACACTCTATATGAGGAGGTAGAAGAGGTTGATTTGAATGATAGGTTCTACTCTACTAGGTATCTTCACTAATAATGAGTGAGAACCATACAAGAAAGGGAGAGAAAATAAGAATAAACTCATAACTCAAATAGGAAAAGATAATAAAATGATCAAGTTAATCAAGACACACACTATAAAGTATGCTAAGCCTAGAGGTTAGTTTTAATCTCACTTTTGGCTTATGATTTAGTTTATAAGAATGTGTGATAGAAGTTGTATTATAGATTAGGTACTATAGAAGCAGTCTATGGTTGGTTTTAGGTTGTTTAGGTTCTCAAAATAATCTATATTGGAATCAATACATGGCTTAGTATTGGGTCTTATCCCTCACTTCATGGTCCCATAATGATAAGAGTGTCAGGTACTTAGCCAATATATATTGATATTAGAGTTTATACTTAACCAGAGAGCTGAGTTGGTTCTCTCCTTGGTAATGACCTCCAAGTAGGATTGTCAAGAAAGGGCAAGGTGATCGTTAGGTAATGAAATCTCAATCAGGCATTGTCTCAATTTTTTTTGATGTTTGATTGATGAAAGTGGTTTGGCTAGTGTGTGTGATAAAAGTTGTGCTATGATAAGATTATTATGCTTTAATTCAAAGTGAACTAATATTAAAAATAAGTAATGGATACAATTGATTTTAATCCCAAAATAAATTTCACTTACAATTATGAACATAGATAGAGATAAGAGCATACAAATGCAAAGAAAAATGTGAGTAGAGACTCGAGTGGTCCCACCAGGCATGTCAGAATGTTTCATGTAAATTTTCACTTAAGTTCTAGGGAAGAGAGAAAAGAAACTCGATATGGGCGTGGTTGAAAATATTTTTTAGTTGTGTGTGTTGAATTAAAATATTATGAAGAGATCCTCTTTGGCTTGGGAAGAAGCCCTGTAGATAAGAACACACTAAACCAAACTCATTTTTTAGACAAATAGTTAGGTGGATTGCCTAGTGATAGCTAGATCCTGAAAGTGAGAGCTTCCTTAGAAGTTGTCAATACACACATTTCAAATAATTAAGTTATCAAAACTATAAAGAGGGTACTTGCATCAATAGTCAAAAGGTACTAAAATTAAACATAAGAATGATTGCTCATAAAATAAACTAGAAATAATCAAATTAGTGATAAACTAATTAATACTAGTGCTAGAGGGTTGGGGTTAGATGGGTGAAAATAACTTGTTAGTTTTCACTACCATAGTGAGCATCAGTAGTTGGGGTGACCATCAATGGTTAAGGTGACCATTGGAATTCAAGCTAACCATTGATGGTTGTGCAAACCATCGATAGTTGAGTCAACCATCAACACTTACTATGTGAGTTCTAGGTTGGTAAATTGCTAAATAATAGGATCCAAAATATGGATTCTAAGAGATGGGTAAGGGTTGGGATAATTGTGAAATCGGAATAAAACATGTGAATATTGAAAAATAAGTACTTGTCTTACCAAAAGTCAATTGGTTGAGTGGTTGAAGTGGTTAACCTAATGGTAGAATTTGGATTGATTCAAATAGAGTAATGGTACCTGAGAGCTTGGTTGAGTGGTGACAGTGAGTCATCTCCCAACAAGATGGTTGATAACGCTTGATAACATTGATGATGTTGATTGATGTACAAAATAAAACTCTTGAATCCTTAAGCTCTTGATAATTATTGCATATGGATTTGACCTCTTAGGCCTCTCTCTCTTATAGGCATAAACACGAGGTGGAAGTGAAGGTGTAACTAAGCCATCTAAATATAACTCATCCATGAAAAGGCTCACAACAAGATTTAGAAAAGTTATATTTATAAATTAATGTAGGTGGTTTGCATGTGCATTATTAATGAGGTGGACCCTGACCATCGATGGTTAGGGTTTCCTAGGGTGAGTGTCAATGGTCACCCTGACCTTCAATGATCAAGTCCCAAAGGAAAGAGGTCTTGAAGTCTAGGTTGAGTTAGCTTGTGAATCTAACTATGGGTGGTCTTGGTTAGGCCAAATTGGTGTAAATTGGTCTCAAAAGGGTCCTAGGTAGGTCCAAAGGGATTTTCTACATTCAAAAATGTAGGTGTATAGATTTGTAGTGTCTATAATCTTCTTAACCATTATGCACCTATATCTAACAATCTTCTCATGGGTTATGATGAATGGGATTCCATTGTGGAGCTCACTAATCTCCCATCTCAAATTACATTTATCTCCCCATCATCAAAACCATCTTATGCAACTAATATTCAAAATAAATGTTCCTCATCCTCCCTTGGCAGGACAAGAGGTAACCTTATCTAGTTCTGAGGATATTATCTTAAAAAATTGTGAAGAGATGTCCATCAATATTGACAAAACTCTTGACACTTTTCTTTCTTTGAAATTTCCTATCTCATCTATGATTCCTAATGATATTCTACTGCATTTAGATGATGCTCTTTTATTTATTAGCATCCAAATAGGTGATATCCAAGTTCAATGAGCATTGATTGACAAGGGTTTAGGCACTTGTGTTGCTTCTCTTTATTTCATTAAGACCCTTGGATATTCATAATGTAATATTCAGTTTACACGTAACACCTGCCAAGGATATGATAAAAGGTAAATTCCTCCTCTTGGGTGTGTGTGGCTTCCCATTACAGTCCAACCTTTTATATTTCATGTAAGGGTGATGATATTTAATTTTACCCTTTCTTATAACATCTTCCTTGGTAGGCCGTGGACTCATCGTATGTGATATATCATTTTTTATGCTTATCAATGTGTTAAATTCCCTCATAATGGAACCATTTATATGATTCAAGGAGATACTAACCCTTGGAATTTTGAACAATTCCAAGATCATGGTGTTTTTAAGATTCCTACTCTTGAGCCTTTGCCTAGTGTTCTATTTCATGAGTCATAATGTTTAAATTTTCCTATCAACTCAACTAGAGGCTAAAATGGGCATCCTAAGCTCATTGGTAACATTCCTCCCAACCTTTTAGACTCTGATGATGATGAGCCTGATGATATTAATTTAAATATCAAAATATCTGATCTCATGCCTCATCTCATCTCATAGCTTCCTACTTCCTTGTAGCCTTGTTCTCACAAACCTCCTTATGATGACACTCTCATAGTATTATCTAAGACTTAGAATTATATTCACCATGCTTATTTTGATGATAAAGGTATTCCAACTTATGTCATTTATCTTAATACTCTAAATTATGATGATGACTATTCTTTAGATGATCCTTTATTAGGTGGTCTCATTCAAGCCCATGATGTCAAGATTGTATGTTATCATTCTTATTTACTTAAGTCTTTTCATGAATTTTCTTGTGTCCCAACATTTTTAGTTTCTGATTCTTACATTTTTACTCTTTATCGTAGAGTAGAGATGGTGTCTATACCTCTAGTTTCTGAGGATCCCCATAAGACTATGCTTGTAGATCATGATATGACAAAACCTTATCATTTTGTTAAGTTCCCTAATTCCCATCCTTAGTTTATCCTTGAGCTTAATGCTACCCTCATTAGACATTCTATCTATCCTACTCCTCCCATAATGGAACCTATGTCAAAACCAGTTATTATTGCTTCTTTCACTATTGATGAGCCTAATCTTGCTTCTTTCATTAGTGTTCTTTTTAAGAAACCTAGTTCTATTCCTTCTCCACCACTACCTTCTCTTGGTGATGGTTTACTTCCTTTGCCTAAGATGGATCATTTACCTTCCAAATGGGTTGATGATCCATCTATCTCTTCTTCCACACATGTTACACCTTCTCTCATGAGTGTTTATCCTAAAAAGACTCATAAGCATATCTATTGCTTCCATGGGACAAATAATCACTCTTCTACCCATTGTCATAAGATACGATAATATATTGACACCTTTCATCCTTCTTCCCCATAAATAGAC
>JARHVA010005941.1:632500-925000 GCA_037957365.1 Torreya grandis | reverse complement strand
CACTAGTCCAACTATGTGCTAACTCTCCCAAGTAGTCATTAACTACTCATACAAATGTCATACTATATTAGTGCATCTCATCATATATAACACTAAAATATGGGTTATAGCTCATGCTACCTGGTCCTCCCTCCATATTCTCACCTAGGTGACCTATCATCAATTGCATGGGGTAACCCAACCTATCGATACATAGGAAATATCTCATATATCCATGATGTTATTAGTATGATCGATCCCATTATCTTATGTCCACTGACCAACATCTTGAATATATCAAGAACAAGCTAGGCCTAGATGATAAATCCAAGATCATATAACACTCACTCCTCTAGCATTATCTTTCTCAAGGCTACCATGTACAGTGTTACCTTATCATTTGGCTTATGACATAATACTCACTATATCATAAGGCCTATCACCACCTTCTATATATCTATAATTTATGATATATACACATCATCCATACTCACTCTCCACCCTAAAAATATCATCTTTGAGTCTACAACCCACATGGCTAAGGCTCTCCTCTCCTCCATATTATCTGGTATCCCTACAGTCACAGGTGCTCCTACTATGGACATTCCAAGGATGGCATGGACATCTTCTAGTGTGATGGCCACCTATATCACATCCCCATCCACTTCTCATCTGAAGGTGTTGGTAAACCAGTCCCAATAACTAAGGAACATGACCACCACATCTACACTTAGAGGGATCCTACACATGTTTGTTATCCCTCCTAGACCTATGGATATTAGTCTAGCTTTATCTCTATTTTTCAATCTCTCTAACAAATTTGGCAACCAAGACACATCTAGCAACCTCCATAACTATGATCATCTCTATAATCAAGAAATAACAAAGGATGTATTAGTTCTTCCATGTCATGTATAATCATAATACATTCCTTATACATTTTATTTTTAAATAAAAAATAAGCATAATTTATTCATTTTTATCCATTTTATCCTATTTTGATCCCTCTTTCCCTTCTTGGGTCATTTTGGACCGTTCTAGCCCTCTTTCAGCTTCTTGCATGCTTTTATGTGCTTATTTTGGTTCCTTGGTCAACCTAGTTTGACCAAAATTTCCCTATTTTTGTCTTAGTTAACTTCAAATTTCAAGTTAACCCTTTTATTTTACCCTCCTTGGCTTTGAGCTTTCATTCTGGCCCTTTTAGACTAGTTTTTAAAACCATTTTAGCTTTTTAGCCTACCAAATACACTAAGTTGACCTAGACCTACTAGGTCAACCATATGGATTTTCACCCTGATTCAACTTACTAGGTTGATCTGGTCAACCTAATAGGTTTAGTATGTTGACCTAGTGTATTTTGTTAAAAATGTGTGTTTTTCTAGTTTTTTCCCCATTTCCCATCTTCCCATTTCCTCCCCTTAGCATCTAATTTTGTTTAATTTTGATCTATATAAATTCTTAAAATCAAATTTTATCAAAAATTCACTTAATTAAGTTTAAATTTCCAAAATTGGTTTGAGATTCTTGATTGCATACCTATAGTGCACCTATTGTCGCTCTTGAAGCTTTCTCTCACCTAGCATGTCATTCCCTCACCATCCTAGCTCTTTTTATCTCCAAAGATATTTTTCTCTTCTCTTACAATTGAAAATTAAAAAAATGACTTCTCTTTTACTTATTTAAAACCAAATTTCCAAACTCAATTCTTTCATTTATTTTTAGACAAATTCTTTGTTTTGCCTCTATCTTTGTTTCTGCTCATTTGTTTTACAAACTATAAAATGCATTAGATTCATGCTGACATAGAGATTATTTTCCACTATAATATGCCTATATTCAAAAAAATTCAAATTTCTACCATTTTTTGCACTAACTTCTACAAGTTCACCTAGTGTGCTTTACATTGGACACCTCCACTTTCTTCTAGTATACTTCTATATCTATGGCACTAAGATAAGTTAAAGGTATGTGTTATTCAATTTATTCCTTTCATTTATTTTATTTACTACTTAATGTACCATACTTAGCATCAACGTTATGTGTTATCATTTTCTATCTTCAAAGCACCATCTCGTGTTGCACTTATGTGACATGTGATGAGCTTCGACTGGGGCATAAGTATACACATAATATTTGAAAACTTTTATTAATTACTGATACTTTATATCTTACATCAACCTATTGAATCTCAATCTCTCTAAGTGAATTCTTTAAGGGGTGCACTGGGAAAGGGGTGGGTAGACCATTGATGCTTCATAAGATTGTTGTTCCTTATATCACTTATCATCCACACACTAGCCTCCTAAAACCTTAAAACCTAAGCTTATTATTCTATTTCCTTTCCATTCCAGTCATTACCATGCTTTAATCCTTCCTTTATTACCTTATTACCATGTTGACTTGTTCAGTACACTAGGTCGATCTGATCGACCTCCTGTATTCTGAGGACAATTTAGCTATTTTCACTTATTTACATCCCGATCAACCTAACACAAACCTAGTCAGTTAGCCTATAAATGTACTAGGTCAACCTGATCGACCTAGTACAACTAACATGTCCAAATTATTTTAAGTTAAGATACTACTATATATACAAGGTCATTTCCCACCATTTTAGAATAATAGAAGAATCAAGTGAAGAAGTGTGAATGAACATTTGCTTATTGACCATTCTACTTGAGGAGTAAAGCTATAAGGTTAAATACATTCTTTAGAGCTTTGATCTCATCTTATGGAGAATTATTTTATATGCTTAGGTAGGCCATGTAGCCTAGAGTTGATTTATATTGGTTATCCTTATAAGCCAAAAAAATCTCTTGGGAAACACCTTGGCCAAGGGAGGGATTGAGGCTCGATAGGTTCGTCTTCAAAGGTAAGTATTCCTAACTTTATTTTTCCTTTGTAACAGTAGATAGATAATGAAATATGTATTATTCTCTTCCATGTATTAAAATTTCACATACAATCACTTGAGTATATGTCTCTTATACATGTTTAGTTTAGTTTAGTTATTGTTTATTTGTTTTGTTTTAAACCCACTACTTTGTGTCACAAAATTTGGTGCACACTAGATTAGCTTACTTTTCTTGTTATTAGAATAGTTTATTTTCTTGTTTATTACATAAGTGAACATCAAATCATAGAAATATTTTAGATTTATTGTGTGATTGTGTTAGAATGTAGGCTTTAAAACCTGTCCTAGCATGATGTGTTGTGACAAGTGATACAATTGATCCCCAAATTAGGTCTAGTGGATCCCCATATTGGTCATGCTCCTGCTTAAAAAGTGTATCCCTAATAAAAATTGTAAGTATTATCTATATTATCCTATCTAAGATTAATTCATGCACATCATGTAATTTTGATTGCATACAGTTAGTATAGATTATATTTTAAAAACAATGAAATCAACTCACTAATAATATAACATCCCTAGGCCTAGATCATGGGGTGAAATTGGTGAACAAACCTATTCAAAACATAACTAAAAATGGAATGAAATTATAATTTAAACACAAAATGCAAATTCCTTACCAAAATCCTTGATTTCTCCAAAAGGCTTCTTTGTTAGCTTGCTTTGATTTATGCTCAAAAGGTCTTCATCAATGGAGTGTGGCTACCTTCATATCCTCTTGGCCACTTGTTCATGCTTGGATTTGGCTTGATATGGATTGGTTTGGATTGGCTTGGATGAATTTTGACATTATAAATTTTTTATTTGATTCATGCCCAAATTCCTGCATAATAACACTACTTTGTCCAAGCTCTAAGATGATTTATGTATGGTAACTTTGCACCAACATATCTTATTGAATGAAGAGGTCTAGACCTGATTTTATAGGCTTTGAAAGCAATATGGAATGGGTTAAATCTTACTTTGGTTGAGTTTACTAACCTTTGTTGAGTTTTAAAGGTGTCCAAATGGTCATGATTAGGTTTGGATAGGTGTGTTTTGAGATATTCTCTATTCAGCATATTCTTAGGATATTCTTTTGATATTTAGAATTTCATTATTGATCATTAATTTATTATCTCATGGATGAATATGATTAGGCTTTGATTAAAATTTAGAAGTTAATTAATCCTTTTTAGGCCTTTGGTTACTTGTTACAAGATTTGATTTAAGTGATTTGCATTTGTTTCAATTAATTGATTTATGGGCCAAATTGATTTATTTGCATGGTTATAAAGCCAAATTTAGGATATTTAGAAATTCTTGGGATAGGTGTTCAATGGTTGGTAAGAATTGGTCAAAATTTGGATATGAATCCATTGGTGGTCAATTTTATGTCTACACTACTAATATATAAACATCTTTGAAACAATGTCCTACTAGTTTTTGTAACACTATTATTGTCCAAATTAACAATTATAACAAGAATAAAATATTTAAAAAATAGAGATCTCAGATTTGAGAACAAAATGGTCCATAATAATACCAGTGAAACTATAAGGCTTTTATTAAAAAACTACCAATTATTAGAAATCTAAAAAATCATAAGAGAAAATACTAAAAGTATTTACTTTTGCAGCCTAAATTTTAGATTCAATTCCTATTACTAATTTTAGTAATAAAAACCTAAAATCTAAACACACAAATAGGAGGGGATAAAAGAGATAATCAACTCAATAAGAATGTTCTTACCATCACTTTACCTCTTTATATCTCCACCCTAAGATTATCAAATGGATGTTTGATGCAAATTTTGAAAATGTTGGATTGATTGCTTGATGTTGATAATGGCTTCCAATGGGTGAATGTGCTTGATAATGGCTTTGGATGAATGCAAGAAGGTTGTGTGGATGAAAGATAATGGAAATAATTTTATAATTTTCCAATTTAGTTTGAGGGAGGGAGTGAGATTGGTTACCCTAACCATCAATGATTAGATCCCTAAGCTAGTAATTCATCATCAGTTAATCTTGAGGCAATCAGGAATAAAATCTGATATTGCGTTTGTCTCATCCTCTAACACATCATAATGCCTCATAACCTACAAATCTTATCTTCTTACTCCATCACCTTTTGCTTATAAAAGGAAGTGATCAAGAGGAAAAAAAGAGGGATATTTATTGATAGTTGGATCCATAAATACATATACAAATTATAAATTTAGGCTATCTTGATATATGTACTCAAGTCTTCCAAGAATTTAAAGATTCTTCATGCATTTTTCTCTAGCAGCCACCAACCCGAACCTCTGGTGAATTTATTCTATATCTCCTTCAATCATTGTTATGCTACCAAAATCTCTTTAAGATCAAGTAAGCATTTTATTTCTTTTATTTTTATTTCCCTTCATGTTACTTTAACCATCGATGGTTGAGGTACCAAACATAAATGGGTTTGAAGAGGGTTATAGGATGGAAAAGGGTGTTAGCTAGAAGGAGAGGCTGGTTAGTTAGTAAAATAACCAATGTAATCCAAGGTGAGGGTTAAAAAGGTAAGTTAAGTTATCCAAGTGGCTAACTAGACCCAAGGTGAGGTTAGGTTAAATAGGTTAGGTGAAGGGATTAGTTCAAGATAGGTTATTTTTACTTTATTAGTGTAGTCAAAATGAGTGAAAGAGAAGTCTGAGGCATTTTGACAACTAGAACCATGTGTGTCATTTTTTAGTGTCTACATTTTTCCCTTTTTTGTTATTTAGCTTGTATATGTAACCTGTTAAATAAAAATAGATAGTGCAATTGAAGGTTGGTTAAAGGTTAGTTTGCTCCAAGTATGGGAGGAGTTTCCTCTCAAACTGGGAGATCATGAGGAAAGACTGAATTGGGTCAGGGTTTGATGAATGGTGTATGGTTAGTCACTAAGGTGGGTGACTAAAGGGTGGTTCAAAGTTGGGCATTTATAATGTAAATATGCACAAAAACTATGATAGAGATGTGATAGCCAAGATCATGCAAAGACTAAGGATGCCAATGTTGATAAAAATAAATTTAGTGCTAAGAAAATAAGTGACCAATAGACCATGTGACCATATTGTGATGGCTAGGTACACTTATTAGCCTTCTAATCAAAATGGATCAATGTCTATGGGGGTATATAAATTCAAAAGTGATCCCATGTGTGGGTATCTAAAATTATAAGTGATCTGCATGAAGGACTCCAATGTTATGGTCGTGTACTAAGTGCAAAATGTTTGAATGTTTGAATGTTCAACATGGCAAAGTTAGTTGGTATGGTCAAAATGACCATGGTAAGGTCATTACAAAAAGATGTGAAAGGTTTGGGTCAAAATGGTCAACATCAAGATAAACATGGTGTAATGTTTTAAGGATAATGTTTAACAGTTGATGGTTGAAAAAAGGGATGGCCAAGATGATTCCAGATGCACTAGGCAAATGAACGCTACCTATATAGTTCTGTCGACATAGTATCTAAAACATTTTAGGCCAGATGTAGTTCTCTTGAGTGGGAAAGTAAGAGAAATGATATCTCCAAATAGTAAATGGTAAAAGGTGGGTAGAGAGATAATGATCAATGGTTGGGTGAAAGGTATGTTAGAAAGAGGGTGGTCAACCTAACTCCAGATGCACTAGGCAAGTAGACATTGCCTACATAGTTCTGTGGACATAGGATAAAATAAAAACTTTAGGCCAAATGTAGTTCTATTTTTGATTAGATGATTTAAAAGAGGAAGGAAGAGGACAAGAGTAATATCCAAAAATATTGGGGAAGGAAATTCCCCAAATAGGTCGAGGTGGTTTTCAAATGAATTTCCCCAATTTGACATACCACATGGTTTGGGTTTGGTTAAAGGTAGTGTTAGTTCTGATCGAATAAAGTGGGTAAATAAAGGGTTGGAGGGTAATACTCTCTAAGAACTAAGTGATGGAGAAGGAATATCCAAGATAAAGACCTTGTTTGGTTTGGGAGTGAGGTTATGAAAAGGTGAAATATGGTTGACACATGTTTCTAATAGTCAATAATAGAAGGGAAAGAAAAGAATGATGATGCCTTTTCATTGGTAAAGACCAAAAAACATCACCGAAGTTAGGTGGGGCTTAGTGAATGTTAGCCTTTTGAATGTTTCACATAGGCATACTTTGGTTGATAAAACTGTGTCTTGATCATGTTATGTCCAGTAAGCTCAAAATCCCTTGATTCATAGAGAATGAAAAAAAAGGGAATAAGTGGTAAGTGAATGCTAGATGGGTAAATAAGGAAGATATCCTTATTTGGTAAGGCTTTCCCCTTTTATAGGTGACCTAATAACCAATTTAGATAAGTATATATCATGCTCAGTGTAGATTGATCAATACGAGAAGCCTACTGAAGATAAATTTGATTACAACTTTATTGGGATGTTCATTTTGTTTTTGAGAATGAGACTATTTGTGAATTTTTTTTGTTTTTGAGAAGTTTATGAATTTGATCGATGCTATGCCCCTAACCTATCACATGTATGAGGATAGTACTAGTCGACTTGTGGCTTACTTATCCCTATTTGACATTATATTACATTTATCTATGATTTATTTTGATTATTAGGTCTGCCTATGGAGTAACCATGACCTAGATAGACTATATATAGGAGGTAGTGGGTAATCATTTATCATCATATTGTGAACTCTGCTCTTATTGAAGCTTGTGGAGGTTACCCCCTCGAAGAGGCTTATCTATTATCATATATTTGGATATATTTCAGTAATATTTGGATATAATTATGCTGTTATACTTAATTCTTGAAGTAATTTCATTACAAGTGGTATCAGAGCTGCGATTTGGGCAATCTTGTGGGTGAAACACTAAATTTTTAAATTTTGTGATATATAAAAAAATATTACGAATTTCTCTGAAAAAGTTATACTGGAGGTGAAAAATAATCAAATAAATCATCCATTAAAATTTCAGCTCATTTGGATCTGTTTTAAAAATGTTATCGCTATTTTATGATTTTTCATAAAATTGCTCTATAGTGCACAATTCAAAGAATTTTTCTGAGTTATTTACATTTTTGGAAAGCTTATAAAAATTTGGCTATGGTTTTTTCTTTGTATATTTTTATTTGAGGCCTACATAATTCCAAAATTTTTTGGTCAAGGTTGGGTCAAAAGTGCCAATAAGGGTTGACATCATAAAACCCTTTTATGGCAGGTCCACAAACTCAAGGCCGAGGAAAGGGTGCTAAAACTCCAGGTAAAACTTATAACAAGGATGAGATGGATTTAGAAGGGGGATGTACTAGACCCTTTGTACTAGGGTTTTTTGACATAGATCACAAATTGAGCCAGCTTGACTATAGTGTGCAAGGCATTCAGAGTGAGGTGCAAGACATACAATCTAATATGCAATCCATACAAGATAGTTTGGGAGATATCATGATGGATTTGAACATTAATCAGTCAAATCATCAAGCTAACTTTATTTCACAAACCCACCAGGGTGGTTCTCCTAACTAGTCTACTTCAAATCTAACTCAATGGCCACAGAGGAACCTATTACCAAAGGTGCATATGTGCAAATTCGATGGAAAAGATCCACTCAATTGGCTCAAACAAATGGAAAGTTTATTTGACCTACATTAGATTCCAAGTGGATAGAAGGTTACCATGGCATCCTTGTATCTTGAACTTGATCAATTCATTTGGTATCGATGGTTGTGTGCTCAAAAGAAAAAGCTGACTCTCAATGTCACCTGGTCAATTTTTACAGAGAAGCTACAATTATACTATGGCAATAGTGTGACAAAGAATTAGTTTAGCCAACTGGCAAAATTGTGACAAATTGGCTCCATCAAGAATTATATTCATCATTTTTAGAACCTATCCTTACGTGTGGAGACAATTTCTGAAGCAAACTTGAATGACCTATTTTTGGGTGGACTCAAGGACCACATTCAACATGAGGTACACATGTTTAATCCACTTAGTATTTTTGATTCTATTATTCTAGCACATAGAGCTGAGTAAAAATGCATAGCCAACAAGAAGCAGCCATTCACTCACTTCAAAGATCGTAGCATATCATCACCAACATTTCCTCCACCTACTAGATTGACCCCTCATCAAATTGAAGAAAAGCATGCAAAAGGATTATGTTTTGGTTGTGATAGCAAGTGGAGTAAATGACATATATGTGCTGAGAAGAAGTTATTCTATATTGAGGGACCAAATGAAGATGAAGAAGCAGATGATGCCTCTAATGATGATGAGAAAGATATAGAGGAGGTACCTAAAGATTCCCAACCTACAATCTCTTGTCATGCACTTGCAGGTATTAGCACTCCACAAACTCTTAAGGTAGTGGGTTTCCTCAAGAAACAGAAGGTGACAGTGTTGATTGATTTAGGGAGCACACATAACTTTATAAACCATAAGTTGGCCACTCAATTCAACTGTTTCATCTAGACAACACCAAAATTTTAGGTCATGATTGCAGATGGTTGCACAATTAATTGTTCAGGTAAATGCCATAGTATTAATATTACTATGGGTGGGTACAATCTTGACTCTCCTATGTTTGCTATCCCCATGGGTAACATAGACATTGTTTTTGGAGTCCAATGGCTCACAACCTTAGGTATCATTGAGATGAACTTCCAAGAACTATTCATGCACTTTCATTCTAAAGGTAAGAAAATTGAACTACATGGATTACATGCAAAATCTCCACAATTGATTAGTTCACATCAGATGACCAAGATGCTAAAAAAGGGGGCAGAGGGAATTATTTCATGATTATGCTTCATAGATGTTCAACCCACATAGGTATCTACACATCCTAATCTACAAATAATTCTTGAAGACCACTCATCTATTTTTGAGGCCATGCCAAAAGGACTACCACCAAAAAGGGAACATGATCATGCCATTCATCTAATTCCAAGTAGTCAACCACCAAATACCAGACCATATAGATATCCATATGCACAAAAGAGTGAAATTGAAAAGATGGTCCATGAGATGCTGGAGGCAGGGATTGTCAAGCATAGCCAAAGTGCATATTCATCACCAGTGGTCATGGTATGGAAGAAGGATGACACATGGAGGATGTGCCCAAATTATAGGGAACTCAATAAGTACACCATCAAAGATAAGTTTTCTATTCTAGTAATTGATGATTTACTTGATGAGTTGCATGGTGCTAATTATTTCAAAAAATTGGATCTTCGCTCGGGGTACCATCAAATTAGAATCAAGGATGAAGATGTTCATAAAACTACTTTTAGAACACATGAGGGCCATTATGAGTTTTTGGTAATGCCCTTTAGTCTTAAAAATGCACCATCTACTTTTCAGAGCTTGATGAACACTATTTTTAGGCCTTTTTTAAGGAAGTTTGTGCTAGTTTTCTTTGATGACATATTGATTTATAGTCAGACATGGGAAGCACATCTGCAACATAGTTTTAGAGAAGCACCAACTTTATGGAAAGCCATCTAAATGTGCTTTTGGAGTATAGGAGGTAGAGTACCTCAGTCACATTGTTTCCCATGAAGGGGTCAAAGTTGATCCCCAGAAGATCAAAGCAATAATGGAATGGCCCATGCCAAAAAATCTCAAAAACCTTCAAGGGTTCCTTGGACTAATAGGTTACTATAGAAGATTTTTGAAAGGTTATGGCAGAATAGCAGCTCCACTCACTGCACTGCTAAAGAAGGATGCTTTCCATTGGAATGATGATGCCACCAAAGCATTTGAGAAACTAAAAGTAACTATGTGCACCACTCCAGTTTTGGCTACTCCAAACTTCTCACAAACATTCACTGTTGAATGTGATGCTTCTGGGTCTGGATTGGGGGTAGTACTAATGCAGGAAGGAAGACCCATTGCATTTGAAAGTTTTCAATTCAAAGGTAAGAATCTAAAAAAACCTATCTATGAGAAAGAAATGATGGCTATTCTTCATGTAGTTAAACAATGGAGGCCTTATCTGATGGGTAGACACTTTAAGGTGAAAACGGATCATGATAGTCTCAAATATTTTATCAAGTGTAAAAACCAAAGCAGTGAAGATGCAAATTGGGAAGGTGAAGATTTTTGGCAACAATATCGAGAGTTGTTCAATGTTGAGGACAACATTTGTTTGAAGGGGAAGGGCATGCTACGCCCCTAACCTATCACATATATGAGGAGAGTACTAGCCGACTTGTGGCTTACTTATCCCTCTTTGACATTATATTACATTTATCTATGCTTTCTATTGATTAGTAGGTCGGCCTATGGAGTAACCATGGCCTAGATAGACTATATATAGGAGGTAGTGGGTAATCATTTATCATCATATTGTGAATTCTGCTCTTATTGAAGCTTGTGGAGGTTACCCCCTCGAAGAGGCTTATCTATTATCATATATTTGGATATATTTCAGTCATATTTGGATATAATTCTACTGTTATACTTAATTCTTGAAGTAAGTTCATTATAATCGATGTGGTAAGCTTCAAGGAATTACTTGTAATATATATATATATATATATATATATATATATATATATATATATATATATATATCCCTTGAAGGATAGCTACCAAAAATAAAACAACTTATACCACTCCTTCGAAGGATGGCTAAGTCATATATATATATATATATATATATATATGACTTAGCCATCCTTCGAAGGAGTGGTATAAGTTGTTTTATTTTTGGTAGCTATCCTTCAAGGGAATAGTCTATCTTTTAAGCAATGTTCAAGAAATGGGGTAGTTATTATTCAAGTGAGTAGTCTACAAAATATTAGAAATTATTTTGACCCAAATGATATATTTTGGTATCTTAAATAGTTTTAATGCTAGTTTTAGACATAGACAAGTCTAATGAGGCTTAAAGGTGCACCTTTATGAGGAAAAAATTTGAACATATGAAGGTAGTGGAGGGTGGAAAGGAATGGGTTTTGAGAGACAAAAGACCATGGGATTTCATCTTGTAAAATACAAAAATTATCTATGAGAACCATATTATGAGTAGAGGTGAGGTACCCATATTCAAGAATAGGTAATAGTTGTGTAGGATAATCACGTGGTTTTATTTGAATCAAGTTGTCTTTAAAAGTAGAGGAAAAAAGGAATGTGAGGTTAGAAAATCTCATGAATCAAGGGATGAGTTTAAGTTATACAAGAAGGTGAGTTTGATCCTTGTTTTAACAAAATAAAGGATGCAGATGTGAATCATTAAGAGGCTCAGGGTCTGGTTTGCCTTCAAAGGAGGACAAATGATAAGCTCTTGATCCATACTTATGGGTGATGATGTAGGGTCCAAGCCAATTAAAGGTAAACTTGCCTCTTTTGATTTTCTCTATGTTAGTGACATTTTATTTTTCTTTGAGGATGATATCTCTAATTTTGAATTCTTGCCCTCTCAGATTTTTGTTATAGGCACATGTAATACGCTCTTGGTAGACATGAAGGTGGTTAAGGGCTATGAATCGATGTTCATCAAGTAGCTCTAGTTGGGCTAAACATTATTGATGATAGTCACTTTCAAAAATAATGTCTTGTAATGATATGTGAAGAGATGGAATTAGTACTTCAAGAGGAAAGACTGCATCTACTTTGAAGACAATGGAAAAAGGGGTGGCACCTATAGAGTTTTGAATGCTAGTGTGATAGGCCCATAAAGTGAAGAGGATATGCAAGTGCCAATCCTAGCCTAAAGCATTGATGACCTTGGTTAGCATTTTGTTTATAATTTTTTTGGAAGCCTCAACTTGTCTATTTACTTATATATGTAAATGTGAGGAAAAGCTAAGTTTAATGCCAAAGGTGTCACAAAGACCTTAAACTTGCTTGTTATTGAAATATTTGCCTTTATCAATTATGATCTTATGGATAACATTGAAATGATAGATGATATGGTGGTTGATGAAGTCAATGATATGTTTAGCTTTGGTGGAAATAAGAGGAATAGTCTCTACCCACTTAGTGAAGTATTCAGTAGCGGTGATGATAGAGTGGTGACATTGTGAAGAATGAGGGTTTATTTCTCTGATGAGGTCCAATCCCCATTGTGATAAAGGCAAAATGTCTTTAGATGTTTGAAGGCCATGTGCAGGTGAGTGATGTAAATTATCATGTTGTTGACATTTAACACACTTCTTTACATAGTCACAATAGTTTTGATTATGGGTAGGGAAATAGTAGCCAAGGCAAAGGATACATTTAGCAATAGCTAGGCCACTAAAGTATCTACCACAAATTCCATCATGGGTTTCTTTGATAGCATGAGAGGCCTCTTGACCATGAATACAACAAAGAAGAATGATGTCAAAACCATGTTTGTAGAGGAGTCCTCCTAATATGGTATAATGAGAAGTGGTTTGGATGAAGGCTCGTCAGGAATTCCTAAAGAGGTTAGGAAGAACTATACTAAGATTGAGGTAGTTAAAGGTTTGTTCATACCAAGTGTTTGTGGTAGATTCTTCCACATTACAAATGGTATGAAGTTCAGATTGGATATACGAGGGTGTGATGAAATGGTGAATGGTGACAAAGAGTTTGGAAGTGGTAGGTTGAGTTAGGATTTGGGAATCAAGGGAATCCATTGTATTTACAAACTTATTAGTGGATCATGGGATAAATTGGAGAGAGTAATGGTCAAATAATGCCAAGAGTACATCAACTAATTGTTTATACTTTTGTAGGATGTCATTTTTGCATTGGTAAGAAGTGTTAACTTGGTTGATGATAAGTTTGGAATCACTAAAGATATTAATGGTTTTGACTCCCAAGGCTAAGGTGGTTTGGAGACTTATTACTAGGGATTCATACTCAACCATGTTGTTAGTACACTCATAGTCAAGTTTAAAAGAAAGAGGAATGGGTTCTCCATTAAGGGGAATGAGAACAACTTCAGCACCCTGACTATGTTAGAATTTAGATCTATTGAAGAATAGGGTCATTTGATAGGTAATGCCTTCCTGAGATAGAGTTGTAATAGACTCATCTATAAATGTAGGAGGAAGGTGTTGATTGTTTGGTAAAGGAACCTCAGCCAATTAATTAGCAATGAATTTCCCTTTGATTAACTTCTACTGAAGGAACTCAAGGTCAAACTCAGTGAGTAGCATGAGCCACTTAGCCATACGTTGGTTTTGGTATGGTTTAGAGTGAATATAATTGAGGGGGTTAGTGTTGGTGATGACATAGATTTTATGACTAAGGAGGTGGTGATAAATTTTGGTAGATACAAAGATGAGGGCAAGGCAAAACTTCTCAGTATGGGTGTACCAAGTCTCATACTCTATAAGTGTTTGACTAATATAGTAGATGGATTATTCCTTAATATGTTCATCCTGATGTGTAAGCATTTCCCCTAGGGAATGGTTAGTGGTGGATACATAGAGGTAGAAAGGTTGATCCTGCTTAGGAAGGGTGAGAACTGATGGAGAAAGAATGTATTATTAGAGTGAATCAAAGGCCTATTAGCAGTCTTTAGTCCATTTAAAAGAAGTGTCTTTCTTGAATAATTAGTGAAAAGGTTGACATTTATTGGATAATTTACAGATGAAACAATGGATGGATTAGATTTTGCCTTGTAGGCTATGGAGTTGTTTAAGGTGGGTGGGAGGTGATATCTCAAAGATGGCATGAAATTTGTTAGGGTCTACTTTGATTCCTCAAAGAGAGATGATGAAGCCAAGGAATTTTCCAAATAAGACCCAAAAAATGCATTTCTTGGGATTTAGTCTGATGTGAAAATGGATGAGGCATTCGAAGATAATGGTGAGAATAGCTAGATGGTCCTTGTGATGTTTATATTTTCAAAGGAGATCATTCACATAGTCCTCATAAATTTTTTGAATGAGGTCATGGAAGATGTAGGTTATGGCACACGGGTAGGTTGCTCCAGTGTTCTTCAAACTGAAAAGCATGACCCTATATCAAAAAGTTCCCCATGGGGCAATGAAAGAGGTTTAATGTTGATCCAAGGGGGTAATCAAGATTTGATTGTATCCTAAAAACCATCTATAAGAGATAGAATTTCATGGCTATCAGTAAGGTCCACTATTTGGTTGATGATAGGCAAAGGAAATTCATCCTTTGGACAAGTAAGGTTAAGTCCATGAAAGTCAAGGTAGAGTCGAATTCCCTCTATGGGTTTGGTGATAGGGATAATGTTAGAAACCCATTAAGGATAGTCTATAGGTTGGATAAAGTCTATGGATAAGAGACATTGTAGATCCTCTTTTACGAGAAATGCAATGTGAAGATACATCCTACAAAGATTTTGGCACATGGGTCTCACATCAAGATAGGTGATAATGTTATGGAGGGTGATGGAGGGGTCGATTCTTGGCATGTTCTTATAGGACCAAGCAAATGCAATGTTACAGTTGTGAAGGAAGAAATAAAAATCCTATTTCTCCCTAAAATCTAAGGATTGACCAATTTTTATTGTGTGGGGAAAATCCTAAGTACCCAAGTTGACATCAATGGTAGATTCATTCAACATGGTTTTCTTCTCAAGAGATAGACAATTATAGATATAAAGATTTTTTGCACCAAAGTAAGTGAGAATGGAATCATCATCTTGTTTTAGAATGGTATGTATAGTAGGAAAATCATGTCAAAATGGATGAGAGGAAGGTTTTTAGTTTGGCCATCCTTTTGATAGATCAAGGGACACAAACTAACAGTGTTGATCCAAAAAAAAGTTACGAGGAATGACCTCAAATTCCTTAGACTTGGAAGGGGAATGGGTTGGTGAGGAATGGGTTTTATTCTAAATATTAGTGATGGGTTTTGGTGAGTCAATGGGTTCTTTAGGTGGTTCAAACCCAAGGCCAAATTACTCTTGAGGCTTTTGGGTTTTGATTGTGGGTAGCTCATAGGGCCCCTGTTCATAAAGGCTAAGACCAAATCCTTTCTAGGCACACCTGTGAAGATATATTTTGGAAAATGCTAGTTTTTCAAGGTATGATAAGTCTATGGTAAATGGTTTGGTGGAAGAGGTAAATGTGGGAGTAATAAGTGGATGATCAAGTCCCCCATAGATGAATTTGATATGATGGTTGGGGAGCCCAAAAGGAATGATGGAACCAACATTAAGGTCATAGCTAAGATCATGTATGAGGATCACATGCTATTGAGGAGTGGGGAAAGAATCCAAAGATAAAATATGGTATTCTCCTTGTGAGAGACATTAGAATGTGGGTTCCAAGAGGTCCTCTATGGGAATTTGTGATGAAGGGATGAATGAACTTGTTGAATCTTCATCATGGGTAGTGGTGGAAGTGTTGTTAGTAGATGGTAAAGTGGATGAGGTAGGAATGAAGACATCATTTGGATGATAGGTCATATTACATGAAGCAAAGGGACCTGTGACAGCTTTGATGGTAATGAATTGACCCATGTTCTCTCAAATTTCACACATTAGTGTAAGGTGGAAGGGACACAACTCATGGCATAAATCCAAGGGCATCTAAGTAAAACATTGTATTGTAACTCGCCCTCTACAACATAAAAGAGTTAAAGAATAATACAAGGTCCTAAATGGAGGTGAAGCACAACCATACCTAAAGTAGTGGCCATGGTGTCATTAAAATAACAAAGGACCATTACAGTTTTAGACATAATGTTTTTGGGTAGTTACAATTGTCATAAGCATGCAAAGAGATAATGTTGATACTAGCTTATCCATCAACCATCACCCTTTTAATGTAGATTTACTTGATGTATGTGGTGATAAATAAGGGAGGATCAGGTTCCTTAGGATGAACAGATAGAATCTTAGAATCCTAAAATGTGATGAGGTTGGAATGGTGATGAGTGCCAATAAAGGAAGCTAGAGGTTGAGGATCATGTGGTTCCACCTTAATGGATTAGAGGGTCTCAATTAATGCTTGGTGATGATGGGATGAGGTGTTGATGAGTTCATAAAGACTCATCTTCACTGGAGTTTGGTGAATTTGCTTAAGCACTATGAATTCCATATATTTAGATGGGTTGGAGGAAGGGACAACCAAAATGGATATCTTAGGTATTGGTGATGGTGTGGGTAAAGGTGAGGGTATGTGAGTTTGGTTGGTAGGTTAAGAGTTGGAAGGGTATGTCCATGGGATGGACACTTTAGCTTTCTCTTTACCCTTTTGTTGGGCCCTAGATTGGGTAATCATGTGGATAGTATGGGTAAGAGAAGGTGTTCGACAAGATGGTTATTTTGGTTTCTCCTCACTTTTAGATGAGAGTGTGGGAGAGGGTATAGTTTTGAAGGGTCTAATGGATGATTTAGTTGGTAATGGGCTAAAATGTGTTTCATTTGACAATAAATCATCCTCATCCATCAAGTTATAGATAAGGGTTTGAAGAGCTTTACATATTTTTGTATCATGTCTAGGTGTTTTATGATAGGCAAAAATTAATTGGTCATTAAACCAAGATGGTGTAGGATGCTAGTGGTCAAATTTATTATAAGGGTCAAATGGTTTGAAGGGTGTTAAGTAAATATAGGAAGTTTGCAATAACCTTTACAAAATGGATAATCAGTCAAAGATGTTGAGGGTGTCAAGGTTTTGGTCTTAGGAGGTAGAGTGGGAGTTCCTTTTAGAGGAGGTTTCACCATAGATTTGGAAAATGATTGAATAGTTTTGGTGAATCATTTAGGTTGGGGTTGTGAATTTATCCATTTGGAATTTGAGGGTGCTTGTTTGGTTATAGGTAGGAGAGTAGCGAGGGAAAGTTTATACAGAAATGAGGATGGTGAGGTTGATGATTTGATAGAAGATGTAGGTGAGAAAAAGGGTGAAGCTGAAAAGATAAGGAATACAAAATAGGGATATTTAAGGGTGAGGTCCCAAGATAGAAGGTAAGGTGGAAGGAGGTGGTATGGGTCTAGCTCAAGGTGGAGACTTGATTGGTTTGATCCTTTTGATAGGTTTGGTGGGCATTTTTTTTAGTAGTTTATAAGCGGTCAAGTCCAACTTCAAAGGTGGATGAATAATATTGGGAGTAAGAAGTATCCCTAGGTTTATGATGGGTTTGGTTTAGGATATGATGGATTTAGTTTGAGGGTTAGATGATGAGTTGGGAATTTTGAGTGGAAAAAGGTGGGAAGGTTCTCCTAGAGTTGTGGAAGGATAAGGGTTGGTTGGAGGTATGATGGGTTTATGGGTTGAAGGAAGTATGGTTAAAGTTTTGGGTTTGTTTTGATAAGGTAGTACCAGCCAATACCAAAAAGTGGCTCTATCTAGGTTGTGTTGAGAGGTGAATGCCAACTTTTGAACCAATCTAGAAAAAGGTTTATAGATGGGCTTAGTTTCTTTATCCCTAGTTTCAAACATTAAGTCTTTAAGTGGAGGTGAGGGAATGTTCTTAGGAGAGGGTTGTAAAGGTTGGGAGGATGATTCCACCATGGAAGATGCAAGTGAAAAGGTTTCCTCTTTTGGAATGGTTTCAAAAGAGAGGTTGGGTTGTTTAATGATAGATGTGATAGGTTTAAGTGTGGGGATGGATATGGTTTCTTCCTTTGGTTAAACCTCAAAAGTAATGGTAGGTGATCTCTCTTCCATGGGTGAAGAGATAGGTGGATAGGTGGTTGAAGCAATGATTGCCTCCTTTATTTTTTCTAAAGGAGGTATAGGTAAGTTGATGGTTTTCTCAAATGAGGAGGGTGAGGTGGCTTCCTCAGTTTGGAGGTCCAAAGGAAGGGTTGGGGAGTTGGTCACTTTAATGAGTGGGATGGATGAAATGGAGGTTGAGGTAATGGTCTCCTAAATAAAGGGTTCATCAATGATTGTATCAGCAATATTGACGTCATGTGTGTGAGATTATTAGGGTTGGTTTTTGTCATAGTTAGTAGAGGGTGTATGGTTGGGAAATGGTTTATGTAAAATATCAAGGGATTGGTTAGGGGGTGCATTGGGATTGTCAAATATGAGTTCCCCCTTGTCAATCATGTTTAGGACAATCATTTTAAACATATTACACCTACTAACATCATGTCCAATAATGTGATGGTATGCACATGAATCATTTTCATTGTACCAACCAGGTATGGGGTGAGTAGTGTCAAATTTTTGAGGAGGTTTTATGGGTGAAAGTTGTATGATGTTTTCTTTTAGTAGTTTCTCCAAAATTGAAGCGTAAGATTCTCTAATTGGAGTGTATTATTTTGGAGGTCCACAAGTTTAATTTGGGTTAGGTTGTTTGAAATAGTAAAAGGAGTTAGTTAAGGGGTTGGATTGGTTGACGGTTGGAGGAAGAGTGATTTTGGGGACAACCAAGTTGGCCAATGCCTTAGATTTAGAAGGGTTGGATTGATTGGTGGGTTTTGGTAATGAGGAAGGATCATTAGATTTAAAGGTAGAATCCTTATTCTGAAGTTTTAATTTTCCTTCCTCGATGGATCAGATTTCCAATTTTCATGCCATGGTAAAGGCCTCATCAAAAGTTTAGAAAGTTTGAAATTTTAGAGTGGGTGAAATGTGTTTGGCACAACCTCATGAAAAGAGTTTAATCAATTCAATTTTTGGTAATGAGAAATAAATTTAGTTGATACCACCTCTCCATCTAGCAATGAAATCGACAACTGATTCATTGTCTAATTGCTTAATGAAATAAAGGTTAGTTATGGAAACCTTTTTAGATATGTTTACTGAAAAGTGATCTAAAAAGACTTTAGTGATTTGGGTGAAATCAAAGATGGAGTGCTTAGTGAGAGCACTATACCAATCAAGAGTGGGTCATGTCAAAGGCATGAAGAAATTTTTATGGAAGAGGGAATCATCATGTGAAATTAAATAGCATGAATGGTGAAATTAATTTAAATATTGTTGTGCGTCCTCTTTGCCTTGAAACTTGGAAAATTTAGGCAATTCCCATTGAGGAGGATAGGATCAGATTGGGAAATATGGGTGGATAGGTTTGTTGCATATTTGGTCATAAGAGAGAAGGTTATGGGTTCATGAGATGGATGATTTGATATTGGTCACTTTTTCAATTAACATCTTGACCAAGTGAGTTTGAGGTTGGGTAGATGGAATATTATAGGATAAAATGTGTTGAGGTATGGTGGATGCAACATATTAATAAGGAGGTTGTGAAGATAGGACATGTTGGTAGGTGGTTGTAAGAGTGTGGGATGGTGCCACATAAGGATTCATGGGTACATAAGATTGAGTTAAAGGGGATATAGGACGTTGTGGATTAGGCACATAATGATAAGAGGTTGTGTGAATCTATTGAGAGGTTATTATAGTTGGAGGTATGGATGAATGAGTGGGTTGGCGTTGAGTTTGAGTAGTGAATCATGTGTTGATGAGTGGAAGAGTTTGAGGTATAAAAAGTACCAAGTTTTGGAGATGGGTATAAGTTGGTTGGGTGGTGATGGTGGAAGCAATGGTGGAAAGAGTGGTAGAAGATACCCCTAAGGTGGATGTGGGAGAAGTAAAAAGAGGTTGGGTTACCCCTATATTAGATGTGTTGGTTGGTGTAGGGGGTGTTTGATTATTGGTTGGAACATTGGATAGGGTTTAGGTTGTGGTAAAATATAGGTTATGGGTAAAAGAAGAAGCTTGGGTAACTAAGGGTTGGGTAGAATTAACACCCACCATAAGCTCATGAGGCATTCCTAAAGGAGGATCCATGTGAAGAACCGAAGCAATTGGGGTATGATGATCTAAAGTCTTAAGATAGTGTTGAAGGGTAATTGGGTTATTGTCAAGGAAAGTGGCAAAATCCTCATCACCTTCCACAACAATCTGAGGCATGGTAGGTGGTGGAGAATGATGAGGAGAACCCTTAACCTCTGACTTATACTCTAAGGATCATGAAGAAGAAGAGGTATGGGATGTTTGATGGGTTTGATTCCTTAGTTATTGCCTGGTAAAAACCATGTAAGGAATTGGAAAAGAATAATAAACCTCTCACCTTAAATAATGAGCAAGCAAATAAAAGTTCAAGGCAAACAAAGCACAAACTAAAAGCGAAATTAATCCTAGGATTCATTTCAAATCACTTTTGGCTTATGACTTATAGAGTCTGAAAGAATTTTAGATTATGAACTAGGTACTAAAATAGCTGGCTAAGGATGGTTTTAGGTTTGTTATGGTGCTAAAAAAGAATCTGTACTAGAATAGGTACATGGCTCGGTATGAGGGGCTTGCTCCCCATACTTCACGAACCTAGAACTGAGCCAGGTTTCTTAGCCAATAAATACCATTTGTCTAGAGTTTATACTCCACTAGAGAATGGAGCGGGTCCTCCTTTTGGTGATGAAATCCAAGTAGGATCATCATAAAGGGTAAAGTGATCCAATGGGTGATGAAATCTAAATGGGCCTTGTCTCAAGTATGTTATGATGTTTTTTTTTTGTGTGAGTGGTTTGGTTGTGTAACATATGTGTTCTATGATAAATTCATGATGCTTTAATTAACTAGGTGAGCTAAATCAAGCATGTAAACCATGAATGTAGATATTTATTTTATACCCAAAAGGAAATGTTTAGATTTCATTTGATGAGCATACAATAAAGAAGAAAGGGAACTAGTGTCCCATCGGGTGTGCCAAAATATTTAAGCTATAATTTTTACTTTTATGACTAAAAAGAAATAAAGGGTACAAGTTGTGGAAAAGGGTAAAATAGATATGGTAGAAAAACTTGGTATAAATGTGTGCATGAACCAGATGAAGTGGAAAACTCTTCTTTGGCTAGGGAAAAATGGCATGCATAAGAAATCACTCAAATCAAGCTTGTTTGTTAGACAAGGAGGAAGGGTGGATTGCCTAACTGAGGATAAATCCAAGAAAATGTGACCTATCTATGGAGGCTATCAATCCACTCTTTGATACAAGTAAATGTTGAAAGAAAAAAAAAAGTAGCATACATGAAAGTAGCAGAAATGAATACTTTGATAATGTAAGCTAAAGATATAATAAAATAACAAAATAGATGTTAATATACTAAATGAATGTTATATGCTATTCTGGTTTGGCACAAGAAATGGAAAAATTTGGGTCTAGTCAAGGGTAGAAAGATGAGGGCTAACCCTCAGTGGTTTAGGGTAACCAGTGTCAGTTAGGCAGCCATTAATAGATGTAGGTAATTATCAGTGGTTAGGTAAACCATTGACGATTTAGGGTAACCATCAATGGTTATCTACTAGGATTGGGATGTCAAAAAGGTTCATAGGAAGAGGTTTGCACATCTAGTATGGCTAATGGTAGAGGTTTGTTCAATATTTGGTAACAGTGGGATGGAAAGGTAGAGGGTCCAAAGTAATCAAAGTGAGATGAGAAGGGTGTAAGGAGGTAAGATCATAATAGAGATATACAAGTAGATGAAGGGAAATATAAATGAAAGCAATCAAATACTTACATGATCTTGAAGAGATTTTGGAAACATAATGGTGTTTGAAAGAGAGTTAGAAGAAATTTGCCAAAGGTTTAGGTTGGTGGTTGCTAGAGAAACCTATGTGAAGAATCTTCAAACACCTAGAAGATTTGAGTAGCTATATCAAGATAACCTAAATTTAGAATTTGGATATGTATTTGTGGATTCAACTATCGATAAATCTCCCTCTTTTTCTCCTCTTACTCACTTCTTTTTATAAGCAAAAGGTGATGGAATAAGAAGATAATATTTTTAGGTTACAAGGCATTATGATGTGTTAGAGGATGATACGGTCCATCTATTCTATACACCCTATCTATTTGGTGACCTCGATGATAGGCCATCTTGATCTAGACTATTCATTATGAAATAGATAGATGTGTCCCATATAGACTAAAGTAGACTAGACTATACTAGACTCTATTTATGGAGACGTAGATAGAGTTTAGTTCTAGTTATAGTTTTAATAAAGAGCCATATCTATATATATGGGAACTAGAACATATATAGAGAGAGGGGGGAAGGACCCTCTCATGTGGAGGAAAGTATTAAATTTTATTCCTAATTTCCTTGAGAGTAGTTGATGATGAGTTACCAGCTTAGGGATCTAACTATTGATATTTAGGGTAAACATCAATGGTTACCTTAACCATCTAAAGTTGAGGTACCAAGCATAAATGGGTTTGAATAGGGTTAAAGGGTGGAAAAGGGTGTTATCTAGAAGGAAAGGATAGTTGGTTAGTAAAATAACCAAAATAATCTAGGGTGAGGGTTAACAAGGTAAGTTAAGTTAGCCAAGTGGCTAACTAGACCCAAGGTGAGGTTAGGTTAAATGGGTTAGGTGAAGGGATTAGTTTAAGATAGGTTATTTTGACTTTATCGGTGTAGTTGAAATGAGTGAAAGAGAAGTTTGAGGCATTTTGACAACTAGAATTGTGTGTGCAGTTTTCTAGTGTCTACAATGGTTACTCAAACATAAATCCTAGCTTGGGATAAAACTATGATAATAAGATGGGGTTGGGATGCCCCAAGTAATAGCCACTATTGAAGATGACCCAAGTTTCAAGGGGATAAAGTAGCTCAGTTGTGATGGGTTATAGACAAATGACCAATGTCTAGAAAATGATTTGATTGATAGGATGAAATCAATTAAATGAGATCAATCCGATGATAGGTCCTATATCAAGGACACATGCTAGGGAAGGTTTGAAAATTTATAATAGAAATAAGATGAGTTAATTGATGATAAGGATCTACTTTACATAAAATTTTTTACTAAAAATTACTTTTGAGTATTTAGTGAATAGTTTAGGAGTGGCATGGTGGCTGAGCTATCCCTAGGCATAAAATTGGGACCAGGTACTACCTACATAGTCCTAAAAGACCTCAGGCCAATGTAATTCTGATGCAGGATAAAAGTGGATCATGATGATATGTAAAATATATACTTTTAATGATGTTAGAGGTGATTAGAAGTGACTTGATTGAGATTGATGAGGCCAACAATTGCTTATTGTTATAGCCTCATCCATGCTTAGTATATGCCCCTTTCCTATATAAATCCCATAACTATCTATCACTAATGAAAATGAATGAATGAAGTTATGATTTTGTATGTTAATTAATGTGTGTGTGTGTGTGTGTGTGTGTGTGTGTGTGTGTGTGTGTGTGTTCTATTATGAATTATCGATGCTTTTCCTTGATTGAATTATATTGGTGTGACTTTATCTAACAATAATTTTAAGGGTAATGTAAACCTAAAAAATCTTGATACAATCATAGTTTCTATAGGAAGGATCACTTTCCTCTACCCTTCATTGACCAAGCGTTGGACACACTAGCAGGGAAGAAATATTTTTCCTTTTTGGATGGATTTAGTGGTTAGAACCATATTAGAATTGCTCTTGAGGACCAGGAAAAGACCACATTTACTTATCCATGGGGTAATTATACTTATGTTTTATTACCCTTTGGGCTATGTAACACTCCGTTGACATTCTGAAGGGTTATTTTGAGTATCTTTACAGATATGGCCAATAAATGTGTTGAAATCTACATGGATGACTTCATTGTCTATGGAGAGACATTTTATGAATGCCTCAATAACCTAGAAAAAGTGATGCAATGTTGTCAGGATCACCATCTATCTCTTAGCCATAAGAAATGTTACATGTTTATGACAAAAGGTATTGTCTTGGGCCACCATGTATCTGTTGTAGGAATTAATGTTGACCCTACAAAAATAAGCATCATCAAAAACCTGCCTACTCCTCAAAAATAGAAGATGTTAGTAGTTTTTTAGGCCATGTTGGTTTCTAAAGGAGATTCATCAACAATTTTAGTAAATTAGTAGCACCATTATTCACCCTTCTGACCAAAGATGTTGAATTTCTCTAGACTCTTGCTTGTGATACAACCATCAAACAATTGAAGGAATTATTGACCACCACCCCTATTCGGCATGGTCCTAATTGGAAGCTTCCCTTCCACATTCACATAGATTCTTTAGATACTACCCTCAGAGTGGTGCTCAGACAAAAATAGGAATCACTCAATTATGCCATCTATTTTATAAGAAAAAACCTACATGTAGTAAAATTAAATTACATAGTTATTGAAAAAGAGTTCTTGGTTGTAGTTTATGCTATCAACAAGTTCTATCACTACATCATAGGGTATCAGGTCCTTGTTCATACAGACCATGCAGCCATTTAATACCTTACGAATAAACGAGTTATTCCAGCCATAATGATAAGATGGTTACTCTTATTATAGGAATTTGATATCACCATTGTTGATAAGCCTAGCAAGGACAATGTAGTGGCTAAATTTTATCATGATTTAAAACCCTTGAAGAGGATACCATAGTAAATGACTCATTTCTAGATGAGCACCTATTATCTCTCTCCCTTACCATACCCTGGTATGTTGATATTGCTAATTACCTTGTCATAAGGTTAATTTTATAGCACTTCCTCCCCAAACAAAAGAGAGCATTGATTCACAAAAGTGATAGCTATTCATGGTTGTTTAGATTCCTTTTACATATTGGGACTAAATATATCATCATAAGATGTCTCAGAGAAGATGAAGTTCTAGATATCCTCAAAGCCTACCATGATGAACCCTGTGGAAGACACTTTGTATCCAAGCGTACAATAGTCAAAACTTTGAATATAGGATACTATTGGCCCTCACTCCATAGAGATGCAATAAGATATACTACACACTATGATAAATGTCAATATATGGGGAGACCCACATGTTTAGATGAAATGCCTTTATAGCCTCAAATGGTGCTTGAACTATTTGAAAAGTGGGGCCTAGACTTTGTTAGACCTTTTGATCCTAAATATGAAAACAAATAATACATCCTTATCTATACTAAATATGTCCCTAAATGGGTGGAAGTCAAGACTCTTACATATGCCAAGGATGAGAAGGTGACAGACTTTCTCTATAAATAAATATTTACTCGATATGGTGTGCCACATGAAATAGTCACTGATCAGGGACCCTAATTCACTATTAATTTAATTACTACCTTAGTCTAGCAATATGAGCTTAGACATAAAAAATCAACTCCATATCATCCAAAGTATAATGGACAGGTAGAAATCCCCAACAAGGAGTTAGAAAACATTCTGACAAAGATTGTTAGTCTATCTCATAAGGATTGGGAGGCTAGGCTTCTTGAAGCTGTGTGGGCTTACAAAATCACATGCAAGATCTCTATAGACTTCACTCCATATGAGTTAGTCTATGGAAAGAAACTTGTCTTGCGCATTGAATTTGAACACAAGACCCTACAAATAGCATTAGAATTTGGGATGGATATATATAAAGCCCATAAAGAAAGGTTGTTGTATTTGAATGCCTTAAATGAATATAGACAACAAGAATTATAGAAAATAAAACTTGTATAGTAGAAATAGATTGGATGGCATGACAAATGATGAGGCCAGGATATGCCTGTTAAATTTATAATAAATGACCTCATCTTACTCTCTCTTTCTATTAAGTTTGATTGCATTTTGTAACTTTTATTTTGATCTGAGATGAGTTAGGATGTAATTATCCATCTTTTGTTGATTGTGATTCTAAAGATTAAAAAGCTTTGTAGTTCCTAACAAGTGTGTTGGAAAATTCAAGTTTTGTAATAAAATAGGTCATCATCAGGCTAAAGAACAAATATGAAGTGGATTGCATGTTTTTGCAAGAATTGGAATCAATACAACTTAGTTTCAGAACCCCACCACGCTATTTCAAGTAGCCACATTTTTGGACTTGGTTCTAGAACTCTATATTTAGCTCTGGAATTATCTAAATTAATTCTAGTACTCTTATAGATAAGCTCTAAAAATTTCACAGTTAAACATGGAACTGATGATGATCTATTACAAATGGCCAGCGATCTGTCAAACCAATGATCCCATTAAATCAGGAGCAGACTTCTGATTTCCATACTTGCATATCCAAGACATTTATCACACAGCTGGACATCCAGCCACGTCTTGATTTAGCATCTATTCTAGGCACAATTCAGTTCCATTGTATCCATGAAACAGTTACAACCATCAAGATACCAACAAGAATATATATATATATATATAGACTTGGGAATTTAGAATGATATAGAAAAAATAATTGAAAAATAGAGAGACAAAGATAGATTAGTACTTTTTTGTAATATAGAACATTTTATCAATGAAATATCCATTTCTATTTTGAGAGAGAATTAAACTGTTCAATCCTATTTCTAAGCGGAGCAAGGGCCCACTCCAAGAACTAGGATCTTCATTTTTAGTCAGTATTTATATTTTATTTTGAAAAAGCAAATAGGTCGCTCTATTAAATTTATAAATGCTTCCAACTCCTTAAATTTAAAATTTGTTGTAGATTTGATCCTGCAAGTGTCTTAGATTAAATTCTCATTTCTTTGCAATTATTTCCAGAAATCTATTTCATTCTGCAAAAGTGTGTTTATTTCCAGCAATCTATTTCATTCTGTAGAAGTGTGTTTATTTCCAGCAATCTATTTCTACAAAAGTGTGTTTATTTCTAGCAATCTATTTCATTGTGCAAAAGTGTATTTATTTCCAGCAATCTATTTCATTTCTACAACATGTGTTTACTTCCAGCATATTTTTAGAGTTTGATTCCAATAAAGGTTTTAACCAAGAAGTCCTTAAGACATTAAAAATCTCCCAAAGCAAAAAGAAACAAAATAAAAATACCTACGATTATTCTTGTTGCATATAGCTTTAGACACAACCCTAGTTAAATATGACATCAACAGAAAGTTGATTAGATGAAGGGAATAACTACACCCATCATTTTTGGTGCCATTATTAGGGAATCACTAGTTGGAATTTTCTAATTAGGTGTCAACAAGAGCAACAATCATTTATTTAGTAATTACAAAGAAATTCCCTAATAGTTATCAAAAAATTTATGAGTAGACCATGAGACTCCAAGGGTAGATTTCTCCCCAAAATATCTGAATAAGAATTTCCATCATCCTCTAGTTTAAATAAGGACATTGAATAAGAATTGGAGGCACCATTATTTCTTACAAGACAAGAAGCAAAATTGTCATCTTTGGAATTTTTGGATCAGTCACCAGAACCAAGTAGAACCTTAGGGAGGAGGATTATTTCTCAAGATCCATTAAGGGAAAGTTTTGATTCTCAATTTAGTAGTCAACTACCTACTCCTGACTTTTCACCATCCCCAAAGCACATTGATTGGGAGAAGGGACTAGGAAATACTAGAAAGATGGCACAAGAAGCTGGAAGAGAACCTAAAAGAACCTTTACCTATCCCATTCAGATAGAAGATGATGAAACCATTATGAATAACATCTCACCTGCACACTTACCCACATTTAGAGGAATTTCATCTAAGGATCCTGACCAATTTCTATTTGAGTTTAAATTACTATGTTAGACTTACGATTACAAGACAGATAATCAAAAACTCAAGTTGTTTCAATCTAATCTGAAGGATGCATCAATGAGGTGGTTTATGGGATTAACATCTAATTCTATTACCAATTGGGAACAAATGGAAACTATCTTCTTTGACAAATATCAAGATTATTGTAGAGGAAGAAATCGAAAAGAAGAATTTTTCAAAATCAAACAGGAAGAAGATGAAAATATGGAAGATTATTTAGACAAATTCCTCTTTATGAGTAAAAGATGTGGATTTGTACTTCAAGAAGATTTAAGTAAAACCATTTTTCTTAAAGGTCTGAATGATGAATCTAGGGAAACACTTGATTTAATTGGCAGTGGAAACATTGCTCAATTAAGAATGGACGAAATCATATAAATTTGTAGAAACTATTCAAGGACAAGGGGTGGACCTAAAAAAGGAAAAATGGTTAAAAATTCAAATCTAGATATGAACAAACTGATGGATGAATTGGAAAACTTTAAAATAGATATATTAGTTCAATTAACCTCCACCATGGATGGATTACAAGCTAAAGTAAATGCCCAAATTAAACCATTAGCCATGTATTGTCCTAGATGCAGGAAGAAACATGCAATAAGGGAATGTCCTTTGGATAAAACAAAAGTATGTCTTGTCTATGAATCTAAAGAACATGATACTCACGCTTGTTCTCTTCTTCCACTCATAAAAAATTAGCTCAAACAAACTAGTACATCATCTACCATAGAAGAATTGAATTTTGTTCAGAGACAACCCAGCCAAGGATAGTTTATGCCAAGACTAGCTCCTAATCCTTGGATGATGCCATGGGCAGCTCAAATAGTACCACAGAGTTGGGGACAGCCACCTTGGGCCCCTCAACCAGCATGACATCCTCAAGATTGGGCAAGTCAATCTTGGTATACTCAAGGACATTAGAAACCTTGGGCTGGTCAAGGAAATCCTTATGCTTGGCCACAACCTAGATGGGGCCCTAGTAATTATGTGCAAGGGAAAACATATCCAAATCAGAACCAAAAAGCCATAATGGGATCTCCAACATAAAATCCATAGGTTGAAAATATAATCTAAAGACAAATGCCAGCACAACCAGTAGCAAACCCAAGAAACAAACAAATAACTCCTGTATATGAAACAAAACTAGAAAAACCAGTTGATCTAAATACAATGGATTGTAAAAACATTTAAACTAGATCTAGAAAAATAGTTAGTAGTCCACCTATTATAATCACAAAGATGACAAAAGAAGCTAAAACCCCTAGCCTGAGTGCACCTAAGGAAGATGAAAAAGAAAAAGATAAGGATCTAGAAGGAAATTCTACTGAGATTCCATTTCTAGAAAGACTTAAAGAAGCCATAGAAATTAATGAATCTAAATTGGTGTAGGAACTAAGAAGATTGAATATTGAAATACCATTGTTACAAGCAATTAAGGATACCCCAGAGTTGAAAAAGTTAATCAAATTTTTATGTTTTAAAAAACTTGGAAGAAAGAAGCACTACCCTAGGACTATTCAGGTAGATGGGAAACTTGTTGATTTATTAGTAGGCAAACTCTTACTTCCCAAATATGGAGATCCTGGTAGCCCAGTTATTTTTGTCTCTATAAGGAATAAGGATATACATAACATTTTGATTGATTTAGGAGTAGCTATCAATGTAATGATAGTGGACACTTTGAAAACATTACCATTAATAGGCATACAACCTACTACCACCATATTGTAGATGACAGATCAGTCTATAGCAAAATTAGAAGGCATTATTGAAGATGTGGCAGTAATGGTGGAATCATGGGAATATCTAGTCAACTTCCTTATCTTATAGCCAAAAGGTAAAACACTTGGTTATCCCATTATTTTAGGAAGACCATGGTTAGCTACAGTTGCTACCTTGATTGATTGTAGGTCAGGAGATATGACTATTTTTAATGGTAAAAATTCTAAGCAAATTTCATTATATCCCTTTGCATAACCTTTTATTGATAATCAAGTGAAATTATGGGTTGATAATCTTGATATTAATGAGAAAAATCTATCTTCTTTGGCTATGATAACATTGCAAGATCATCTATAGGAAATTGAAGAGATTGTTAATCCTTCATTGAATGAACATCAATAATCATTAAAGCAGTCGAGATTAGTTCTGGAACCTGTAGAATCTATTCTAGAACCATCATAGTTAGTTTCAAAACCACACCAATAATAATTCTCTACAAATGAAGATAATTTCACTCTAGAGGAATGAGATTTCTCTTGGGGAGAGGAAGGATCTATAGCTTCAGCTTTATAGATATAAGGAGATAATGAAGAATTTCTAGAAAACAACAGTAACGAGGAGTTTGACCTATAACAAGATAAATATCATAACTCTTCCTACTATCCTTTGTCTAGCATTCTACCTCTAGGAACTTTAATATATATTGCTACATATCATATGTTGTTACCACATGCTTGTCCACTAATCACCTTAATGGAACCCTTTCAACAAATCAGTTCATCATATCTTGGAACCAAACATGTTGAGATTCAACCAAGAATTTTTTTGAATATTAATAGTTGGTTAAAGAACAATGAAGAAGCCAAACTATTTGATGTTCTGAAGGATCATACTAAAGCTTTTGCTTGGGACTATCGAGACATGAAGGGCATTCATCCAAGTATCTACACCCATCACATTTATACTGAAAACATTAGACTAGTTAGGCAACCTCAGAGAAGGATTAATCCAACCTTAAGGGATATAGTCAAACAAGAAATTGAAAAACTATTACAAGTAAGTTTTTTTTACCCTATCTCAGATAGTGAATGGGTGTCTCCTCTAGTAATTGTCCCTAAAAAGAATAGAAAATAGAGAATTTGTGTTGACTATAGAGAAATAAACAAAGCCACCCTGAGAGATTATTTTCCCTTACCATTCATAGATCAAGTATTAGACAACCTTTTAGGTAAATAGTACTTTTCCTTCTTGGATGGATTTAGTGGATACAATCAAATCAAAGTTGCTTCTAAGGATCAGGACAAAACTACATTTACTTGTCCATAGGGTACCTTTGCTTATAGGGTATTGCCATTTGGACTATGTAATGCTCCAACAACCTTTCAAAAATTTGTATTAGCAATTTTTGTAGAGCTAACAAATGACTGTGTGGAGGTATATATGGATGACTTTACTATGCATGGAGATACATTTGATGATGCCTTGAAAGTTTTGGACAGAGTATTAACAAGATGTGAACAACATCACTTGTCTCTTAGTCATGAGAAATGTTTGATGATGGTTGATGAAGGGATCATATTAGGATACCATATTTCAAAAAGAGGAATTCAGGTTGACCAAAACAAAATCAAGATTATTTTAGACTTGCCTATTCCTCAAACCCCCACATATATCAAGTCATTTTTAGGGCATGCTAGATACTATAGGTGCTTTATTAAGGATTTTAGTAAAATTGTTACCCTCATGTTTAAGTTGATTACCAAGGACTATGAATTTATTTGGGATGAACAGTGTCAACATAATATTAAAAGGACCTAATTGGGAGAAACCTTTTCACATCCAAACTGATGCCTCAAATACCTTAATTGGTGCAGTTTTGGGATAGAAAGATGAAGAAGGTAGAATGTATGTTATTTACTACCTTAGTAAAAATCTTACTGCCACTGAAAGAAATTACACTACCACTAAAAAAGAATTTATGGCTATGATCTATACAATCAGTAAATTTAGACATTACATTATAGGGTATAAAATATTTTTACATATAGATCACTCAACAATTAAATATTTAATGAATAAACCAGTGGTTGGAGGTAGAATAATTAGATGGTTATTACTTCTACAAGAATTTGATATTACCATTGTGGCAATCTAGGAAAATCTAATGTGGTAGCTGATTTCTTGTCAAGACTGACCACTACAGGGGAGCAGGATCTAGTCAAGGACAACTTTCCAGATGAATAGTTGTTTGTTATTTTAGCTAATACACCATGGTTTTATGACATGGAAAATTATCTTACAATAGGGAAGTTTCCTCCTTCTTTCACTAAAAAACAAATAAATATGTTAATCAAAACTAGTGCACATTTCAAATGGTTAAATAGAATGCTATTAAAATGTGATCCTGATTTGGTTTTATGCATGTGTGTAAGAGAAGATGAAATCTTTGACATCCTCTGGGCATGTCATGATGAACCAAGTGGAGGACACTATTCAATGAAAATAATAGCTCATAAGATACTTGGCACCAGTTACTATAGGCCATCTCTATACAAAGATGTGAAGAGACATATCAAGCAGTGTGATCCTTGTCAAAGGATGGGACAGCGAACCATTACCAATGAAATGCCTCTAAACCACAAGTAGTGATTGAACCATTTGAGAAATGGGGATTGGATTTTGTTAGACCCTTTAATCCTCCTTCACAAGGAAAAGGGCACATTCTTGTGTGTAGTGATTATGTAACAAAATGGGAAGAAGTGCAGGCATTAACAAATGCTACTGAAGAAGAAGTTGCTGATTTCTTTTGGCATAGAATTATGGTAAAGTTTGGAGCACTAAGAAGATTAATTTCAGATCAAGGACTAAAATTTATGTCCAATATTATCCAATATTTCACAATATATTATCAGATCAATCATAGGAAGTCATCTCCCTATCACCCACAAGTAAATAGACAAGTTAAAGTAACAAATAGAGAATTAGAAACCATCCTCATTAAAATAGTTGAAGCAAAAAGAAGGGATTGGGTAAAAAGACTACTTGAAGCTTTTTGGGCTTAAAATATAACTTGGAAAACCACAATAAGGTTTTCACCATATGAGTTAGTCTATGGGAAAAATCCCTTGTTACCTATTGAGTTTGAATTACAAAAATTGAGGACAACAGCTAAGGTGGGAATTGAATTGGATCTATCTCAAAAGGAATGAATCCTTCAACTCAATGAATTGGATGAATTTAGAATGGAATCAATTTACTAAACAGAGATAATCTAAGGTCAAAGGAAGCAATGGCATGATTCACATATCAAGGAAAGATAATTCAAAGTAGGAGACTGGGCATTGTTGTTTGATTCTAAGTACCAACAATTCAAAGGCAAATTAAGAATCACATGGTTGGGACCTTATCAGATCAAGTAGATATTTGACAATAGTTCTATCCAGTTACTTCCCATTGATGGTAGTATAAGAATACTCTTGGTCAATGGACACAGGCTAAAACTTTATAGGAAGCCTCCTACTAAGGATGAATTCTTGAAGTAGATTGAAGAAAACAAAGAATTTGATCATATGGAAGAACCCAATTCTTCTAAAATGATCAAATAATCAGATGAAAAGATATAGAATAAAGGGAAGAGGATGAAAACTAGTAAATGGCATTCTCTTCTTCAAAAAAAAATCAAAGATCAATTGAAAACCAGTGATGGCGGTTGATCTTCTCAAATAAATGGTTAATTCAAATAATTTTTTTTTGAATTCTAACTATTTTCTAGCCATTTGTAGGAATGATGAGTCATCATGATGGAAGGATGACATCATCAAGGATGGTAATTATGTTTTTAACTTATCAAAGGTTAGATGAAAAGTTTGCATGTGTGATTAGACTTGATTTAGAAAGATTAGTATGACGAGTCATCTATTGTACATCATGGTTAAATGTGCAAAATCATGAGAAGGATATTGATGATAGAATGAGGTGGCAGATAGTCATAAAGAATCATTCTTATTATTGAATTAACAAAGTAAAAGCTAGCTATAGAAAATTTCAAAAGAGATACAGTGAATTAAATTTGTTAGTTTCACAAATGAGTACAGTAGTTCCACAGCCAAAATTGCTAAGTTTCATAGCTGAGTACAGTAATTCTACAACTGAATTCACTAGATCAACAATTGAATCCACTAGTTCCATAGCCAAAATCATCAATTCCACTGATAAGATAAGAAATCTTCAACTAACCTATGTAAGATTAAAGAATAATGAATCATGGGAATCAAAAAGAAGTTAGAACCAAAAAATGATACCCAACTCCTTGCAGATGAAGAAGTAACAACTATCTTTCAATAGGTAGGATGGTTGGAGTTTCTGAGGAATTTTCTCAAATATAAAGATGAATTGGTAAGAGAATTTGTTATCAATTTAGAGAAAACAAGGATAAAGATTAGGAAGGTTTTCATTCCTTTTTCTGTGAATATAATAAGTGAGATATATGGAATACCAATAGTGCATGTCTTAAACCCTATCAAGGGAACATTAAAAGACTTGGTTGAAACCTTGTTGAAAGAGGGGGAAGCTAAACCCTAGCATATTTACAATACAAAGAAAATCATCAAAGGAGTCAAAAGGGCCAGCTTGCCCAAAGCCTTTGACAGAGTAGCATTTTAGATAGTTAAGTATTTAACCTGTGATGGACAATTTGGGACAGTAGGAAAAGAAGTCCTAAAAATTCTTATACACCTTAGATATGGAGCCAAAAAACTAGAATATATAGTAAACCTTCCAGGGTTTCTTTTTGACTACATCCATATAATGGCCCAGAGATATTCTTGGGGTGTAGGAACAATCAGACATCATGGGTTAGTGCATTTAGTATGCCAACACCATTTCCTTTCAAATAAAAATGGGGAAGAAATGTGGGAAAATTTTCTTGGCAAATTTGAGCAAAACCTTGGTATTTCTAGAAGAATAATAGAAACTCCTCCTACCCCTTTAGTTCATTTGGAAACTAATACTACTACTAAAAAAAAGAAAAAACTAGGGGAAGAGGAGATACCAAAAATAAGAAAATATGAAAGAAAAGTTAAAATTGTAGATCCTACTATGCCTTCTCAAGAAATTTCTTCTTCTACAGAAGTTACAGAAGAACTGATACCTATCTCTGACTGTGACAGTTCACCTAGGCCTGAGCAAAAGGTGAACATCAGAAGAAGTTCTAAGAGGAGACCTATGTGTGCACATTTTGAGGCTCCTCAAGGAAGAAGATGTCATAAAAGGTCTAAAGAAAGTCCAGAGGAAATGGAAGAACAAGAAAACTAGAAACTGAAGCTACTAATATTCCAGGCAGCATGGCCATGACTCCTCCTAGACCAAGCCAAACAGACAAGGAAAAAGAAGATGAGATATTTGAGGAGCAAGCTTTCCAAGAAATAGGTGAGACAACAACACCATCACATGCAGAAGATGAATAGGCATCTTGGAGAAGGAAAGGGAAATCCCCTATGGTAAATAAGAATGATTAACTCCCCAAGAAATGTTAGAAAAAGAACAAAATTAGTAGGTTAAACAAGCTCTAGTTTTGTCTAGAGTAGAGCTCATTCTCAAGGAAAAGGATGAGGAATCAAATTTCCTCAAACTCAAATTAGAATAGAAAAAAAGCTCCTTGAAGAATTAACAAACTAGTTCATAGCCAAGAATGAGGAATTAGTAGAGACTAAAAGGCAATTGATGGAGAACGAGGAAAAATGTACAATTTCTAGGAGACAACCCACTATGTCAACAATCTCTGTACAGATTGAATTGACTTATCTGCCACTCAAGCAGTTATGGGATGATACATGCAGAGAACTCAGTGTCATCAAGGCATCCAATAAAGACTTGAAAAGCAAAATGGAGGAAGAAAAGAAAGAAAGGAAGGAATGGGAAGATAAATTTTACAAGAAGGAAAATGATAAATATAAATATCTTATGAAAATACAAATGGTTTTCATGATGAATGAGAAACTGCTTACATGCAAAAGACCTTTTCCTGCATATAGCATGTTTTTAGAGGAACAATTCATTCGCTGGCAGTTGGCAAGGATATCATGTGGTCTTCCACATGAAATAAAAGATGAAGCGAATTTCTCAACCGCCTACTCCTTAGCCAATACAAAACAGAAAAATCTTCTCTATGAATTTTACCTTTGCAATTTTATGCTAGAAAGAAATTTAGGTTTTATGATCAATTTGTATGTATCCCCACCATGCTATTTCAAGTATCCACATTATGATCAATGCTAGCAGAACAAATATCCCCTTCATGATCAATGCTAGAAGAACAAATATCAGGTTTTATGATCAATTTGTATGTATCCCCACCATGCTAGAAAGAAATTTAGGTTTTATGATCAATGGAAATAATTTGTAATAAAATACAACTTAGTTCTAAAACCCCACCATGCTATTTCAAGTATCCACATTTTCAGACTTAGTTTTGGAAATCTATATTTAGCTTTAGAATTATCTAAATTAACTCTAATACTCCTGTAGATAAGCTCCATAACTTTCATAGTTAAACATGGAACTGATGATGATTAATTCCAAAGGGCTAGCGATCTATCAAACCAATGATCCCATTAAATCAGGATCAAACTTATGATTTCCATACTTGCCCATCCAAGACATTTATCACTCAGCTAGACATCTAGCCACGTCTTGATTTAACATCTATTCTAGGCATGATTCAGTTCCATCGTATCCATGAAATAGTTACAACCATCAAGATACCAACAAGGAGAATATATACAAACCTGGGAATTTAGAATTATATAGAAAAAATAATTGAAGAATAGAGAGACAAGGATATATTAGTACATTTTTGTAATACATAAAACTTTATCAATGAAATAGCCATTTCTATTTTGAGAGAGAATTAAACTATTCAAACTTGTTTCTAGGTGGAGCAAGGGCCCACTCCTCCAAGAACCAGGATCTTCATTTTTAGTCGATATTTATATTTTATTTTGCAAAAGCAAATAGGTCACTCTATTTAATTTATAAATGCTTCCAACTCCTTAAAGTTAAAATTTGTTGTAGATTTGTTCCTATAGGTGTCTTAGATTAAATTCTCATTTCTTTACAATTATTTCCAGCAATCTATTTTTGTAAAAGTGTGTTTATTTCCAGCAATCTATTTCATTTTGCAAGAGTGTGTTTATTTCCAACAATTTATTTCATTTCTACAACATGTGTTTACTTCCAGCAGATTTTCATAGTTTGATTCCAATAAAGGTTTTAACCAAGAAGTCCTTAAGACATTAAAAATCCCCCAAAGCAAAAAGAAACAAAATATAAATACCTACAATCAATTACTAAATCTCTATGATTATTCTTGTTGCATATAGCTTTAGACACAACCCTGGTTAAATATGACATCAATAGAAAGTTGATTGAATGAAGGGAATAATGACACACATCAACAAACACATTAATACTAGGCAATTCCATACTGGAGATTGGACCCTTCTCTTTGACTCTAAATACAAGGACCACATATGTAAACTCTAGACTAGATGGCTTGGTCCTTTTGAGATTGAGCATGTTTTTAATAATGGAGCAGTTCAACTCCAAACCATTGATCTAGTAAGATTTTAGCTACTAGTTAACGGCCATAAACTCAAGTTGTATAAAAATCCACTTACTCAGGAAGAATTTACCAATCACATATAGTAACAATTAAAAGATGGATATAATGATGTCCTGATTAGGCAAGTTGCCCCACCAAATGAGAGAACCAGTACACACTCAACTGAAGAAGGAGAGGAGGACATCCTTGACCTCGTCTGGCATGATGAATGAGACCTTCCACTGGTCCTTGACAAGTCACATTTCTAGGTGACTTGGCTAGGATCACTGAATAAAAATTATACTATAAATAGCAGTTAGATTCAAAAAAAATCCAATAATGAAAACCCATTTTTGGGCATTATTGGCAGCTTTTGTGTAGAAAACTAGACTGTTAGCTACCTAGATCTATAAAAAGGGCCTAAATAAAAAAGCAAACTTGCTGGTTATTTAGGAGTAAAAATAGAAATAAATAAAAAGGAGAACATGAAGATAAAAGTAGAGAGAAGGCAATCCCTCAAATCCAAATTATTTACATAGGTTTTTTAGAGTTGCTACGGGCATCCCTGACAACTGTTATGAACATTCCTAAAGTTGCTATGGGCATTCTTGAAATTTTCTATGAGTACCTTCTACACAAGTTAGACATTACTTTGCAGCTTGCTACGATCACCTTTATAGCTACTACAGGTAGCCTCTCATGCCTATTTTCACCTTTCTACAGAGCATGTAAGATAGCTCCTCCTACATCTCTCACCGATGGTCTAGCTATTATTTTTTGGGCATTACATAGAAGTCATTAGATAACTGCTTGTAAGAATGTAGGATGATTTGGGTAGCACATGTCATATCTATTGCCTAAATTTACCCATGACTATCAAGCTATAGAGACAAAACACAACATTTAGACTCCTATCAATTTTTCATCCAGATAAAGGTCACTCACTAGTATTTCCCTCAATTACCTGCTCAAGATCTTCCAACCACCACTTGGAGCACTTAGATTTTTATTACCACTGGATGGTATGATAGTAATCATTTATACTCTAAGTCTAAGACCCCTATTCCATGTAGCTTACCCTACATCATATGCACATGGATTTTAGGCATCATTAACATCTACCAACTGGTGATCTCACCATCACTTTATAAAGGATCTACTTCACTCTAGCCCTAAATGCTAACCCAATCATTACATTGGTAATCATTTCCAGGCAAATATTTGCATGACAACACACATGCGACTACCTACGCATGACATCTTGAACACCATTGTTGCAAGGTATACCATATCTTTCATCATTGAAAATGTCATTCATTATTCTAATCTAGCCATATGGTATTAATAATGCATATTTAATTATGACTTTAATTATTCATTAAAAAATATATCACCTCACCACTAAACCCATATAGTGAGCTGTCTCATCTTGTATTTCCTACTCCATCCATGTCACCTGAGAACACATGATATTTCAAGTGGGGGGAGATGCTACAAGTTAAGCCTCATGTTCTATAGTAACCTTGCAACCTCACACTCACTATTTGTGAACCAAACCCTGCAACTTGTTAACCCCATAGTTTTCCATTTTTAGACCTAAAACCTGCTACATGTAGATATCCATAGAGCCTGAAGTGTGTGTACTTTCCTATTGATTGAAAGGAAAGTAAAAAGTTAAAATGGGAGGGTTAGTTGTGTAGATAGATCTATCATACTGAAAGCATTTATGAGGAGACCAAGCTAGTTGTGATATTTTCCACAAGGCTAGTTGGACTATCTATTTTGAATGGTTGTAACATTTTAAAGGACCTTTTGCCAGGGCATTGATAGGATTTTTTGATGGAAACCAAGCCACTGTAGGTGGCATCACATTTCTAGTTACTGAGATTTGGTGAGCTAAGAAAATAGGCTACCAAGCATTGGAGAAAATTAGAAAGATAGACCAAATCACCAAGAGGCTAGGTAGTAGTTTTACCAAGAAGGTGAAAGATTGGTATTAAATAAAGGAGGAGTGGAAAGAATCAGTCTACCTATAGAATGGAGAGAAATAACAACATATATTATTAGGTACATGACCTATGAGGGAAGGTATTCCCTCATTTACACTCTCTAGTTCAAAATTTTGAATCATTTAAGACATAATAGAGTATTAATGTTCCCAATTTCTTATGGAATATCTTGAAAATAATTTCCGAAAAATATTAGAAAGGCACTGGAACAACCCTATCTCACCACTACCTCATATGGCTTATAATTAAGCAAGGAATAGCCTCTATCAGGCCTGACCTCACTTGGGAGTAATTTTTGGCCCTAAAAAATATTGCATCCCAGCAAGAAGAGGGCACTAATGAAAGAGAATCTCTTGAAGAGCAGCCACAACAAACTATTCAAGAAGATGTTATGGGCACTAGTGTTGTTAGTCAGCCCCTAGCCACTAAAGGTCCATCTAGCACTCCTACGAGAAAGAAGAAGAGGAGAAGACTAGTCTTATCCCCTTCTGACATAAAAGAAGAAGCCCAAAATATCATGGCCCTTCTCCCATTATGTCCTCACCTTAATTTGATTCCTCCACCCTATCTCTTACTACATAAGAATGCATTCCCTTATCTCCTATTGCAAAATAAGTTCCCCTATCTCTTGATGTGTAAGAAGAACAAATTCCATCAGACACCCCTCCTACAAGGAAAATGAAATCTAAAGGGAAGAAATCCATTGTGTCAAAAAGGAGACCTCCTTTTAGGAGATATCAAAGGATGAAGAAATAAAAGACCTCTTCACCCACCTTAACCATAGATATCAGTGATAATGAAGAACCAAAGAAAGATCCTAGGCTTAAGAAAACTCTTGATGGATTTAAAGTAAAGGAATTATCTACTGATGAAGGATCTGCTAAAGCAGAAGAAGAAGAATGGTCACCTCTTCCATCTAGATTCACTAAGGAGGACATTGATCTCATTAGAAAAATTAGATACACATAGGATGGATTGAGAAAGGTTATGGAGAAAGGAGAAGAATAATTGAAAGATGAAGAGGGTATGGAAAAAGGAAGAGAGCAAGAAAACTTTTCTCATGATCAGGAGTTCCAAATATTGGAACAAGCTATGGAAGAGATATACAAACTCAGACATGAGATGATATAACTAAAAGGGAAATGAGGAATTTAAACACTTCTGGGATCAACAAATTTTGTATACCCCTCTAAGGACAAAGGGAAGATAGTGTAGGAACCTATAGCTATATTCATAGAGGAACCTATAGCATCCTCCTCCACCTTGGTCATAGATTCCCCTACAGTAGAGTATGCTCAAGCTTTGGTACCTTTCTATTAGGGATTTATTCCTCCATTGTCCACTATACCTATACCTATTGTAGAGTAATTTATTGATGTAGATTTCTTAGCCACCACTATAGTAGAAACTGATGATCTTTTGATTTTCTTGAAAGAAAAGTTTGGTAATATTGAAACTTACCACAAAGAATTGGTGTAGATATTCAAGAGTTATGTTTAAGCAAAATAACAATATGAATAATTATAAGATAAATTGGAATTTTATGAAATTAGGATTAAATATCTGAAGGAAAAGATTGGTAGAATGCATGAAACTACTGAAATGCTAATGGAATGTAGACCACCTTTTAGGGTGTATGCCATGTACCCAGAATAAAAATGGTTAAAATTTAGGTATTATAGGATTTTTAATGATCAATATTATATGGTATGTGACCCAAAATCTTTATTTGAAGAATATAGACATGTTGATCCTAATCTTCAAGACCAGCTAAGTGAATTCTACATTCACCAATATGTTTTTTCCTAGTGATACAAAATGGAACCCTACCATTTTTTTGGGGGATGTCTTATTAAATTCATTTTCTTCATATGTTTTGAATAAAATTGAAAGAAGAAAACAAATGGAAGGATATCAAGAAAAAGAGAAAGAAGCCACCCTAATTCTCAAGAGTGAATCCAAAGATTCAGATGTTGTATTAGATGAATGGATTTCATTTATGAACACAGATGCTCCATAAGAATGGGTTGCCATAAAATAGGTTGAAGTCCAAAACCACTATTTTATTTTCATGGAAGGAGATGGAAGACAAATTTTCATTGCATGCTCTCATAGATGGGAAGAACACTCAGATGCCTTGAAAAATAAGGAACCATACTCCCCTCAAAACCTTGGGGAGGCCATCCATAAAGTATACTTGTATATTTTACTTATCAAGAAATATAGAGTACAATGGTTGAAATTGATGTTTCAACCCCCTATATTTTAGTTCCTAATCCTTGACTAGGAAGGAAATGTTCCAGTAAATAGAGAGGTAGAGAAGAAAATATGGAGGCACATTGAAAATGCTAAAGGTTTTTATCTCTTTGAAGGGGCAAGCTGCCCTAAGGCCCTAGACTTTAGAAAGTTTTGTGGTTTTATAATGCAACCAAAGCTTGCTCAAGGTCAAGCAAGAGATTAAGTAGGAGGGTGTGATGAGACCACCAATTGCTTACTATTATAGCCTCATCTATGCTTAATCTATGCCCTTTTTTTGTATAAATCCCATAACTATTTATCACTAATACAAATGAATGAATGAAGTTATGATTTTGTATGTTCATTAATATTTATATATGTGTTATGTTATGAATTATGGATGCTTTTTCTTGATTTAATTATATTGGTTTGACTTTATCTAACAACAATTTGAAGGGTAATGTAAATATTCAAAATCTTGCTACAATCATAGCTTCTATAGGCTACCCATAGCAACTATAGGCTTCACCTACAGGTTGCCTGTAACCACTGCAGAGTGCCCATAGAAACTATAGGCTTCACCTACAGGTTGCCTGTAACCACTGCAGAGTGCCCATAGAAACTATAGGCTTCACATACAAGTTTCACATAGCCATTGTAGAGTGCCCACAATAACTGTAGGCTTTACCTACAAGTTTCTTTCAACCACTATAAAATATCCCATGATAACTGTAGGCTTCACCTATAGGTTACCTGCAACCACTAAAGAATATTCCACAACTTTAGGATGCACCTACAGGGTACCTGCAGCGACTACAAAATACATGTAGCAACTGAAGGCTCCACCTACAAGTTAATTACATCCATTATAAAATTCCCACAACAACTAAAAGTTTCACCTATAGGTTTCTTGTAGATATTTTAGGGTGACTACAACTACCATGTGAAGCAGAGTCATTATAAGGAGACCTTGTTGACACATCTAACTATCTCTAGAAACTAATGAACAATTGAGAAGAATCATAGTTGTATGGATTCCCTACATTCAAGGATACATTAGATATTCTATCAAAAATGGTAAAGACAAGGATAATGATAAAATACAAAAGGAGATAAAACAACAAAACAATATGCCTTGTCTCTAACCTAGTCAAGCCTAAAACAAGTAACTTTAGTTACTAACTACTTGAAGGTTGACTAGGGTAGTTTCTAAGTATTTGTATTCTTTCCTAGTTTGGTGTTTTTAGTTTAGAACCAATAAACTACCTTTTTATTTAAAGGTAGAACTTAGACCATATTAGAAGTTAGATAATTTTGAGGAAGTAATATCAGAAGTTTTTACTATATCCTTTGTATCCAAAATTGAGTAATGAGAAAGTTGAATTTGTAAGAAGTTATGAATTATCTTGAAGAGGGATTGGAGCTTAGTTATAAATGAGGAAGGGCCCCCTTAGAATGAGTTGCTATGAAGATCCTAAGCCTCTGTGATTATTAGTGTGTTGTGTAAGTTGATTTTACTATTAAGTTTGATTCTATAAGTGTGATGCATGTATAATACATAAGTGTGAAATAGTTTTGTAATTTTGTCACAACAATTTCATAATATAACTAGTCAATAAATTTAGAATAAATCTATTGTACTAAAACTAGAAAAATAAGTTAATTTATGAATCAGTAATGCATATATAGTGCTAACATTCTTGAAAAGCTTACGCACCCAAGGTTGATAATTAATGTTTAATCAGACTGGTGAATCTAGTAATCACTAGGTAATTAGTCTACACAAAAGAGATAATTAGAAAAATTTATAGGATTAGATGCAATATCTTTTAGTAAAAGGGATATTAAAGGGGTATGGGGGGTCAATAGGATAGAAAAGTTAAAATTAGGTTATTTGTGATTTTTGTCTTTTATGAAATTGAGCTCTGAGCCAAAACCAAAGACTAGCTTCCCCAAGCTTCCATCACGATGAGAGAGTCTGAGAGAACTTGGGCCCTATCAATGTTAGACCTACAGTGAGTAATGAAACCATAGATAATGATCTTTATGAATTTTTGTTAGTTTTTAGCTAGATTTTTATGGATTTTTGTAAACAAATATGTCAACTATGTCAGTTCAATAATACTATGATTGACGGCTATATCCTCAGTGATGACATTATCATCTTATAGGATAATCTATAGTATTACAATATCATAGGTTTAAAGCTATGATATTGCAATACTATGACTATAGAGTTGCATTTTTACATTATCATGATTTAGGTATTCATGGTTTTTGTTTGATAGAAAGGTCAAGAAAAACCGTAAGTTGTGATTTGTGATGTCAAAATCATTACTAAGGGCATGATCATGATTAGTGATTTTGTAAGAAATAGGAAAAAGGGGTAAGTATTATGATGAGGGGTTAGGGTAGATGATTTATGTATTTGGATTAGTTAGTTGGATGGGTTAGATGATTATGAGGGTTAGTTACATAATTAGGATTTAAGGAACATGTTAAATAATGTGAGGGGTTAATTAGATATGTTAGGGGATAGGTGAAAGTTATAGGTTAGATTGATCTTAATAGGATAGGGATTAGTCTAGGGAATAGTTAGGGATAATTAAAATTACTAGGTAGGAGTGAATGAGAATATAGTATAGGTGAGTGTTGGGCATGTATAGGATGGAAATAAGATTGGGGGATGTTAGATAGTAATGATAGTTAGATATTGTTAGTGGATTAGGGATTAAGCTAGGGGATAAGATTAGTGACGTGACAGTGAGGATGATTATTTAGGTGGATTAAGATTGTTGGGTAGGGGTAATTGGGGAAACAAGAAGTTGGCAAAGGTGAAAAGAGGATTAAGGATTAGTTGAGATATGGTAGGATGAGGTTTTGAGAATTCAAGTAGGAAAGATGGGTAGTTTAGGTAACTTGTGGTAGATAGGATAAGTGGTTTGTGATAGGTTGATTGTGACTGGTATAGGAGGACTTAGGAGTGATGGCATCATGATCTTGGTAGCCTATAGTACTATATGATATGTATCTATTGATAAAGGTTGAGCTTGATGTATTGGATTTGGTTAGGTTACACGATGTGGTAACTATGCCCATGATCTAGATAGACCATGTATTAATTACAACCCTAGGGAAGTAGTAACATTTTGAGACTAGCACATTTCATTTTATCATAGGGGAAATGACTATCACTCTAAAGGACATGTATTAGATCTTCTACCTTTTGATGCAAGGAGACTAGATATATTAGAGGTCACATACACTAGCCCTAACATTGTAATGATTGGCTAGAGGATTGTAGGTGGGAGTATGTGATAGACATGTTGATATTGACTGGTGCTTGGTGGAGGGTACCATTTATAGATTGACATTGGTGGTTGTCTCTTATAAATGGCATTCTTCTACTAGATAAGAGCAGTTAGTGGTTTCATTTGGGCCTAGGAGACATCATAGCAGACATGGTCTAAGATTTTTTAGTTTTTGCCTAGACACATATTATTTTGGTGAATTTATATAAAGAGATGCACCTAGGTGCTTATATAGGAGCAGCCAACTGGGATCTTTTGTGCTTTTATAGATCTAGAATTGGGAGCACATTTTTATCCACTAACCATTGGGGACTCTTGTAATGAGGTAGCCTCACCATCCTATGGATTTTGGTTGGTATATTCTACTAGGTGTGCAATGAGGCCACATGGAAAAGATGCACTTCTATTAAGATGCATTGTATAGCCTTTGTCTAGAGCATATCACCTAGATGTCATATATAAGTCTATAGTTTAGATGGGATGATGAAGTTGTGACATAATTTATGCTGACAAAGTGTTACCTGATGGGATGATAAGATTTAGTGATAGATCATTATAGGCCAGATCATGTACAATGATAGTTTGGATTTATTTAGGATGTACTTGAAGTGGATCACTTATTTGCTCAAAGTGAGTAGGAGAGGCCTTAGTGGAGTAGGCTAGTAGATAAGGTCAATGCACATATAGATTATGAGATCATTGACCTAGTGCCTTGGGACTTTAAGACACCTATTATTGATCCTAGTATTATTGCAACATACACAACCTAGTGAAGATTAAGGATTATCATCAGATTGACCCATCCCAAAGTTATGGTTTGGTGAGGGGTTATCAGGAGGGTGTTGTAGGCTCATGCCAAACTATAGAGGAATATGAGACAAGCACCTAATCATGATGGATAAGATGTTTGGTATGGTGTGGCTATGGATGTAGATGGAGGAGATGGAGATCAAGAAGTAGTAGTAAGAGGTAGTGGATCCTAAATATAGACATAGTTACAAGTTAGACCACAAGTTAGGGGGAGTGGCAGTGGAGAGGGTGTAGGGCCTTTGTATTAGCCTTTGATCAAGGATGAGTGGACATTATTATCTCAACTGAAGATGGAGATCTAGGATCTATTATCATATATTTTTGGTATCACTCAAGAGAGGGACCAACTACAAGTTTAGTTATAGATTATGATAACACATAGAGATGGGAAACTAGCCTAGGTATAGGGATAGGTGACTAGGATATAGGGATAGGTCACAACTTTGTAGTCCCAGGTGGCATATAGGGATAGGTAGCTCACCCAAGACTAGACACAAATTATAGGACTACAAGCATAAGTTAATGTATTACAGGCACAAATTACTACCTTATAAATCTAGATTTAGAGTAGAGATGCACATATTACTAGTTTCTAGGGTTAGATTACATAGATTCAAGTTTTATTCATGTAAAATGTGAAATTAGATTACTCAAGTGTGGCTAATGACACCTAATCCATGTGTCCTCCTACTTGCTTACACAACCCTTTTAGGCTCTTTCTTTCCTTGATTCCCAATCATCCATAACCTTCCAGACTTAACCCTTATAGACCCAAGTAGCTATTTTAGGCCTAAATAAATCCCCTTAGGTCTCATTCCCTCTAGACAATAGCACCCAATTTGGATAGGAGCGTTGAAACCTAGGATGTCTTATTTTTTTGCACTATTGTCCAAGTGCATTTTTGTTCCTAATGGTCAAATTCTTCTAGATCCTTATCCTTTCCTTATTAGCCTAACATGAATTCATTTAACCCATGATCATTTAATCCCCTATAGAAGGCCATTAAAAGTCCATTTATAAGGGTTAGCACTCATTTACAAGAGAGAATTAAGAATAAAAGCAAGTACACTCAAGCACTTTTCCCTATTCTCTACATACATCCTTCCAATATCATTTCAAGCTTATTCAAACCTTTGCACTAGTCCCTAGCCATTTGAATTACATCTAGTTTCTCATATAGTTACATTTTTCATACTTAATTTCACCAAGCACTTCAATAGAATAACGACATTAGCTTTATCCCTCCTCAGAGTATTAGTATGTAGGCAACATGCCCACATACAGGTATGAAGTGCATCCAATGTATCCTTTACACACTAACCCCTTGTCTCTCTTTCCAAATTTTTAATTCAAGTTCAATCACAAAGATATCCTAGGGGTTTGAAGATTAAAATAGACGTGCAATGAGATCCACAAACTTCCATTCTTTGATATTTCACTAACATGGTAACATAAGCCTGTCGAATAGAACCCAAAAAACTCAGATCACTTGGACAATGTTGGAAAAGGATTATAGTGCCAAAAAATAGTTTGTACCACTTTTAATGCTCTTGTCCAATCTATAAATTAATTATAGGATCCTATTTTTGATAGTCTCTCAGTCCTACTCTCCCAATATCAAACCTTTTTTAGTCCAGATAATTTAGAATAAACTAAGTTAGATTTTCTCTCATTTATTACTATTTTTAGAAAAAGGCAAAAATACAATCTATTTACACAAGTAGCTTAATTCATTCATATTATTTATTGATTTACTTTGCTTGAGACCTATTTATTAATTAGGAATAAAACTTCATTATTTTAAAAAACAATAAAATATTTGGTGAACCTGACTTACTTCGAATCTTGTACAAAAACCCTAAAAACCCTAGGGTAAATTTTTTATAATTTTTTCCATAATTTCTTAAATTGTTTTTAAAAATCATAAATCTACAAATTAATTTCAAAATTGTCACATATTTTTTTAAAACCCTAGTTTGCACATATTAGGTCCTTTTTGCATACAAACACATTTTAAACACTAGGAAAAATATATTGCTAATTTTAGAAATATTTTTTAATTTTTTATAAATTTTTCAAACAAAACTCTAAAAAATTTCTCTACATTTTTAAAATTATCATATTAGTTTTAAAAATTCATTCAAAACCCCTATTTTCATCAACTAGCTCCTAGTTATTTTCCAAGTAATTTTCCCAATCATTTTTTGAATTTTTAAGTTGCATATCAAACTCAAAAAAAAATATATCAAATTTAAACATTAATATTATTTGGCACAAATATATTTGAAAAATCCATAGTTACATATAATATAACCTATTTGCTTCTTGAGGTATCACCTTACATGTTTGGGAGATTCGTATCCTTTCTATGCATATTCAAGTTCCTTGTTTAGATTATATCAATTTATATCCAAATTATTTTCCTTATGCCACCTAAGTTTCTTGCATCTCTTACCTCAAGATGAAGTGTAAGACTTAGTGGAAATTCTCTTGAGTTTACTCAAATTCCATCAAATTGACCATATACCATGGATAAACAACTAGATCAAACTCCTACTATAGATTTTACATAACTAAATTACACAAATTTTCATGAGAATAACTCTGATAATGAGTAGTATGAAAATGTCAATGATGTTGTGCACACTAATGCTCATGCTCCACCACATTGAACTACCGATCCACTTCCACCTATTGTTGATAATGAAGTGGTCCTCAACAAATATTTGATTTTAAATTTTTTTAGAGAAAGACTTAAGGAATAACCTAAAGATCATACACTAATTTTGTAATCTATCATGGAAATTAAAAAGGCTAAGCAAGTTGAGTCTTCTAGTCATTCAAAGTAGCCAGTTACAAATGACACTACAGGGGTAACTATGTCTTAATAACCCCCTATAATAGCACAACCTTCTTCTATGCCACCAGCTATAGCTAGTACATCCATATCTCATGATGTGGCAGCATTTGTGTAAGAGATAAGACTTCTTTAATCCAAGGTGTAGCATCTTGAGCAAGGTATTTTAAGACCTACATAGACATTGAATTTTTTTTTAACTACATATACCATTAGCATGTCACATTTCTTTTACACCCTTAACACTAGGTTTTGTTCAACCCAAGCTCACTCTATATGATGGTAAGGGTGGTCCAAAGACACATTTGAGAGATTTTCATTTAACATGTTTGGATTATGTACCCAATGATTGGCTACTTATCAAGCTATTTCCATAGAGTCTAAAGGATTATGCTTTACAATGGTTTTATAGTCTATCAAATCAATCAGTCACCTCATTTAATCCTTTAGCAGACATGTTCCTATCATATTTTTAATATCAACATTGGTGATAAGGTTTTTTATACACAAATTTCACAATAAAAGCAAAGGTTAAATGAACCCCTCATAGACTATGTTCTTAGATACAAGACTATTCTGGCTAAGCTAACTAGCCCCATAGCTGATCAAGAGCTATAGGACATCTTCAAATAAATCCTTCTACCAACATTACATGAATCTATTATGTTTAAAATATTATTTTCCTTCACTAAATAATCTCATACACTAAAGGAAAGATAAGCTAATTTCAATGGGAAAACTTAAGTAATCAAGTATCTCAGACACAATAAACAAGAGTAATATCAAAGTCCCATACAAGGTCAAAACCAATGACAAGAATAATCAAAATCAATCAACATTCAATGAAACTTTAGATCCTCCTCAATGTGTGATTTTATCAGCACCTCCTCATCGTGCATTTATCAATCTACTAGTTTCTCTAGCTAGGGTTTTATAGGAGTTATTGGAATGTAACGTCATCACTCTCCCTCCTATCTAGGAAGTTTCCCAACAAAGCCTATTCCACGGGGATATGATCAACATGTATTTTGTGATTTTCACAAGGCACTAGGCCATACAATAAATAGATGCATCATTTTGAGACATAGGATACAAGACTTGATAAATGATAATCTACTTGATTTGGGCACTTTAGTTGAGCCTCCAAAGGCAAAATCAGAACAAGATAAATCTTTTAAAATCTTCTCAAATCTATTTCAACAAAATTCTAAATAGGATAAAGGGGGCACGTTAGGTATTCACCATACATATCATGCACATCCTCCACCATCTACATACTAAGCACCTTCAGTTTAGTCACATCCTTTGAGAGGTATGATAGGTGTGTATGAGTCTAGAGTTCTAGATCAACCTTCAATATCCTTCTCAAATCAAGAGTTTATTGAAGATAATATAGGTTATAATTCACTTTTTATTAGAGCCCATATTCATAATCAACCTATTCGTAGTGTTTTTATTGGCAATGGTTCCAGTCTTACATGTGTACCTTGACACTACTTCAGAAGTTAGGTTATTTAGAGAAGGATATCATTTTGATAGACATAATTATTAGTGGTTTTAGTGGGCATACACAAATTTCATTAGGTGAGATAGTAATTTCAGTACAGGTTGGTCTTATATATATTTAGCAACACCATTCACTATATTTCCCAGTGTAGGAGTTTTTGACATATTAATTGGTCAACCATGGATTCAAAATCTCAAGGAAATACCTTTTACAGTTCACAAATGTATGCAATTCACTAATTAGGTTATTATAGTCAGCGTAGTTCCTTATGAGTCACCATGCCCCACTATTAGTGTAGGCATTTTCTCACCTAGTGGTTTTACCTACATGTCTTTTCAACTTACTTAGGTTAGTTAATTAAATCATTAGGGGTCATTTACCTTTAAGTGGATTCTAATTTTGAATTAGGGTTTTAACTTTTTGGTGACCTAATTTCACCCTATATATAATTTCTTCTTCTTCTAGTTTGGTTAATGCAAACATTTCCTTTGTGGAATTTTCTTGTTTTTGGAGCTCTCATTTTGCCTCTATAGAAATTTGACATTACTATAGGTTTGTTATTCATAGATATTGGTGAATTATAACATGTTACTAAAGTGTTCCAATAGCCTCATGCATTTGTCTCCTGTAGCATGATCCTCCTGCATTTATCATTGCTAGTTTTTCTTCTATACAATGGCATTTTTGACCGTACAGGTGTGATTCTTATCTACTTTGAAACTCATATCAAATGAATTTAGATAAAAAATCTAGTTACATATTTCTTATGGGTTTTTTGAGATCTCAAATGGGTCTCTTTTATATTTTTTATAAATTTCATATATTTATGGCTATTTTTTTGACCCTAGAGGCGTGATTCTTCTCTACCTAGAAACTCATGTCAAAATGTCATTGATGAAAATTTTGTTTGCATATTTATTATGGGTTTTTTAATATCTAAAATGGGTCTCTCTTAGATTTTTGAGAAAGTTCATATATTTTCTATAAATCAAGTTTTCTTCTTGTTGGTTAGATGTTTGTACATATGAGTAGAAGAGCCTGCAAAACCTAAAAATATGGTGACTTAAGCAATTAGACCTCTAAACCCTAGTAACTTGTAAGTAATTAGACTTCACAACCCTAATAACTTATAAGTAATTAGACTTCACAACTTTGGCAATTGAGAATTAATCAAACTTCTAAAACTTGATAACTTGCTTGGAGAAGTCATCAACTTTCAACCCCTGACTACTTGTAATTTGTGTTTTCTATCAAAGTAGGTATGAAAACTAGGTTTAAACTACTCTATACCAACTCAGGTTTTTGAATGATAATTACTTATTCAGTAAAGCAGGTCCTAAAACCCAAAGTATTAGTTTTTTGAAAGCCCAAAGTTGTAGTTGCTCAAAAGTTTGAAGTCACAGTTGTTTAAAAACCTAAGTATTAGTCATTCAAAACCCTAGGAAAGTAGTGCTTATTTGGAACTATGGGCAAGTAAATTATGTTCAAAAACCCAAGAAAGTAAATCATGTTTGAAACCTCAGGCAAGTAAAGCTCCTTTAAAACCCCAAGCAAGTAAAGTAGTATGGAAAACCCAAGTAAGCAAGCTCTAGAAACCTACATGACATTAAGGAGGGCATCAATTTTCAAGTGAAAGGTAATGAATAAATAGATTTAAGTTATTTCTATTTTTGTATTTTTGGAAAGCGTCTAGAAATATTTGGGAGTAAGAACTTGTAACTGTTATAACTTTCAATCTATAGCTCCATTTTGGATGCTATTTTTTTTAAAGTACATAGTTTTTTAATTTCTAAGCATTGGTGATATTATTTTTGGATTTTTGTAACATATATTTTATTCATAGTTTAATGGCTTAAATCTCACTTTATCCCTATTATACTCTCTCTTAGATGCATTATCATTTGAATATAACATCCTTCTAGTTCCTTATACTTATGCATCTACTACTCAAGTTATATTTTAGGTTGAATCCAATGTCTATATGAGAGTTCTTGTATTTGAAACATCTAAGGGGGTCATTTTTGATAGTTATAAGGGGGTATTATGTTGTTTTGTTCTTTCTTTCTTTTTTTTGTATTCTTCTTTACTTATTGCAATAATCTTTACTTCTGAACTATGGATTCACTTTCTATTAGTCCATTTACACCATTTAATTATCATGAATGGAAACCTAGAATGGAAATCATCTTGAAATCCAAGGATTACCATCAAATTATAATGGGAACTAAGACTGAACCTACTGATGCTAAAGTAAAAATCAAATGGTTTAACCATTGTGACAAAGTTCATGGACTATTGTGTCTTTCTATCTCCCCAGATCTACTCTTTCACATTGAATATGCCAAAACATGTACTAAAATATGGGTCTAACTCACCAAGCTCTTTAGGGTACAAGATGCGATGAGAGGACACAAGCTAGAAAATAAGCTCATTAGACTAAGCCTAGATGACTTTGACACTTTTCAAGACTTCTTCACCAAATTTAGACTTTTGAGATTGCAGATGAAAGAATGTGGAATTGACAAGAAAGATGAACAACTTGTTATGTCAATACTCTCTAAACTGGGTTCTGAATATTATATATTTGTGTCCACTTTCCATGCCACTAAGAGTGCTTTTGATACCACATGGAAGATGCCTTGTTTAGATACCTTTATTCCTATCCTGAATTGAGAGCAAGATAATTTGATATAGATGGGCACAATGAAGTCATCTAAATTTCATGCACTACTTATTGAGAAAGATAAGGTTTATAACAATAGAGAGAGAAAGTAGAGCAATAAAAATGATGAGAAGGGTGAAAATATTTCCACCTCCAAATCAAACAATGTGACCTCTTCTTCCATTTATAATCTTAAGAAATATTAGATCAAATGTGGGCATTTCTTAGGTAAGCATAATGAGATTAAATGTTTGAAGAAACAAATTGATGCCCTTACTATCCTTCTTATTTAGAAAAACATAGGTGTTCTAGATTTTGTCAAACTATCTTCATCAACCCATGAATCCACTAAGGAAAATGACTCTAGCAAAGAAAAGATAAAAGAGAATAACTAGAGAAAACAAAAGGGCAAAGCTTTAGTTGTAATTGTGCCTCCAACTCCTTCTACATGGGTCATTGACTCTGGTGCTTCACATCACATGGCCTTTTAATAGATTAATTTCAATTTCTTGGAACCATGTGACATGTCCTCTATCCAACTGGGTGTTAATAATTCTAAAAAGGTTCTCAGGAGAGGGTATTTTGAAATGAGTGGTGGAATATTCAATAATGTTCTAAGTGTGCCCTCACTCTCAACTAATCTCCTATCAGTCTACCAGATCACTCACCTTGGTCTGGGCATGTGAGTTAAATTCACTCCAAATTTAGTGTACATCAGGGAGTTGTACAGTGATACTATTTTGGTTGTGGGAATGATCATCAAACCCATCTATATAACATCTCACACTTTGTTTTTGACTCTCCTTTAGATTATTTAGATTCCTTTTCAAACTCACTTATACCTATTAACACTTATGAGTCTGAGAATTATTTAGATATTGATAACTCTTCTTTTGTAGATGAATACAACAATGAAGTGGACACACCTCCACCATCTCTTGGTCACCTTATAGATATTCAAGAGTTAGTTCTTGATCCACTTACCTATGGTTTACTTCTAAAATTATAGGGAAATGGTCTACTAATATAAGATACATCAAACATTAAGCATTATTTTCCATAGTTATAGAGATTTTCATAGTCCATTGCCTCTGCTTCTAGTGCACCATCTTGGTGTAGAGAAGTTGGTCTATATACCTTATAGTATGAGAATCATTCATTTCATATAAATTACACCTTGGTTGAATATCCATCAGACACTTGGTAGATAAACTCATTGTTTCAAGGTGAACCAATCTTCATTACATCTACTTCTGATTGACAATCACTTCTAAGTATTCCTCTGAGGGACATTGGGTGGCTACAGTCAATTATAGACCTTAATGGGGATTTTTAGCTCTCTTCTCTTATTTTCTCTCTTTTTGGGAGGATTTTGTTCCTATGGGTTTTCTCCTTTACCCTAGTTTATGAGAGTTTCATTTTGCTTGGGTACCTCATCATGCCTCATTGTTGGGACCCAATTCTTCTACCCACCTAAGCTACGCTTTAGGGAAGGTATTTGTGTAGGCATTTTCCCACCTAGTGGTTTTACTTACATGTCTTTTTAGCTTACTTAGGTTATTTAATTAAGTCATTAGGGTTTATTTACCTTTAAGTGGATTCTAATTATGAATTAGGGTTTTACCTTTTTGGTGATCTAATTTCACCCTATATGTATTTTCTTCTTCTTCTAAGTTGGTTAATGCAAACATTTCTTTTGTGGAATTTTCTTGTTTGTATATCTCTCATTCTACCTCTACAAGAATTTGACATTATTGCATGCTCACTATTCAAATATCTTGGTGAACTCTAACACTCACTTCAAATCCATCTACTAGCTTACAGTCACCATCTCCATTTCTTCCACTTGTTTCAACTTCTCCTCTAGTTTTAGTTTTGTTTCCACTTCAGATCTAACCATAGTTGCAACATCCATCACCAATATAGAGGGTTCACACACCTCCATAGCTTCAAGATTCTAGACAGCTTCTAGCTATATTTTCACACCTAGATCAATAACATTAAGGTCTCATACAACTACACAATGATCACATGTTTAGAGAGGTTCTCCTACTTCCATATGGGTCCCTAAGAGCCCTATAGTTGCATCCAATTATTATATTTATAGGGGGACACCACATTCAATTTCCACTTTAGATATTTTAGAGTAGTTACAATGTACATATATTTCAAATTCACAATCTCACACATTAAATTGTGCCTCATGATCATGAACAATTCAATTGTTTGATACTGGACACCATGACAGGGAGTCTCATCTGAGACTCATCGATTAGTATTATTTCTTCCTAATTTTTCTTATACATAGATTATTTATTAAAAAAAAATAAAATATATCAAAAATATAAAAACACTCAAATATATCAAAGTATCAAAAATAGTTTGATTGTATGCATCATCCATGCTTTACATTACTACTATCATACTAGGACTTACATTTATTGTTTCATGTTATTGTATGTTGATTTATCTACATTACCATACTTCACTTGATCTTCTTTGAGTGTGTGTAGTGACATCTAATTACTTCATTACTTCACTCCACTCATTGAGGGGGAAATCTTATTTTTATATTCAAGACACACATCGATATACATACCCACTGGGGGCATATTCAACATGACTACACCATCTAGGTTGTCATTCCTACACTACACACTCTGAGTTATCATGTTAATATACATTATTTTTTAGATTACACATATTATTATATTGACATTTCATTAGTATATAGCACTTTCATATTTCTTAGCATATACCTAGTCTTGTACTATACATGTTTTAAATACTTTCACATTTTCTTTGTTTAGTTAGATGTGTTTGTATCTTTCTAGTTATTACATGATTTTTTCTACTGCTTAGCGTAACTTATGTGATTCTATTTTCAATTTTTGCTTGTCTCTAGTTTGTGCCTTGGGACATTTTCCAATTTCCTTTTCTTTTATTCATGTATGTGCTTTAGGGCATTTGCCAATGTCCTTTGCTTGTGCTTTTCCATGTGCCTACGGCCCTTATGCCAACTTTACTTTTTTCACTTGTTTGTGTATGTGGCATTTGAACATGCCTTGTATGCTTGATTTCCAATTTGAATGACATGTGCCCATGTCCCTTATTTATATGGCTCCTTGGCCATCCCTGTATGCTTCTTAATTATTGCTTGTTTGCTTGATTGATTCTCAATGTTTATAATGCCATGATTCATCTAATGTATTTCCCTTGCTTTCTTGGATGCTATGATGGACATCATACTCCATCCCTCTAACTAACAACTAACATCTAACATTTCCAATTCTAATTCAATACTTTGTACATGTTTTTACATTGTTATATCTATCTAGGCATACCCCTATTGATCAAAAAATCTCTCAATACAAACTTTGTTATATCTTGAACTATCTTGTCAAATATCACTATTATATCATGTATCTATACAACTTAACACAATTATAAGACTCTTTTTTTCTGAGGGAAGTCATTATAGGTTCATAATTATTACCCTCAAAAGAGAGGGTAATAAATGGGGGTTTTATCATAAATATCAAAGCTCCTAATAGTCAAAATAGTAGCATTCAAATCACCCAGTTTAGAATCCAAAGGTCAAACCAGTCAGAACAAAATAGAAAAATAGTTACAATTCTAGATCAGTAACTAGTTTTAGCATAGGACAATAGTGTTGAAAATGGACAATAGAATCAAATATAGTGGTGTCCTCATTTTTAAACTCTTTTCCAATTAGAAAAACACTCATGTTTTCTAATAAGGCAAAAATTTCAACTCAATTATAGTTTTTGCACATGTAGATTAGTCAAAATTAGCAGTTTCAGTTATGTTTTCTTAGAGAATCTAGATATAGGGGTATCATGCATGACATGATGGTTGTCAATTTTAGTTTTAGATTAGGTATTTGACATAACTTCTAGATCATAATCCATATTATAGACACCAATGATCTGGGGCAATGTGCATAGCACATTGATCTTATTTTGTTTTTGAGTTCAATTTATTATCTTGGCATTCTCAATAGTTACATGCCTTACTCCATTTACAGGTGGTTAACATCATTTTCAAGTTAAAATTTCATATAAGTTTAACTTTATGATTACTTGAGTTCTCAAGTTGGATTTCATATAAACATAGTGCATTAGTTTTGGAGTGGCTTTCATACAAGCCTAACCTCTATCTTTTGAAATGGTCAAGAGTGGCCTAGTTTTAAACATACATTTAGGCTATATATGCCATATTGTCATACTTTAAGAACATCCATGGGATCCATGAGCCATCTTTTATGACATCTATTTTATATGGGTATCACTTTATATCTTCACTTCATGGGGCAACGATGGAGCTAAAGGGCTAGCCTTTATATTCTTGAGCCACCTATTTAGAGAGATTGGACAAAGAGTCCAAAAATTGATTAACACACACATAATCATTTAGCTTCATTTAGTAGGAAATAATGGATCCAAAGCACCAGCCTTTGTATTCTTGAACCACTTATTCAAAGGGATTGGACACATAGTTTAGACATTTATTAACACATGCATGATTCTTTAACTTCACGTAGTTGGTGATGATAGAGCCAAAGGGTCAGCGTTTGCATTCTTGAGATAGATTTTGAGGAATTGAGCACTCAACTTCATTCATGATATTACTCTTGATTCAATACATACCCAACATTATCCATAATAATCCAACATCACAACAATTTTTATATTGGTTCATGTACCTGGTGAGGTGTATTCATTATTTTCTCTTCCTCTTTATCTTACCCAACTTTGTATGTTCTTATTTTAGATATAGCATATCTAGTAAGAACTGATCTACTTTACATTTTCATTATAGATTCACACTTCATAGTGTGATATCTCTATGCACGTTCAACATCACATAGCTTCATGAGCTTCTCCCTTACAGGTAAGTTCAGGTATGCTTTATACTTTCCTTTATCCTATTATTTCACTTTGTTGCATCACTAAAATAAATGGGGGGGAAATGTAGTCATGTAAAATGTGGAATTGGGTTGCTTAAGTGTGGCTAATGACACCCAATCCATAGATCATCCTACTTGCTTACATAACCCTTTTAGGCTATTTTTTTCAATGATTTCTAGTCATCCATAGCCTTCCATACTTAACCCTTACAAACTCAAGCAACTCTTTTAGGCCCAAGTCCATCCCCCTAGGTCTCATTCCCTCTAGAAAACAACATCCAACTTAGACAAGAGCACTAAAACTTAGGGTTTCCTATTTTTGGTGTTATTATCTAAGTACATTTTTAATCGTAATGGTTAGATTCTTTTAGATCCTTATCCTTTTCCTTGTCAGCCTAATGCAAATTCATTTAACCCATGATAATTTAATCCCTTATAAAAAACCATTCAAAGTCCATTTATAAGGGTTGACACTCATTTACAAGAGAGAAGTAAGAATACAAGCAAGTACACTCAAACACTTTTCCCTATTCTCTACACACAACCTTCCAACATCTTTCCAATATTATTCAAACCTTTACACCACTCCTTAACCATTTGAAGTACATCTAGTTTCACATCTAGTTGAATTTTTCATATATAATTATAACAAGCACTTTAATGAGAGAACTACATTAGCTTGATCCCTCCTCAGAGTATTGGTATATAGGCAATGTGCTCATACACGGAGTGTGAAGTGCATCTCACATATCCTTTACACATTAACCCCTTCTCTCTCTTTCCCAAGTTTTCATTCAAGTTCAAGCATAAAGAGATCCTAGGGTTTTGAAGATTAAAATAGATGCACAATGAGCTCCACATACGTCTAGGCTTTGATATTTCACTGGCAGGGTAACACAGTCCTCCCAAATATAACCCATAAAACTCATATCACCTAGATAATAGCATTATAAAAGGACTATAGTGCCAAAAAATAGGGTGTCCCACTTTAAGTGCTCATGTTTGTGATCTTGTAATTTGACTCAAGAGAGGATGGTTAGTATGGTGTTAGTTCTAAAATGAAAACAAAATGAAATAAACACACTAATAACATGACATCTCTAGGCCTAGACACTAGGGAGAACTTAGTTAACAAAATTAAATGACAAACACAACTAAAAAACAAGGAATGAAAACACAATAATTCCTTCACCTTTCTTGGAAGTTCCAATGCCTTTGTAGTGGTGGCTTGCTTGGCTTGTGCTCATGAAGTCCTTGGCAATGGAAGCTTGGCTACCTCCATCTCTCTTTGGCACCTTGTGGCTTGTAGATTTGCTTGGCTTGGAATAAATTTGGCATGGTACCACTATTTTCAATGGTTCTTTGAAGATATTTGTGAATTATAACTTTGCACCAAAATATCTTAGAATTGATGTTGTGACGCCTCCTATTTATAGATTTTTGGATTTGATCATAATCAACCTCAACCATCCATCTCAAGATTGAGATGTGTGGTTGAGGATTAATTCAATTTTTGAAATTAAGTTTGTAATTATCCTCATCATGACATTGGAAGAAAGGGAAATTAAGAGTTATGAAGGGCATCATGGAAGGCATTGATGAGGCATGGAGGGCATGAATCCTAATATTTATGGTATTTATGGCCTAGGGATGTCTTCCCAAAAAATGAGGTCACTTGATGATGCAGATATTAAATATTCATTTCCAAAATAAAGTATTCAACAAGTTTCTATGGAATTCTTTATTAGGCTTTGATTTGGGTTAATTAGCTCTTAAGCATGATTAAGCACTTTGTGTATAAATTACCCAAATTGATTAGAATGTCTTGTTATTGGTCCTAAATTTGACTTGATTGGAATTAAAAGCCACTATTAGATGTGTTAGATACGTATTTTCATTTAGGATGTTGCCAATAACAAATAATAAAGGCACGAGTCTTGTGCAAAATATTTGATAAGAAATATTAATCCAGAGCAAGTGGATGCAAATTTGGCATTTTGATTAAAAATGATCTGATCAAAGTTAGCTGGCCCATAAATTGCATTACCCATTTAGTGATACCCTAGCCAAAATAGACACTTTAATACATCAATTTCACATCATTTATCATGTTTTAGTGTTTTTAGGCCAAACTGTGCATTTTGGGTGGAAATTGGCCAAAACCCTAATTGGAGGTTATCAGTGACCAATTTTAGGTGTCTACAGTTTGCCCCTATTTGGGAAGGCATTGTAATCTATAATCATAGTAACATCTTCTCAAAGAATGAAAAGGTCCTGTATGCCTACAACTGCAATGATGATAAACTCACTCTATGATGCCCCCTTGAGGGAATGGTTGGCACAAGCAGGTTGGCAAATGGTCCCTCAATAAGAAGCAAAATGAGGGGACAAAAGAAAGGAAAGATGATGGGGTGAAAACACAATGATACTGAAAAATCAATCAAAATCATTGAGAATGCAAGTGGGATAGTGTGAAATGATTTGCCTAAAGGTGGTTATAAATAATATACCCCAATAGTGGAAATGTGGTATGATAATATAATGATTTGCCCCTAGGTGGTCATAATCATTGAGAAGATGGAATTTTCCTAGTTAGGATAAACAAACAATATAATAGCATGCCCTTGTATGGGCAGAAAAAGTAAAGTGGTGACAACACAATGATTTTCCCAAAGGTAATTATAATCATTGAGAAATGCAAGTGGGACGGTGTGTAATGATTTGCCCATAGGCAGTTATAATCATTGGACCCTAATTATGGAAAACATGATAAAATTGGTTGAGGATGATGATAACTTGACACAGAGGGTAATGATGAATTGGAACAACCTACTAGTAGGGAGATGCTCATCTGAATTAATAAATATTAAAATTCTTTCATGGTTAATTACTTTGTTTAGGATATGATTGGGAGTGGAATTAGGATGTCAGTGCTAAAAAGATGCCACCATTTCTAAATAAACTTCTTGAAGTTGAGGTTTGTTATAGCATGTGATGGTAGGCTTTATGATAAACATCATAAAGAATTGGTCAAAATATGCATAAGGACTGACTCCCATAATCCAATAGTCAATAGAAAATAATGCACCAATGATAGAAACCATGATGACAATGTAAACATATGAATATGGATGGATTTGAGTATAAGTGTGGGCAAGGAATCACTCAATGAACACACATAAACTAAATCAAGGAAACAATGTTGAAAGCAAACAAATAGGAAGACAAATAAACAATAAAGAAGCACTCAATAAAAACCCTATAAACATTTCCCCTAGAAAATAAATGACAACTTAACAAATGAACAAAATGGGGGAATATAAAAAAATAAAGGAGGTGGATGAGCTATCTCCATATGCATAATGAAATTGGATGCTGCCTACATAGTTCCATAGATGTAATATCCAATAAAAAAAACTTTAGGCTAAATGCAGTTCTCCCAGGGAATGGGAAGAATGTGATAACTGAGGAAAACAAATAGAATGGATGTGATAGAAGAATAGGAATGGTCTTTCAAAATGACAAGTGCATGAGATAAAAGTTTGAAAAGGATGGGGAAACTAAATGACAAGTACTTTGCTTATAACTTAGTAAGGGTTCCTAGAATCTTTAATGCAAAGAAGTGGTCAATGTTTCTATTATTTTCTAATGCTTTTTCAAAAAATTTGGAAGTGTTTGAAGTATCTCAACTCAATAAAGAATGATGAGACACTAGATTGTGCAAGCTCACAAAATGGATAGAGCATGGCTTAGGTTTCTCATAAAATGATGAGAGCGTTCAAACTTAAGTTTCTCACAAAATGGTGAGAGCGTAGCTTGGGTTGCTCATAAAATAGGGAGAGCATGGGGGAAAGGGTGACTGATCTGACCTCAACAAGTATTGAGCACTACCTACATAGTCCCAAAGTAGGACCTTAAGTCATTATAGTTCCACCCTTTCAATGGAGGAATTTGAATAGTGTGGTAGCCAATTCAAACAAAACAGGCATAGTTGTTAAAAAGACACAGTATGGCATAAGAAGTGGCAAGTTGGTACGTCAAGGCTTAGTGTTTCCCCTAATTTTCCCATAGGTCGTTAAAATTAGGACATAATGACATAGATTAATGGTACTAATTTTTCCAAAGGTAGTTATACTTAGTAGCAAGACTGGTGGTAAGAAAATACTAATAAACAAAGGATGCAACTGCTAAAACTTCTATCACACTATCCCAAGATAGGCTCCTTGTCTGAAATACTTAAACTAATTGATGAATTGATCAGATACCTTGATACTAAAACTATGTAATGAATGAAAAAAAAGGTTAAATAGGCTAGGCTTTAGAACACACTAGGTCGATAGGTCAGAAATGGAAAGTGGATATAGCAAAGAGGATGGATAAGGTTGGTATTTATAGAAAGAGGAATAGTGATAAAATGGTATAATTGAAACAGTCCTTACAAACAATACACCTTAGTGCTCAATTATAGTACTACTTTAGATGAATAACATTCATTAGCTCTAGAAGTTCATCAATGTCTCATGTGGTAAGCCTATATGCTCCTGATCCATAATCTATAGTGAAAAGGACCTATCTAGTTTGGTTTTAATTTATCTTTATGTTTCTTCTTGGCCATGGTATTCTTTTGGTTTTCTTTAAGAATAAGATCACCAAGTTCAAATTTTCTATACTTCATACACCGATTATAGTGGCCTTTGAGGTGATTCTAAAATGCTTAAATATTTTTAAGTGTGGCCATGTATTTTTCATCAAGTAGATCTAGCTCTTGCATGTGAGCTACTCAATAGTCATGATCATCTAAGACATGCTTGAAAGAGATGCATAGTGAAGGCAACTCAACCTCAATGGGAAGGATGGATTTAATACCATAAAAAAGTGAGTATGGAGGGGCTCATGTGGGGGTATGATGATTAGTATAATAGGCCCAAAGGGTAGGGAATATCTAGAGGTGCCAATCATGACCGACATCATTGACAATTTTTTTTTAAATATTGATAATGATTTTGTTGGATACCTCAGCTTGGCCATTACCTTGAGGGTAATATGTTGTATAAAAATGTTGGGTGATATTGTATTTAGTACATAACTGGTCTACATATTTGTTCTTGAATTATCTTCCATTATCATATATAATGTCAAAGGGGATATCGTAGCAGCAGATGAGATGGTTGAAGATGAATTTGGAAATTTGCTTTTTAGTCACGTAAGTGAGGGGTATAACTTCAACCCACTTAGTGAAATATTCAGTGGCAATAAGGATATGTTTATGGCCATCAGATGAAGTGGGGTTAATCTTCCCAATGATTTCAAGACCCCATGTAGAAGATGGCCATGGTATCAACATCAATTTTAGAGTTTTTGTTGGGGCATGAATCAAATTAGCATGTCATTGACATTTGTCACATTTTATTACATATGCAGTAACATCTGCATCCATTGTGGGCCAATAATAACCAATATGCAAGAGATTTTTGGATAGGATATCCCCGCTAGAATGGGATCCACATACTCCTTTGTGAACTTTTCTTAATGCTAGCATAGACTTTACCAAAGTTAAACAAGGAAGTAGAGTTCTATCAAAACTATGATGGTAAAGAGTGGATCTAAGTAAAGTATAATGAGTGGAATGATGAATGAAGTCTTTGATTTTTTTTTAGATAGGTTAGGTGGTAGAACTTGGTCATGAAGGTAGTTGTAAAGGTATGAGTACTAGATAGAATTAGGACCAACAATATCACAAATCATGGCAATGATTGAAGTTTCATGAGTTGGAACTGATAAATTATCAATGAGGAATTGATACTCTCTAACTTTATCTATTTGTTGAGTCAGAGAGCCAATAGTAGCCATGGCATCTATAGTTCTGTTACTATCCCTTGGTATATGCTCAAACTAAATGTTGGCAATTTGCTTTTTAAGAGTGTCGACCATGTATTTATATAGAACCAGCTTGTCATCTTTGGTCTAAAAATGATTTGTAACCTGATTGATGATTAACTACTAATCACCATAAACTTGTAGATGAGATACATTCCACTACACTATTTTTTGAAGTCCTACAACAAGTGATTCATACTCGGCCATGTTGTTTGTACAAGGAAATTTGATTTTGAATGATTTAGGGATTAGATCCCCCTGTGGTGTAATAAACAATAGGCTTGCTCCTGATCCATATGTATTGAATGAACCATCAAAATATAGCTTCTAGGGTTCATCCTCAAGGGATGTCTCCATGATGGTCATGATGAATTCATCAAGAAATTGAAACTTGAGTGGTTAGGTGTTTTTGAGAGGTGTTTCAACAAGTTGATCTACAAGAACTTGTCCCTTGATTGATTTCTAATTGACATACTCTATGTCAAATTAACTAATAAGAATGATCCTTTTATCCATTCTACCTTGAAAAGATATTTTAAATAGTAGATACTTGATTGGATCTACTTTGAAATTACTATAGTTTTACTATTCAACATGTAATGACACAGTTTCTAAGCTGTAAAAACTATGGCTAGATAAGCTTTTTCAATACGTGCATAGTTATGTTCATATGTAACCAAGGTATGAAGTAGGTATTATACAATATTCTCCTTTCCTTTGTCATCATGTTGAGCCAAGAGTGCCTCCAGAGCATGGTTGGTAGCTGATAAGTATAATAAGAATGGTTTTCCTAGCATCAGAGGTAATAAAATAGGCAAATTGACAAGATAATCTTTGATCTATTGAAAAGTTGTTTGGTAGTGATCATCTCAGTAGAATGCAACTCTTTTATTTAAAAGGTGTGTAAATGGATGGCACTTATCTTCTAATTGAGAGATGAAATGTCAGATTGACTAGATCTTACCCTGTAAACTACAAAGTTATTTTAAATTGGTTATTAGTGGCATCTCAATTATAGCATGGACTTTAGTTGGATCGACTTCAATACCTCTATGAGACATGATTAAGCCAAGTAATTTAGCTGAGGTTACACTAAACACACATTTATTTGGATTTAGTTTGACTTTTTACTCTCATAGTCTATCAAATATCTTACACAACATTGCTGGATGGTCGACCTTGGTTTTGAATTTTCCTAATATGTCATTGACATAGTATTCAACAATATCATTCATCATATCATGTAATATGATAGTCATGGCCCTTTAATATGTATCCCTAGCATTCTTAAGGCCAAATGGCATCATATGATAACAAAATGTTCTCCATGGAGTGGTGAATGTTATTTTATGTTGATCTTCTGGTGCTATTCTGATCTGGTTGTATCTGTTTCTATGCTAAATCGCTTTCTACATTCAAAAGATAGAGAAATGAGAAACTTAAAGAAAATGGATGAGGGTTTGTACGTACCCAGATTGTAGACGTGCACACCAAAATTTAGATGTTGTGAGAACTCCTCTTTGGTTGTGGAGGAATGACACCTAAAAGAGAAAAGACACTAAACATGAAAAATGTTAGATGACAAAAGGGTGGATTGCCAAGCAAGAGCTTGGTCCTAGAAGCACAAAAGGCTTCTTGGAGGATGTCAGACCACTATTAAAAATAGAATGTTGATCAGAAATAGAAAGTGATAAATGATAAAAGACATAAAGGAAGAACTTAAGATAAATGTGTACCTATTTAGAAGCTATCTGCCTTTACACAGTCGCCAATGTCGGTGATATTGCTGGCATCGGTTAGGAAGGTCACCGACGTCGGTTATGCTGCCGACGTCGATAGGGGTACTGGCCGAGGTCGGTCGGGGCAGTGGTCAGGGATGAGTCTTGTCACAGGTCAGTTTCTGGGCTACAGAATGGACTGTGGTCTTGTCTGAGGGTCAGGGAGGTCTATTTAGAGGTCTGAGGGATTGCTTGGAGGTCTGAGGGACTTGTCTTGGGTCTGAGGGACTGAGAATGTTGTCTAGGACTGGACTGAAAGGGTGATAGGGCAAAAGGAAGATGGATGGGAGACAGGGTCTGAGAAGGCTTTTTAGCCTCTCAGGGGAAGGATAGGGCAAGTGGTAGACAGTGGATAAGATAGGTAAATGAAATCAAATGAAATAATCAAATGAAACAATGAAATTGCTTACCTCTTGCTTGTTGATTGAAGAATGGAGGAGCCTATTGTTGGAGCTATGGAAGACCTATTGCAAGAAGAAATGGCTGATGTAGAGTGCCTATACCTACTGCTGTTGTTGTACGAGGTGGAGAGAAAGGAGAATATGAATGCCAAAGCGTCTAAAGAATTTTGTTTGTAGGGGCATAATGGTTGCAGAAAACCATTTTGAAGGGTGTCGATGTTGACAGAACCACCAACGTCAGTCGAATAATGACTGACGTCGGTGAGGTCAGAATGGGCACAGAGGCTAAAATTAGCCTCTGTCCGTTCTTGCACGCTGCCAGGTCAAGGGGCCATGGGAAAATGGTCGAGGAAGACATAAATGGACGTGGGAGGAAGGATAAAGGGGAGATTTGGGCAATAAAAGCTAGGAGAGAGGTGGGGGGATCCAAGGAGGGGATCCAAGGTGGCAAGGGTGAGGTGGAAGAGGGGCCACTAAATTAAAATATTTAAGTTATTTTAATTTAATGAATGGAGGGGACTAGGACAAGGGGTTAGGACATAGACCAAGGGGGTTAAGGGTGAAGACGACCAAGGTGCAGACACATTTTCGGTGTCTACATTTGCCCCTTTTTGTCTTGTTGGTTATTCTTGACGAACTGCAAGACAAAAATAGGAGTTGGTTGCCCCAAGAATGGGATGAGGTGTTCCCCCCTCAAAGCGAGAATCGAGGGAAGGGAACCTGAGATCGAGTGTCGATTTGACAGAGAGATGGATAGAGAGAGGGTGAGTGTGAACGCTGCAATAGTCGTGATTGCGCGTATACCACTTCACAGGATGGTCGGGTCAAATTATCGCATGTCGAGGGTTGAGGAGTGCCAAAATTGAAATAATTGGGCCCCAGCATTTAGTCATCTGCTGATCAGGTTATTCAATCTAAGCTGAAGCTCCAAATGTTCATCATGTTCCAGGTATCCCAGGCTCAGGAAGTGCTCCTAGAAACATGAAAATGTCACAAGTAGTGCGGATCAACCGGCTTGCGATCCTATACTTGTGAGGGTCTAAAAATATGGTCTGCGAACAATTTTTCTAACCATTCGTGGGGTAGCATACATGCAAAAACAACTAAGGCAACATTGTCTTGGAAGTGGTCATGGTCGAAGGAGATAGGCATGATCTCCAATGTCTTTGGTCAAGGTGGATGGATGGACGAAAGGATGTGGCCGAGCTAGCCTCAGAAGATGTCATGTGATCTGAGTGTTACCTACATAGCCCTTGTGTGTAGGGCCTCAGGCCAATGTAGTTCTCCCTAAAAGGGAGGAAGGGTTGAAGAGATTGATTGGTCTTGGTCAAAGTGGTCGATAGACTGGTCTTGGTCAAGGTCAAGGTCGAGGTCATGGATTGGTTTTGGACGAGGTCAAGGTCATGGTCAAGAGGAGGAACGGTTTGCCCATCAGAGAGATGAACAAATGAGGGTGGTCGAGCTAACCTCAGAAGATGTCATGTCATCTGAGTGCTGCCTACATAGCCCCAGTTATAGGGCCTCAAACCAATGTAGTTTGAATTAGTTGAGAAGATTGGTCGATGATTGGTTTGGTCACGTGTCGAAATGATGAGGAGAAAAAGATGTTACAGCCTTTTCCAAATGGTGTATTCTGCAACATTGGTTGAGGGGTCTTTCATTCCTAGCAATTTTCCATAGTCGTGATGGACGTATGCTACAAATGAATTGAGGTCTATTTATGCTTCAACAAGTATTGGTTTATGCTTAACATAAATTGTGTTTGGTCGATAGTTTCCATGTGTATTGGTGTCCATAGAAACTATGTGAATAGGCTATGGGAGTGGCCTGAAAAAAGAGTTGAGTTGAGTTGATTAGGTTTGACAAGTGATGAAGTTGAATGTGACCAAAGTGTAGAAGAAGTGAAAGGCATATTGCTCTTTCATTGACAAGGACCTGAATGACAGCATAGATAGGGGTTGTTAGAACCAAGAGCCCCATTCATGCATGACGTCGTTGACCATGAATGTGTTAAAGCGGTAATCGAATCACTTTGACATTAAAGCGAGCTCGATGTCCCTTGAGCAGGTGTTATGATAGGAGGAGGATGGGATAACCCATTTTAAGAGCAGGGATAACCTTGCCCCTTTTTATAGGAGACCCTGAGACAACTACAAGCCAAGTCCATGACCCATTTTTTTTTTTTTTTTGGTGCAGACTGATCGATGCGGGAAGTCTACATAGAGATGTCATTTTGCTTTGTGGTCATTTGTGAAGCTGATCGATGTGGGAAGATTCTAGGAAGGGTGTTGTTTGTAGCAAGATTTAGTCATAGCCATCCTTCGAGGGAGTGGTCTATATTTTTGCTTTATATATAAGGGCTTTGAATAGCTATCCTTTGAGGGAGCAGTCAATTAGCTGCAGCAATGATAATATAGCTATCCTTCGAGGGAGTAGTCTGCCTTTTGTGACCTTGGATATTTTGACATCTTGATTTTTTATTTTATTTTATTTTTTGGTGCAGACTAATCAATGCGGGAAGTCTACATAGAGATGTCATTTTGCTTTGTGGTCATTTGTGAAGCTGATCGATGCAGGAAGCTTCTAAGAAAGGTGTTGTTTGTAGCAAGATTTAGTCATAGCCATCCTTCGAGGGAGTGGTCTATATTTTTGCTTTATATATAAGGGCTTTGAATAGCTGTCCTTTGAGGGAGCAGTCTATTAGCTATAGTAATGATAGTACAACTGTCCTTTGAGGGAGCAGTCTGTCTTTTGATTTGATTTGGTGACCTTGAATATGTTTTGACATCTCAATTTTTTTTTTTGATAGAATTTGGAGTCATGGACAAGACTATAGAAGTTCAAGGGCTCCCTTTTATTAGGACAAAGCATCCATGCATCATAAAAGGGTTTATAGAGGATTCGTTGAGGGGAATAGGGTTGAAAGGAATGAGGATTAGAAGGATGGGGATTGCTCAAGGGATGAGCTCAAGTTAAATGTCAAGTGGACGAGTACTCAATTAACAGAAGAATGGTCGCAGATGCAATGCATTAAGAGGCTCAGGTTCTGATAAGTCCCTGGGCCATGCCAGTATGTTATGATGAAAGGTCCGAGCCAAGGTGGAGAAAGCGTGCCTCGTTTACTTCTCTCCATATTGGTCGTGATGATTGATGACAGTTTGAAGGAGTGATAGGTGCTTGGTTGGTTAACATTTGATGATTGAAGTTTGGTCGAGGTCATGATTGATGATTAGTCGATGTCTGATTGATATTTGTCGATATTTGGCTGGTTGATGTTTGGTCATTTGTTTGGTCAAGGTTATGATAGTTGGTATAAAGTCAAACTCTCCCCAGTCATTTTGTGGTAGGAAGAATGTCTACAACCTAGTGCGGATGATCAATGGGTTAGAGAGAAGATGAGAAGGAGAGCCTGGGTACCCCACCTGGTTGATAGATTTAGGGGACCCAAGCGAATGACATTTAGGCAATGAAAAAGCTAGGAGGGATGGAAACCACCGACTCCGTAGGTGAAGAGGGAGGAATGGGTGAGCCTGGAGGAGATTGGTCAATGGGTGGCTCAGGACAAAGGTCTGAAGGGGCCTGAGTGGGGTCGTGATATCCCAGGCCATATCACTTCTTGTCATCGTCATCATTGAGAGGCTCGATAGGTTGATGGGAGCCTTGCTCATAGCGTCCGAAACCAAAACCCTTCCATGCACACTTATAAAGATAAGTGTGTGCAAAGGCAGGGTTGCCAAGAAATGAGAAGTCTGATGTGAATGGTTGGGGTGAAGAGAGAGGGTTGCCATCAGTAGGAGCTTGATTGAGCCCCCCATAGACAAGATTGGTTCAGAGGTGAGGAGGACCATAAGGCACGACCATCCCAATCCGACGGTTATAACTAGGGCTGTGGTGAAGGTGTCCATACTCTTGTGGAGTTTGGAACATGTCTAAGGCCAGCAAGCGATATTCCCCTAGTGAAAGTCATTGGAAGATGTCTTCCATGGGGTCCTTGGTCGTCGCTTGAAGAGGAGGGGTAAGGGCGACCGCCAGTTGCGAACTAGTCAAAGCTTCTGCGGATGGAGGTAGTGCCGAAGTTGATGGCTTGATAAGAATGAGGACATCATTTAGATGGTAGGTTGTGTTACAAGTATTGAAGGGTGAAGGGTCAGTGGGAATGGTGTGGACTTGTATGTCATGCTCCAATTTCACACAACGGTGCAGGGTGGAGGGGACACATGCCATGGCACGGATCCAGGGTTGGCCCAGCAACGTGTTGTATTGAAACTCTCCTTCGATGATATAGAAGAACTTCGTGACTATGCGTGGACCAATGCAAATGTGAAGGATGATTGTGCCAATGGTCGTGGTAGTGGTGTCATTGAAGGAGTGCAAGATTGCATCAGTTTTAGAGACGTAATTCTTGGGAAGAGACAATTGATCAAAGGCATGGGTGGAGATAATGTTGATGTTGGCACCTCTATCGATCATAATGCATTTAATGCATGTTCGATCAACATAGGTAGTGATGAAGAGGGTAGCATCTTGATCTTCTGTGTTGGATGTGGGAATCTCAGAATCACTGAATGTGATAGAGGCAACAAGAGATAAAGAATGGACGAGGCCAGCGAGTGGTTGGGGGTCCTCAGGTTGGACCTCCGCTGCTTACAGGGCTCAGATGAGGGCTTGACGATGCTGAGGTGAGGTTTAGATGAGGTCATAAAGGGACATCTTCACAGGTGTTAGGTGAAGCTGTTTCAACATGGAGTCATGAATCGGCCCAGAAGAGGAAGAAGAAGAAGGCTGAGATGCGCCAAGGATAGAAATTTTAGGCTTGGGCGCAAGAGGTGGCTTGACAAAAGGGTACGTCTAAGGAATGGCAAATTTTTCTTTTGCCTTGTCCTTTTGCAACCTAGTGGTTATATGGATAGCATTGATTTCAAAGATAGGAGGTGAAGAAGGGGTCATGGCCCACTGGTGAGATGTTGATGTGGTTAAAGAGGTTGGATGGGAAGGTCTCAAGGTTTGGTCAAGAGTGTCCTTAAGGAGAAGAGTGTCCTCCATATAGCAGTGAATGACGGCCTTGAGGGCACCTCAAGTCTCAGTATTGTGTCCTGGTGTATAATGGTATGAGCAAATCTTCATGTCATCGAACTAGAAGGGCTTGGACCTGAGAGGTTGGAAAGGCCCGATGGGTGGAAGGGTTATGCTGGAAGTCTACAAAAGTTGATGCAATATCAACGAGTGTGAGCCCACTAAAGGGTCTGTGCTGGTTGATGTGTGCGATGCTGATGACTTTTGCTTAGACGGAGTTAGAGGAGGCTTCCGTACCACCTTTTGGGTTGGTGGTGCGGTGACAGGCGGAGACGGCACTTTCTTCATGAGAGGTACCACCTTTTTAAGAGAGGGTAGGCTGGAGGTAGGCAAAGGAAGCAAAAGAGGCAATTGGTTTTGATCAGAGGTCAGAGTGGGAAGGACTCTAGTTAGGGTTGAAGGATGGGGGCCCAAAATGGAAGGTAATGGTGATGGGGGAGGAGGCATTCACTTCTATGGTCTGGTAGTCTTCTTCAACTTGGTTGGAAGACTACTATTGGTCGAGGTCTAGTCTAAGTCCACCTTTACTTGCGAATGAGTGAGGGTAGAGACAGGGCAAACACCAAGTGACTTGATAGGTTTAAATGGGGTAGATGCAGGTTTAGAAGCAGGAGTTTGGTCTTTGCTAAGAGTCTTGAGAGATTCTACCTTGGGAGGATTGGCAGCATGAGATGAGAGGGCACGGGCATGTTGAAGGGCTTTAAGACGCTCCCACAATCCCTGATGCTCCACTTTCCTTGAAGGGAGAAATCTAATTTTCTCCACTAGTCAGAAAAATGGTTGAGAAGATGTTGGATGAGGTTTGGGTCCTTGAGAAGATGTTGACGGTTGTGGGGCCGAAGATGAAATGGGTGTGGCAGTCTCGGACCCATGGCATGATGAAATCGTGATAGATTCATCCCTGGTTGGAGATGAAAGAGAGGCAGGTTCATCCCTAAGTGGAGAAGAAATCAGAGAATGAGGCTCCTCAAGTGGGTAAAGGGTAGGGATGATGATGCCCTCCACTTACGGTCAAGGAGTAGGAAGGATCGGGTCCTCCATAGGTAGCAGGAAGGAGGATGGTGAGACCGGTGGTGCCGGTAAGGTTGAGGCGTCCTCTAAGATGAGAGAGGTCGACGGAGAACTAACTGGGGAAAGATGTTCATCCACACGTGATGGACTGATAGATGGACTAACTTCTTGAGGTTGGTCGGGGATGAAGGGCGAGACCGTATTGACTATTCAAATGTTGTGTTCATAAGTGTCGTCAATCAAGGTTCGGACATTGTTTTGGGTTGGTGGATGATTGGGGAATGGTTGCTTGAAGATGTCGATGCCCTGATTAGGGGGTGCATTGGGATTGTCTAGGATGAGGTCACCCTTTTCAAGCATGTCTTGGATTATGCTTTTAAGGGTTTTACAGTTTCCCATGTCATGTCCCTTAACACGGTGGTAGTTGCAGAAGTAATTTTCCCTATACCATGTAGGGATGGCGTGTGAGGGATCAAATTGTGGAGGTGGTCAAATCTTGGGGAGATTGAGAACCCCCTATTTAACAAGTTTTTCCAGCACAGATGCATATGATTCTCTGAGAGGAGTATACTGTCATTATACGTATCTCTGCTAGAATTGGTGGGTGGTGCTCTGAGATGTGGATGGCTCAGGCTGATTAGTTGAAGGCGAAGAGGATGAAGGTCTAACGACCACAATGTTAGCTGAAGCTTTAGACTTAGGATTAGATGATGAAGGTTTAGAAGAAGAGGAGTCATTGGTCTTAGAGTTGGGATTCTTGCTCTGCAACTTGACTTTATTCTCCTCGATGGCACGTAATTCAAGTTTGTGGGCCATCGTGAAGGCTTCGTCAAAGGTGCAGAAGGTCTGAACCCGTAAGGTGGAAGAAATATGTCTGGTGCAGGCTTGGGAGAAAAGTTTAATAAGTTTGGGCTGGGGTAAGGAAAAGGAGAGTTGATTGATGAGGCCTCTCCATCGAGCAATGAAGTCAGCTATAGATTCATCCTCAAATTGATGGATAGAATAGAGGTCTGTAATCGAGACCTTCTTGGTGATGTTGATGGAGAAGTGATCAAGAAAGAGCTGGGCCAGCTGTGTGAATGTGAAGAGGGAATGGCTGGCAAGAGAGCTATACTAATCTAGTGCAGCATCAAAGAGAGACATAGGAAATGTGCGTAAAATTAATGCATCATCATGGGCAATAAGGTAACAGGCATGTCTGAATGCCTGTAAGTGTTGTTGTGGGTCTTCCTTGCTTTGAAAGGGAGAAAACTTAGGATGTTCCCACTGGCTGGGATATGGCCTAATCAGGATAGAAGGATGAATGGGCTCAATGCAAATTTGCTCGTATGAGAGAGCATTACGTGAGCCAGAAATGGAGGTCTCTAGGCTAGACATCTTGTCCATCAGCATTTTGATGATATCTGCTAACGAATTGGTGGGTGGAGCGCCCCCTAGATTATAGGGCACTTGGAAGAGGCTAGAGGAGGCATACGACGTAGTTGGTTGTCCCTGTAAGGGCGCAACATAGGGATAACTAGTCGTAGGAATAGAAGAGAAGACTAAGGGTGGTTGGGTAGAGGGCATGGCTAGGCTCGATGTTGCCATGAGAGGTTGGATTGTGGTAATAGGGGCCAATGGATAGGTAGCCACCTTGGTGTTGATAAGGGTCAGGGTAGGCGGAATAGAGATGACCAGGTTCTGGAAAGGAGTGGATAGCAATTGAGTGGGCTGAGGTTGATAGGGGGCCAAAACCCCTGTGGAAGTGGGCCCAAAGATGGAGGGAGAAACCACACTTGGAAGGTTGGTTAAGGTCTGGTCATTGGTCAAGGTGATAGCTTGGGTGTCCAAAGGTTGAACTACAGATGCTATCAATACGGCCGTAGTCGCGACAAGAGAGGTCAGCATTCTATAAATCGGATTGCCCAAGGAGTCTCAAGTTCAGCTATGCACAAGATAGTGTTGCAAGGATTTGACGTTGAGGTCCAAGAATCATGCAAAATCTTGGTCCCCTTATAGGACAATAGGAGTCTGGGGTGGGGTTGGACGAGTAGGAGTTCTTTTAGTCTCCGAGTGGAACTCCGTTATAGGACTGGTTATGGACGGGGTAGATGGAAGCGGTTGATGCCTCACATGGTTGACTAGAGCCTTGGCTTGACTACGAGTCAGAACCATTTAAGGCAAGAAAGGACGTCCTCACAAGCTCAAACAAGTAGATAAGAATAGAAAAGATGAAGAGCACAAGCAAATCCTAAGCGTTAAATCCCTAGAAATTTATTAGGATCATGGTGGCTTATGCCTTAGAAAGTGTGTAGGAAGATTTGGATTTTGAGTCGGGTCCTAGAAGAGGTAGTCTATGGATGGTTTCAGGTTTTATTTAGGTGCTCAAGAAGTCTAGGTTAGGTTCCATACATGGCCTGGTGCTAAGGAGCAAGCTCCCCTCACTTCACAAGCCCAGTGATAAACTGGTCTCGCTTAGCCAAAATATACTTTCCCTAGAGATTAGACTCTGCCAAAGAACAGAGTGGGCTTTCCCCTTGGTGATGAAATCCAAGTAGGATCGCTGGGATGGGTAAGGTATCCGCTAGGGGATGAAATCCCAGTCGGGCCTTGTCTCAAGTAAGTTTGATGTTTAGATTTAGTGCAAGTGGTTTAGGTTGTGTAACATCAAGTGATCTACGATTAATTCAATATGCGTTTTGTTAATTACTAAGTGTGGACTAAGAAATGCAAGCACAAGTAGAAATGGAATGCAAAGTGTTTTAAGCCCCAAGTTGAAATGTTAAGTTCGGATGAAAAACAAGTTGAGAAAGGGTTGAAGGATATGATTTTTGACTAGTCTAGATATGCAAGAAAAGAAAAGAAAAGTTCTTTTTATTCCTGCTTATGATGTCGTTTAGAAAAGAAGGAAGAGGTGAAAAGGGAGGATCCTAATGCACCCTATATGAAAATAAGGAAAGAAACCCAAGGGAGACCCTAGGGTCCCACCGGGCGTGCCAGAATGTTTCTACGCTAAATCACTTTCTACATTCAAAAGATAGAGAAATGAGAAACTTAAAGAAAATGGACAAGGGTTTGTACGTACCCAAATTGTAGACGTGTGCACTAGAATTCAGACATTGTGAGAACTCCTCTTTGGTTGTGGAGGAATGACACCTGAAAGAGAAAATACACTAAACACGAAAAACGTTAGATGACAAAAGGGTGGACTGCCAAGCAAGAGCTTGGTCCTAAAAGAGCAAAAGGCTTCTTGGAGGATGTTATTCCACTGTTAAAAATAGAATGTTGATCAGAAATAGAAAGTGATAAATGATAAAAGATAGAAAGGAAGAACTTAAGACAAATGTGTACCTGTTTAGAAGCTATCTGCCTTTGCACAGTCGCCAACATCGGTGATATTGCCAGTGTCAGTTAGGAAGGTCACCGACGTCGGTTATGTTGCTGACGTCGATAGGGGTACTGGCCGAGGTCGGTTGGGGCAATGGTCAGGGATGAGTCTTGTCGGGTCACAGGTCAATTTTTGGGCTGCAGAATGGATTATGGTCTTGTCTGAGGGTCAGGGAGGTCTGTTTAGAGGTTTGAGGGATTGCTTGGAGGTCTGAGAGACTTGTCTTGGGTCTGAGGGACTGAGAATGTTGTCTAGGATTGGACTGAAAGGGTGACAGGGCAAAAGGAAGATGGATGGGAGACAGGGTCTGAGAAGGCTTTTTAGCCTCTCAGGGGAAGGATAGGGCAAGTGTTAGACAGTGGATAGGATAGGTTAATGAAATCAAATGAAATAATGAAATTGCTTACCTCCTGCTTGTTGATTGAAGAATGGAGGAGCCTATTGTTAGAGCTGTAGAAGACCTTTTACAAGAAGAAATGACTGATGTAGAGTCCCTGTACCTACTGCTATTGCTGTACGAGGTGGAGAGAAAGGAGAATATGAATGCCAAAGCATCCAAAGAGTTCTATTCATGGGGGGGAAGAATGGTTGTAGAAAACCATTTTGAAGGGTGTCGACGCCGGTAGAACTACCGACGTCGGCCGAATAATGACCGACGTTGGTGAGGTCAGAATGGGCATAGAGGCTAAAATTAGCCTCTATCCGTTCTTGCACGCTGCCAGGTCAAGGGGCCATGGGAAAACGGTCGAGAAAGACATAAATGGACGTAGGAGGAAGGATAAAGGGGAGATTTGGGCAATAAAATCTAGGAGAGAGGTGGGGGGATCCAAGGAGGGGATCCAAGGTGGCAAGGGTGAGGTGGAAGAGGGGCCACTAAATTAAAATATTTAAGTTATTTTAATTTAATGAATGGAGGGGACTAGGACAAGGGGTTAGGACATAGACCAAGGGGGTTAAGGGTGAAGACGACCAAGGTGCAGACACGTTTTTGGTGTCTACAGTATCCTAAAAATCCATCCATGAGTGAAAGAATTTCATAACCTACCATGGATTTTATGATCATGTTGAGATTAGGCAATGGAAAATCGTCTTTAGGACAAGATTTTTTTATATCTCAAAAATTAGTACAAATTTTGATTCCTTCAAGCTTTTTATTAACAAGTACAACATTATAAATCCATTCAGAGTAGTCAATGGATCAGATACATCCTACTTCTAAGAGTTTTTCTAACTCTTTCTTTACCAATACAAAAATGTGAGGATGCATCTTATGTAGCTTTTGTTTTATCATTTTAGCATTAGGATTAAATGTAAGGTGGTGTAGAACCAAGGTGGGATCTAAACCTAGCATGTCAGAATAGGCCCATGAAAAAATATCCACAAACTCTCTCAATAGAGCTGTAAATATGCCACATTCCTTCTCAGTGAGAAACACTCCTAATTAGGTTTGATGGAGTTCCAATGTTTACCTCTATTTTATCTTCAACTAGAAGGGTCAAACTATCTTCTAAGATAGTATGCAGTGACTTGAACTGTTGGACTATGTTAGGGTCCTCTATTAGGACTTGCTCTTTAACTTCTCCTAGGCATGACGAATCTAAAACCCCTAATGGGAGATCTAGCCATGTAACAAAAACAGTTAAAAATTCTTGAAGTATTTGATCAAATACTTGTTGTTGCTCAAAATTGAACTTAGATCCATAGGTAAGTTCATTATTGGTGGTCTCTTGGTCCAAATTCAAAGAATAATGAACACCCCCATCTAATGGCACCTGAAATAGGTTTTCACCACTAGACTAGCCTTTATCTTTACTTTTTACCTGGTCAAAAAGCACCTCAAATAGGTTTTCACTTTGGGACCTCAATTTTTTACTTATTTGTTTTTCGCTAAGGGTGTTCACTCACTCTCCAAAATAGGCTGTAGGATCCAATGTGATTGAGAATATTGATTTGTGATCTCCCAATAGAACATTGTCTTTAAGGCCTAAGAAATAATAGAATGCCTCATCATTCTAGAACTCATCAATTGATAGACTAAATTCTTTTTGGTCCTAATCTATCAGTTGGGGATAATATAATGGCAATGGATTGTAATGAACAGATTGGGTAAGGGTACAAATGGCATTGTTATCAAATAGGTTGGTTTTAGCTAGGTTATTAAAGGTAAGGCTATGATCAAACTCTGCTTCATTATCAGCATCATCATCACTAGTCACTAGTGATGGAATTTGAATAAGATATGTGGGATCACCCCCAGGTGGTTTAAATCCATGTCCATAAGGTCTTTCATACTTAGTCATGGAAATTGGCTCGATGGTTCCTTGTTGATTTGGTCTGAGGCCTCTGCCTTCATAATTGTGATTCTCCATGATCCTATTAGGAATAGGATACTTTGAATTTTTATAACAATTAGCTTGGTCATCATTATATAACCATGATTCATCCCATTCAAGAGGGTCAAGTCCTAGGCCAAATCCTGGTACAAATGTGATAGGTCCCTTATCTTTGTTCTTTTGTTGCCAATGCATATGTGGGATGGCCTTAGGTCACCCAAAGGTTTTTAGATTATGAGGAAGATTGGAAATATGAAATCTATCATAGGTCACATATTCCCCTAGTCCATTATCTGAAATGGTGAAATGATTAGAAGCTTCAAGAGGTGGCATGTGGGATCAATAAGTATAGCTTTTTTTATATCCTAGTTGGAACTTGGATTCATACCATACTAATAATTATAGCTTTGAAAATTGAGCTCAAGATGCTTGTAGTGCTCATATCGGTGTAAATCTCTTAGAATATTCACTTCCATGCTTGAGTTGAAAAACTTGATACATTGGTGTAGTGTTGATGGGACTACATGAATCTCATGTAACCAAGGCCTACCTAGAAGTATATTGTATGATAACTCGAGATCAAGCACATGGCAAAGTGTATCATGGGTCAAAGGCCCAATGATAACTAGAAAACTAATGGTGCGTTATGACTCTCTTTCTTGATTATCATAAGCTTTAATAGTTATTATTTTTGGTTAGAGATATATCATTGTGTATCTAAGAAGCTTGATGAGCTTTAGAGACACTATGTTTAGGCTAGATTCATTATCTATAAGGACACATTTCACTTTATGCCATCTGATACAAACCTTAATGTATAATAGATTATTATGGAACAGGCCAAGGGAAGACATATCGCTTTGGTTGAATGTCACTTGTTGGGCTGGAACTAGGTGTCTAACATAAGCTTGAAATTTATCATGGGATATGTCACTAGCAACAATGGATTAGGTCAAAAACTCATTTAAGATGTTCTTGTGGATTATTTATATTCATAGCAAATCTAAAATAGAAATCTATGCTAGTGTCTTCTGCAATTGTTCCATAATATCAAACTTCTTGTCTTGGTCAGTAGTGAATGGTTTATTTTTAGGCTAAATGGTTGGTTGGATGACAGGTAAAGTGGTGGATGGTTGTGGGCCTAGGATAGTAATCCTTGACCTCTAAGTTGTGATTGCATAATCAAGATTAAATACTAGAACATTATTGCTAACTACTATTAGAAATGGTGTGGGACCAGATAGGACAAGTCTCAGTTGCTAGTGCACTTGCATGTGGTCACGTGGCAAGAATGAGTTGTCACTATAAGATTCAAAAGTGGAAGTCCTAGTTTGTTGGTTTGCCTATATGCATTCTTAGGTCAAAGAAGGATTATCTATGTGATTTGGTTGAATATTGTTGTTTAGCAATGGTCTAGGTTGATTAGTGTTTGGTCTAGGATTAATAGAGATGGTCTTAACGCTACCCCCTTCAATATGACCTACAACCCTGTTGTAGTCATGTGCAACTACATGGTAGGTTTGTTGGTTGTTACCATTATAACCTTAGTTTTATCCATTGTTTTATCATTGTGGGTTTTGTTATTGATTTTCTTGATTCTATTGGTTTGGCCTTTTCTTCTGATACTATTGATTTTGTTGCGACACTGGCCATTATTGTTTTTGTTGATTATTTTGTTGTTGATTATTATTATGTCGAGGAAAAGGGTTTTGATAAATCCCAAGAGTTTTATTGGAAGTGTAAGCACCATTATCCAATGTTATCTCCCCATTCTCCAACATATTATCAATTAAATGATTTATTTGGACACATCTTCAAAGATCATGCCTATTGACCCAATGATAGTCAAAAAAATTATTTTCACGGTACTAATCAAGGTAAGGAATACCTTGTGGATAATGATTTGGTATAGGCCAACTAATCAAATTAGTGGTAGCAAGCTTGTGAAATATATATTCAATAGGTTCTCCTAGGTCACTAAAGGCATGATACGTAGGCATGATTCTCTTAAGAGGAGGGGTTTGTAATGGTAGGGGTTATTGTATTTATTGTGCAGGTTTTGGTTATTACGCTTGTGGCATTGGTTGGAGAGTTTTTTGGGTTGTAATAAGTTGAAAAGGTGGTGTGAATGATGTCTACATAGTTTATACATGATGAGATTTAGTTACTCCATTTCACACAACATTCCTATTGTGGTTAAATTACTTTGGTCTTTCTTGATTATTGGTCTATGTTGGTTATGATGCTTGTGTTTGATTAGGGTGTTGGTCATTTATATAATTGGTACCTTGATTTTTATTAGTTGAATTGAGCTTGATGACTTCCTTATTGATGAGTGCCCTCTCAATCAACAAACCTTTATCAATGATCTCTTTTAACGTATGTGCACATTGTAGTTCTAGATGATAGGCTATTTCACTATGCAATTTTTTAGTAAACATAGCAAATAATTATTTATCTAGTAAACTATGGGTGAAATGGCTTTCAAGGGCTCTCCATCATTGTAAATAACTTGAAAAACTCTCACCTACATTTTTATTTTGTTGTGTTAGGTCCACTAATGAAATATCATACTCGAGATTATAGGAAAAGTGCGGCACAAATTTGTCAAAAAGATCATCAAAGTATGTTACTAAATTTTTGGGTAACTTTAAAAACCACTTCAAGGCTTGTCCCACCAAACTCTTTGGAAACAACAACAAAAGGTATATGTCATTATATGCCATTGGTTGACATGCGACAAATAATTCATTTGAATGAGCCTTAGGATCACCATTCTCTTTGTATTTATCAAATTTTAGTGGTTCATATCTTGGAGGAAATGGTATATACAAATACTCCATGTTTAATGAATAGGAACATACATCATCCAATTTGAACTTTTTGGTCTGCTTCCTAGTCTGAATGGTAGCAATTGCATCCTTCATTTATTATAATTCTTTAGAGAGAAAACTGGAAGGAATATTGGTTTGAGGGAGAATGTTGGTTTGAGTAAATGGTTGAGAGGTCACAAGTGGGACACTTTGACTAGGGTATGATGGAGATACCTATTGGGGTATATTGGTTTGGTTGGGGAATGGACTAGGGATACACATACATGGATTGGGATGTACTTGAAATTACACATTTGGCTACATGATATTCTGGTTTGGGTTGATGATAAAGGTTTGACTTGGGGGATTTTGTGGTTGGGATGGAGGGATATAATTATACTATGCCTGATGTGGTTGAAAAGGGACATGTTGTTGACTAATTGAACCTTACCATTGAGTGGAAACTTGTGGACCAAGATCTTGTCTCTAGATTTGTGGCACATTTTGAACCTATGGTTGTCAAGTAGGTCCTTGAGAAACATGGGGAAATCCTTGTTACATGAATCCTTATGAGAAAGTGAAAGTAGGTTACAAATTTGACATTTGTCACTGACCAATATTTGTATGTTGTTGACTAGTCATTACTTTGTTTTGAACTAGAATATTAGTTTGCAACTAAAAAGGTATATCCATCATTACGTTGTGGGGTGGACTATTTGTTGCCCCTTATTGAGGTGGTAATTTATGTTTCCTTTGTTGCATTGATATACTAGACCATGTCTACTATTGTGGAATACTACTCGCTACCTATTGAGGAAGAGTAGGATTCATCACATTTTATCATTGAGGCATGCCATTGGACATTGTTTGATTACCTAATCCTATAGGTTGTACATTTGAGGAAGTAGGGGCTGGGGTGTAGAAACTCCTATCCATTGGTATGATGACCTATTCATAGGATTAACTATAGGCACATGATGTTGACTAGTATTTTGTGTATTAATACCACTTTGATCAGGACTGGGCATTATTTGCACATTGTCTACTTCATTTGGCTCACTATTCAGTGTAGAAGCCAAAGACACTTCTTCAATAACAGACATATGCATTAAGTTATCTATCAGAGTGATTTGTATGAATGGGTTAGGATTTAGATTCTCTTGTCCAGTTAACTCTATCATCACTCCTATTATAGGAACTAGGTCAATGAGAGGCTTACTTACCATTTTCATCTGATTGAAATCATGTGTTAGATTTAGATATGTTTACATTTGGCTAAAGTGATCTTCCATGATGTTTTTAATTTGATAAGATATATTAAGGTCTTAGTACGTTGTTTAGACTAGAGACATAGGATTCCTAGAAGAATCCTATTGATTGTAAATGATATTATGGGGCACTCTTACTAGACTTGGTAAATTTTCATGGGGGAAGTCTATTGGAAACTTAGCTCCTACCTCTATGGATCTAACCAAAATCTCATCTTTGTTCTCTAAAAAATGTCACTCAAATAAAAATGGATCATACGTGGAAGCCAAATTAGTAGAATATGACTATTGATGTATTGGCTCATCCACCATGGGTATTGTAGCTAAGTATTGTGTGGTTTGTTCTTGGTCTTATTCTGTGCAAGGTGGTGTATTAACCAAATAGTTAGCCAATGGATCTTGGCTTTGTGCCCCTAATTGAGTATTATAATAGGGATAAGAATCCATCTCATAAGCTATATTATCTATATAGGGGTCTTACACCATTTGTTCCTGTGTAACTACATTACTAATCCATAGATTGTACATGAGTCTACTACGAGTGTAGGAATATATGTTGGGATCCATAGTTAATGCTTATGATAAAAGGTCAAAGAGTTCTACAAACTCCAAAAAGGATGATGTCTAAAATAGATGATGTTCCAACTTGGTCTAGATTTGTCAAAAGGATCAACAGGTTTATGCAAAGATTTGTGAGGAAACAAGCTAGCATAAAGTATCTAACGTTTCACTATTCACACAAATATAAGAAAGTAAATGGACTGAAAATCAAAATTCCAAACTCTAAGGTCGAAGTGTTTCAAATCAGTCTAATCTAGGAATTTAAAAGTTGCTAGGTCTTTGGCCAAATGCAGCATCAAAATCTAGATTTTGAAAATAAATAAAAGTTTTAATCTAACAGATTTGAAATACTTCTAACAAACACTAGGAAATTGATTCTTGGACATGAACTTGGTCAACTAGGTATAAGGTATGAAACAAAAGGCACTTTAACCATAGTTTATTTCTCACAAATAATGGTATAAAACTTGGTTTTGTTGACAAACAAGCTAGACAAAGGTGATCAGTATAACTATTTTAGATAAAAGATCATAAAAGTACATTAGGATTGGTCTAAAAATGCAAGAACAAATTTGAAACTCTATGCAAGAAGGTCTATGAAATAATATTTAAAATGTTTTGGGAAGCATAACGATGTTATACTAACCAAATAGGTGTGATAAAAAAATTTATTAAAAATCTTTCTAAGGAAAAGATGTTTTCCTACAATTTTAGAAGCATAGCAATACCTTTCTTGACTCAAAATGTTGTGGTGTATAGACTTAAAGTGCAAGTGTTTAGCACAAAATGTCTTATGTCTATCAAGTGATGATAATGATTATGAGTCTTAAATGGCCTTCAACCTAAATTGGAAATTAAACCTAAGTTCCCTCAAGTTTAGTGAAAATGGTGAACCCACTTAACACATCAACCCTATGAACTTGTAATGGCGTAATTTCAAATTTAAATTATAAGTGAAGGAATTAAACAACTTTAGTAAAGGTCTAGACTCAATTGGGTAACATAACTGCACCAAAGTGGATCATATGACTCTCAAGATTTTGATTCACTTTGAACAAGGCAAATGGATGATCTCACATGGGCATCATAACGCCTCTTTGTTTAAAGGAAAATTTGGACTATGTGTTTGGTTTGGATTGTTTTTTTACACCAACTTTTTGACTCCACACAAGACTTTAAACTAGGACAAGATTAACTAATTAATCACCCTTAGATCCTAAACTGATAAGGTTGCTTGGTATTATTGGAATCCATCAATATACATCATTTTAGAGGATTTTAAGTGTTCATCCAAAAGTAAATGTGCATTATATAGTAGGTTTTTTACACCCTCCTCTCAAATGATAGTACTGTGACATGGACCTTAAGGTACACCTTACACCAATAATACTTTCATGACAAGTTGGGATTTGTCTAAGTATAACAAGTTTTTGAATGATCTAGAAAAATCAATTACATAATGACTTTCATGCCAAACAATGCAAAATAAAATCATGGATTTGGGTATGTATCACTTGGCTTGTTGCAAAAAGGTCTAGTCTTTTTTGCAACCACTACATCCTACTATTCGCTCAATGCAGTGTGATGTCCAAAGTGCCACTACATCCCATGTTCAACTCCAAAGGAACCAAATAAAGTCAATACTAGGAGATGAAACCCCAGGTCAAAGCTTCCTCAAATAACTTATAGGAGGTGATGAAGTCCCCCTTGCAAGCCAAGATGCATAAATAAATAAAGCATGAAATTAGAAATACTTTATGGTCATTTTCAAGGTCACCCAAAGTTTAATGAGTTTGGGGAGTGCTTTAGATGAATTTATTTCTAATCCTTGGACTAGGCTACTTGCAATAGAAATGGCACTTTTGATTCCGAGGGTTCCCTATAGGTGACAAATGGAAGAGCATACACGCAACATTCCTCTTTTTTCCAAATAAAAATTTTATTTAAACAACTATTGCAAAAAAGAATTGAAAAGTGTGTTCAATTTTATAGCCCAAATGGAATGTTTGGTGGTGTTCATTTGACCCCTTGGTTTGAGTTGAAAACTTTGAAAACATTCATCAAAACATCTAAATTATTTGAAAAACATCCAAAACAAGGTTCCTAATCAATTTTTAAGCATGAAAAATTGATTTAAATATGTTTTGAGGAAATATCCCACTTCATCTTGTAGAAAAAGTGTTAGCATGTCCTCTAGCTTTGAAGCTCTTTTAAGTTTGAAACAACAAACTTTATAAAAAGAGGTCTCGAGTCTATATTTTTGAAAACACATAGTGATCAACATCAGTTAATACCACCGACATTAGTTACAACCAACTGAGATCTAATTTATGTCAGCTCTTTTGAATGATGTCAGTTAAGTCAGTAATCAATGACAGTATTTCTACTAACGTCAGATACTATGTAAAAATTGTGGCAACAAAAAATGGTAAAATAAAGTTAGAAAATCAATTTGAAAGAGTTTTAAGAGCTCAAATAAATATTTTAGAGTTACAAAAGGATCTCCTTCATGTATGGGATGTGTCTAGTCCCACCTAGTGTGCCATTATGTGATCTAGAAATTTGACTCAAGAGGGGATGGTTAGTATGGTGTTAGTTCTAAAATGAAACAAACACACTAATAGCATAACATCTCTAGGCCTAGACACTAGGGAGAGCTTAGTTAAAAAAATCAAATGATAAACACAAATAAAAAATAAGAAATGAAAACACAATAATTCTTTTACCTTCTTTGGAAGCTCCAAATTCCTTTGTAGTGGTGGCTTGCTCGGCTTGTGCTCATGAAGTCCTTGGCAATGGAAGCTTGGCTACCTGCATCTCTCTTTAGCACCTTGTGGTTTGTATCTTTGCTTGGATTGGAATCAATTTGGCATGGTAACACTAGTTACAATGGTTCCTTCAAGATATTTGTGCATTATAACATTGCACCAAAATAGCTTAGAAATGATGTTGTGAGGCCTCTTATTTATAGATTTTTGGATTTGATCAGAATCAACCTCAACCATCCATCTCAAGATTGAGATGTGTGGTTGAGGATTAATTCAATTTGTGGAATTAAGTTTGTAATTATCCACATTATGACATTGGAAGAAGGGGAAATTAATAATCATGGAGGGCATCATGGAAGGCATTGATGAGGCATGGAGGGCATGAATCTTGATATTTGTGGCATTTATGGCCTAGGGATGTCTTCTCAAGAAATGCGGTCACTTGATGATGTAGATATTCAATATTCATTTCCAAAACAAAGTATTCAACAAGTTTCTATAGAATTATTTATTAGGCTTTGATTTGGATTAATTATCTCTTAAACATGATTAAGCACTTTGTGCACAAATTACCCAAATTGATTAGAATGCCTTGTTATTGGTCCTAAATTTGATTGGATTGGAATTGGAAGCCACTTTTAGATGCATTGGATGTGTATTCCCATTTAGGATGTTTCCAACAAAAAATGACAAATGCATGAGTCTTGTGCAAAATATTTGATAGGAAAGATCAATCTAGAGCATGTGGGTACAAATTTGGCATTCTGACTCGAAATGATCTGATCAAAGTTAGCTAGCCCATAAATTGCATTTCCCCATTTAGTGATACTGTAGCTAAAATCAGCACTTGAATACATCATTTGGCATGTTTTAGTGTTTTTAGGCCAAATTGTGCATTTTGGGTGAAAATTGGCCAAAATCCTGATTGGCTAGTTTTAGGTTTCTAAAGTGTTCAATTCAAAAATGAACTCCAAGATCCTATTTTCAATAGTCTCCCAGTTATAATTCTTTAATATCAAACCCTATCTCATTTTGGATAATTTATAATAAGATAAGTGATACTTTCTCTCATTTTTTACTATTTTTTGAAAAGGCAAAAATATAATCTATTTACATAGATCAATAGATTAATTCCTGCATAGTATTTACTGATTTACTTTGATCCAAACTTGTTTATTAATTAGGAATAAAACTCAATTATTATTAAAAACAAATAAAACACAAGCATGGATTTGTGCTCTGACAAGGGAGGTGGAGATGGTCGTGAGGGCCAAAGATGAGGTAGATTAGGTGATAATCAAGCATGGGATATTTGATGTGATGAACATTATGAGATTAAACCACGAGGATCATTACTATAGGACACTATATGAGACAACAATTCCCATTATGTGATGTGCACCATATTTTTGAGATAGTTATTCACACTTAGTGCATCATATTTCTAGGGGACCATGAGGACCACTAGGGCCACAACATTGAGACATGGTATATAGATATAGAGGATTTTTGTATTGTAGTTCATTCTTTCCCCATGGGCCCACGTGTTATATCTTATTTTTTAGACATGGAATCCATGTGGACTATGTATATGATTTATTTATGATGAGATGTTTAGATGATGTGTTGTGTATTTTTATACTTAGTTATTATATTGATGTGATTGATGGACATGTTATGTGATTATATGATGTTATTAGATTAGATGAGATTCATGATTTGATGTGTCATATTGATCTTGTTATGATGTGACATGATAGATACATGATTCAGTGTGGACATGATGGGTGTATGAGATGCATGGTGATTTATTATGTTAGATGTGATGTGATGGACTTATAGTTTTATTTCATATGATGTTACATGTCATGTGCCGATGGATTTACATGTTTATAGGCTTTGTGATATTAATGATGGATGCATGCATAATTACATTGGATTCATTTCATGATGTATATGATTCAAATGTTGAGAGATGATTATGACTTTAGATATAAATTCATTGTGTTTTATATTGGTATTATGTATATGTGATGTTGAGTGATTCATATGTTTGATGCATGTGTATGATGTGATGATTATGTGGAAATTAAGTTACATTATGTAATGGAATAATAAAATGTGAATTAATGTGATTATGAAAGATTAATCCCCACTTGATTCATCATATCTCACAAGATATTTTTGTAAGAATCCTCCTGCACCATGGAGGTTGGATAATGATGGGATGGGAGATAATTAGGTATGTATTCGGGATGGTGATATGTTAGATGGAATAGGGATAGTTTTGATAGGGTAGGTGATAGGAAAATGGGATGGGTAGTAATTTGGAAGCCATTGATGAGGTGTGCAATCCTTTTTAATGTTACACCATTTATATGTGTTCCATTGACATGAGAAGTCAAAAGTATGTCAAAATAGGTGTGTGTGGGAACTTTTTTGAAAATTGGCCTTACCTAAGTACATGTTCAAGGGTCATCAATACCATCCTCATTACCCAAAAAGTATAAAAACTACAAGAAAAACTCATTAATTAAACAATAAAACACAATTAATATGTATATGGTTAACCAAACAACTACACACACTCAAAAACAAACACACAATTCATACAAGACAGTTTTGATGATAAGATAGATGAAGAACATGATCAAAGATATACAAATGGATAATTATATGATTATAAAATGATTATAAACAATGGTACTTGATGATGATTAAGGGTTATGTACATAGGGTATGTCATGCCCAAAAACTTTTTATATGTTGGGACAAGATTCCAACCAAGTTTTAAAGTAATTGTGAATGGGGGTTAAGATTACCCCTTGAGATTCGGTGTCATAATGTATGCTAAATCCTAGAAGTATAAAACATATTATTATGACCTTTACATAGTGAAAATGTTAGTGGGAAGGTGTGAATTATGGTCTTAAAGGCACCAAGAGACAAATAGATATGGAATTTGGATTGAGGATAAAAGGAGACATGCTTGTCAAAGAGGATATGATAGGGTGATAGGATTGTGTTTGGATAAGAGGATGTGATAGGACTTAGGAACATTTAGATTATAGTTATGGATGAGAGATTCTAGAGGACTACCCCAAAAAATATTATCATAACTCAAGAAGAAATGCCTTCTACCATGTGATTAAGTGTTTATCTCTTATTTATTCATAATAAGTTATAATGGATTTCCACTGTTAAGACTAGGGTCAGGAATGGTTTATTTTACCATGATGCCAAAAACCAGTTTTCATTATGGTACTTGCCCAAGGCTCTAAAAGACTAATTTTCACCATTGGATGGATTTTTTTTTTAGACTTTTGGGAAGCTGTGATGGAATGGAAGAAGGTAATGCCCCCAAGAGTGGGGACTCATAGATGAAGGAATGGTGGAGTCTGTCACATGTAAAATCATTTCAGATGCATGATATTTATTAGATCATCAAGTTCTTCACCATCTAAAGTGGCTAATTTATAGGCTTTATATCCAAACTTTGAAATAATGATATACATCCCTAGCCAATTAGATTCAAATTTACCCTTCTTGTCCCTATTAGCATTGGTATTTTTATAGTTATCCTTCAAGACTAGGTCACCAATTTCAAATTCCGTAGACTGGATTTTATTTAGACATTGGCCTTTCAACTAATTCTAATATGCTCATAAGTGATCAAGGTCCTTTTATTTATTTTCATCTAAGATATCCCATTTTTGTAGGTTCTCTTATCTGCAATCATGATCAGTGATAATTCCCCTTAATTAAATGTGTAGAGATGGGAACTCTACTTTCATAGGCAAGATTGCTTTGATGCCATATACTAATGCATATGGAGTGGCCCCAGTAGGTGTGTAGACACTTGTTCAATAATACCATATGTTGGATATAATTATAGGTACCAATTCCTACCTATTTTATTAACTATCTTTTTGAGAATTTCAATAAGGGTCTTATTCATTACTTCAGCGTGTCCATTTCCATGGGGGTAGTAGGGAGAATAAAAATGTTGCTTAATGTGATATTTATAACACAAGGCCTCAACATCCTAATTTTTGAATGATTTGATATTATCATAGATGATATTGGTAGGTATGCCAAAGTGGCAAGTGATTTTGTTGAGGATGAATGTATAGATTTGGAGGCCTATAGTATAGGTAAGCGACATCACCTTTGCCCATTTAGTCAAGTAATTTGTTGTTATAATGATAAACTTATGACCATTTAACGATATAGGATTAATATTTCAAATCGGATCGAGGCCCTATATGTAAAATGGCCATGAAATTATGATGGGATATAATTCTTCCATGGGTACCTGAATGAGGTTCCCATGCTTTCCGTAAGCAACACACTTCTACACATACTGATAAGAATCTTGTTTTATGGTTGGCTAATAATATCATGTCCAAAGTAGTTTCTTATCCATGGCCATTCCACTTATGTGACCACCACAAATACCATCATGAACCTCCTTGATCATGTGAGAGGCCTCTTCTAAGGTTAGGCATATTAATAGAGTCCCATCATAGCCTCTATGATAAATCATGATGTTGAGGATATAGGAAGTGCGATGAATGAAGGATTTTTGTTGGAGGAAATTAAGGTTAGGTGGTAAGATGTTATCATGGAGGTATATATAAATTTCATGGTACTACAGAATATTAGGATCATTGATTGCAAAAATTTGGAAAGGATCCATGGATTGATGTGCTAGGAGAATCAGATGTTTAATTAAAAATTTCCCTTCTAAAAAATCTTCAGGGAGGTCAATAAGAGATCCAATGGTGGCCATTGAATCAACCACTTTATTACTCCTATGTGGTACTTTATCAACCAATTGCTTATAAGCGAGTAACTTCTCATCTTTTGTTTAGAACTCATCATTAACCTCCTTAATGATAAGTTGTGAGTCACTAAATACTTGTAAATACTGGATATTCCACTGGATGGCTAGGTGAAGGCCAGATATTAAGGCCTCATATTCTGAGATATTATTGGTACATATAAAGGTAAGGTGAAAGGTTTTTGGGATGAGGTCACCTTGTGGGGTGATGAGGAGGATACCTACCCCCAATCAATGCATAGTGAATGAGTCATCAAAATATAATTTACAGCTACTTGATTTTGAAGTACTCATTATAGACTCATGTGGGAAGGTTATTATAAGAGGCTAAGTCACTTCAAGTGATGTTTTCACTAATTAATCTTTTATGAATTTCCATTTAATGGACTTTTGATTAACATATTCAATATCAAATTTACTAAGTAACATGATCCATTTGGCCATTCTTCTTGTAAGGGCTGATTTTGAAAATAAATACTTGAGAGGATCAACCTTGACAATGATCTAAACGTGATTGTTAAACATATAATGTCATAGATTTTGTGAAGCAAAAACTATCACTAAACAAGCTTTCTCAATTTGATTATAATTCAACTCATAAGAGATTAGAGTACAACTAATATAATATATTGATTTTTACTTACCTTGATCATTATGTTGTGTTAGGAGGCACCCAATTACACATGGAGTTTCTAAAATATATAAGAGAAAGGTCCTTCCCATGATAGGAGGTGACATTATAGGTGGGTTGGATAAATATTGTTTTAGATTATTAAAATCATACTGGCATTTAGATTTCTAATTAAAAGTAGTCCCCTTTTTTAAGATATGGGTGAAGGGGTGACATTTGTCTACAAAATGAGAGATAAAATGCTAAATGGATTTTAGATTTACCTAAGGACTTATGAGATATTTTAGATTGTGTAAAGGAGGCATTTTCATAATTTCTTTCACTCTAGCTAGGTCTTCTCTAATGCATCTTCTAGAAACTATGAATCCCAATAATTTTCCTAAAGTAACACCAAATACACACTTTTTAGATTTAGTCTGACCTTATATTATCACAATCACTCAAAGATTCTTCTTAAGACAACATGATAATCTAATCTTAGTCGAGACTTCCCTATAATATCATCCACATAATATTCAACTATATTGTGCATCATGTCATGGAAAATGACTATCATGGCCCATTGATAAGTAGCACCAACATTTTTAAGACCAAAGGGAATGATATGATATTAAAACATCCCCCATAGAGTGATGAAAGTTATTTTGTGTTGGTATTTAGATGTGATTTTAATATGATTATAGCTTGAAAAGACATCCATGAGAGACAACATTTCATACCCTACTTTTGCATCCACAATCATGTCAATATTTAGGAGACAGTCATCCTCTATACATGACTTATTAGTATCTTGAAATTTGGTTCAAATTCAAATTTTGCCTTGTGATTTAGTCATAGGGATAATATTATAAATCTAATCATAATAATCTATTGGTCGAATGAAGCAAGCTTCCAAGATATTTTGCAACTCCTCCTTGACTAACAAGGCTACTTTGGGGTGCATATTTCAAATTTTCTATTTGAATGGTTTAGCATTAAGATGCATGACTAAATAATGCACTACTAAGGAGGGGTCCAGTCTTGGCATGTCAGCATAACTCCATGTAAATATGTCTATGAATTCTTTGAGCGGCTCAATAATTACTTGACATTCCTTAGATGTTAAAAATGTCCAAATAACTATTTTAGGATGTTTGTCAGTCTCAATGTTGAATTCAATTAATTCCTTAATAAGAGAGGTTGATTGATCTTGTAGATAGGGAGGCAATGATATTTTTGGGACATCTGAAGTAAAACAACCTAGGAGTTCTGTATCTATTTCAAAGTATTCATCTGATTCTAGTGAGGTTTGTGGAAATTCTTATAAATTTTGAGGAGGCTCTTTGTCTTCAAATTCTTCAACTTCACTTTGATCATGGGGTCCTTGTTTTTCCCCAAAATATGCAGATTGATAAAGATTCATGGAAAAGCCTTTCTTTTGATCATTAAAGGGCATAAAATCTCAAGTTCCTAGATATTTCAAGATTGCTTCATCATTTTGAAATGTATCAAAATATGGCTCTTATTTTTTATCCCAGTAAATGAGTGATGGATAAAGGAGGGAGATGTTTATGGTGGATATGTGGTAGTAAGCTCCTAAAAATGACTATAAATAGAGCTTGTCTTGACTTCATCATCAAAGAGAGACTGATCAGGGATTGAAGTAGTATCCACAATAATATCATTTAGGTCATCATCAAATAATTTTTACCCTAAACCAGGATATTATGGATGCTCTTGAACTATGATGGGTTCAAGTCTACCTTACTCTTATTTCCTTAGTCCTTTCCTATGATAGTGCATGTTCTCCATCATCTTCTAGATATGAGGGTATTACTTTCTAGGAGATATAAGGGCCTTTTTCATCTAGAGTAAGCCATGAGTCATCTAATTTTTCAATACATTCATCAGATAGGAAGCCTGTACTTGAGAATGTTATTGGTCCAATTTGATATTTGATTGGATTAACCCTTTACATGGCTGAGGACCCATATCTACATAGGGAAAGAGGAAGATTACCTACATAAAAGGTCTTATATTCATACTCCTCATAATCTGTGGACATAGTTTTTAAGTGAGTAACCTTATGTAGTAGATTTGATGTAGATATAAGTTAATCAGGGGATACATACTTAGAAGCTATTGGACTTAGGATGGAATTATGTGTGCTGGGGAAAGGATATGATGATAAGGATTGATCTATTTGATAACTATGAAAATGATCAATTTATCTACGGATGATGACTTCCATACTAGAGTGAGGGAATTTTAGACATTAATGTAGGTTTGATGGGACATCTTGCATCTTATGTATCCAAGGGTGACCTATAAACATGTTATAAGGTAGATTAACATCCAAAATATGGAGTAGAGTTTGAAGGACTATAGGTCCCATGGTAATGGGAAGATAAATGGTTCCTATGGATGGTATTTTATTATCATCATAAGCTTTGATCATAATCAAGGTAGGCCCTAAATACATTTTTGAATACCCTAGTTTCTTCAAGAAATACAGATTGCACAAATTCAATGTGGATCCTCCATCTATGAGCACTGATTTAACACAATGATGTGATATGGAAACTTCAATGAATAATGGATAATCATGGTGGGGAATAATTAGAGGCATGTCCAGGGCATAAAAGGTAATCTACTGAGAAGGGGATTAATGTCCTACTAATTCTTGAAAATTATAAGTATCCATATCACTAGGGACCTTAAGGTCAGTCAAGACTTGATTTAGTGTCTCTCAATGTAAAAGGGATGTTTTCAGAAGATCCACTAATGAGATTTATATTGGTGTCTTCTCAATATGTTTAATGATATTATAAGACTTATCAAAATAATGTAAAACTTTTTAAGAAATACTCCCTTTTTTATTAGCAGATGAAGTAGATGGGTCCTTGGGTGGTGCCATAGGAACTATAATTTTACTACATATAATGGTAACCACATAATTGGTAGTGGCCTAGTTGATTTTTAACATGGTGGAGAAGGGTGGAATGGACTCTTGGGGGATGTGTATTTTAATGGTTTTGACATAATGGTATGACATGGTGTGGTAGCTAGTGCAGTTGGAGGAGAAGGCCTAACCCTAGTCTTTTGATGGCTTTCTATTTCTTTGATCATGCTTGGGTAGTGGGTCTTTATAAATGCCTAGCTTCCCATTTGTAGATGCATTTGAAGTACATTCCCCTTCTATTTCAATGTCACCTCTTTTGATTAAGTCTTAAATATAGTGCTTTAGCTATATACATCTTTTTGTATTATGTCCTTTGACCCTGTGGTATTTTTAAAATTTGTCTTCATGGTACCAATCTAGTTTTGGTTGACGATCATCCATAGGCCTAATTTCAAGAAGGGTGATCATATTAGTGGAAATTAACTAATCAAGAACCATTTCAATAGGTACTCCCAAGCTAGTGAGTGGTTTTTTTCCAGTCTGAGGATTTTGCTTGCCTTATGGAACTTGGATGGAGGAGACATTTGATTTTTATGTGGGATTTTTTTTCACTATTTTATACATGTTATTTTTTAGACTTATTTACCCCATCTCTCACGACATTCTTATTTTTGTTTAAGAATTTTTATTTACCTAAAAATGCATTGTCTTGATTTTAGTTGTGTTCATTACAGGAGTATAATTTGATTATCCCTTTTTCAATGAGGGACTTTTTGATTTGTATACCTTCCTTAATTATTTCATTAAAGGTCTTAACACACTAGATTTTTAGCTAATATTTGAGCTCAGCATTAAGTTTATCCACAAATATTTTGGCTAACTCCTTCTTAGAGACTATACATTGTAAGTAGCCAGCTAAACTGCTCCATCATTATAAGAAGTACTCCAAACTTTCCCCACTTATTTGCTTTGTGTTATAGAGGTCTATTATAGAGATGTCATGTTAAATATTAAATGAAAAGTGTCTGACAAAGTGTTTTGTTAGTTACCCAAAGCTAGATATAGTCCCCTTGGGTAGGTACACGAACCATTCTAAAGTGGGTCTAGTCAGACTTTTTGGGAAAAGTCTCAATAAATAGGTATCTTCATATGCTACTTCATTCCAAGCTACATATAAATCTTGTACATGATCTCTAGGATCTCCTTTCCCTTGATATTTTTTGAATTTAGGGACTTAAAAGTGTGGAGGTAAAGGTATTTGTAAGATACTCATATCCAAGGGTGAAGAGAAAAAATCTTCTTTTTTATATTGGAGAGCTTGTGAGCATGGGTCTATTTGCTAGAGAGTCTCCTTCATTCCTTTTCACTCTTGTGCGAGTGTGGGGTCCTCAAGAGGATTAGTGGTTTGATTTTGACTATTTTGGGTAATATGGGTGTTATGGGAATTATGGGTGTTATGGGTGTTATTAATAACATTATGAGTGGTATGGGTATTATGTTAATTTTGGGCATGAAGTAAGAGGTTGATTTGTTGTGTAAGTTGGTATAATTGATCATCTAAGATAGTTTGTCTCTGGTTAGCCTCAATATGATTATCATGGAGGGGTATGGGGAATTATTCTTTAGTAAATTATTGGTCCACACCTTACTCTTCTTTAGGTATTTGATTGATACAAGCATTTTGATGAGGTGTATTAGGACAAGAGGGGGGATGGACTATGTGTTGTAAAAGGATACAATCAAAAGTTGAAGGTATTATGCCCCCTATTTCATGTTATAAATAAATCAAAAATTAATGCTAAACAATTTCATAGAATCAAAATAACATGAGTTATAAATAGAGATACATAAATAATTAAAATTAAAAATTATACAATAAGATAGGATTTAACCTATTTCACCCAATGTGGGATACATCCACCAAGAAACACTTTATTAGATTTTATTACAAGTCAACAAGAGTAAAAGCACTCTTAGATTAGTCTTCTCATGATTATAATGCACAAATATTGTTTGGCGTTGTGCTCAACAAACTCTCCTAAATTCACACATTCTATTCAACTTTTGAAACTCAGTTCTTTAGATGTATTACCCCAGTGAGAATACATAAAGAGTGTATAATAAATTTTAATATAAATTATTTTAAATACATTATAATGTGAAAATAGGCTACATAACATAATAATCTCCCACTTGGAGACTGATTTCCTCTAAGCAAGCTTCTCAACCCTTCATTGTCAAATGTGAAGGCTAATCAAAATTGAACATAGCTTCATTTCTTCTTTTTGACCAACTTTATAATCATGTCTACAAGATTATGACTAGTATGAATCTTCACCAGCTTCAAATTCTCTTCCTCTAAAGTTGTCTTGATGAAATGGTACCTCAACTATATATGCTTCATCCTAGAATGGAAAGTAGAGTTCTTTGCTAGGTGTATAACACTTTAACTATAACTATATATCTTACCTTCCTTCTATTTATGCCCCAACTCTTCAAGAAACTATTTTAACCAAATCATCTCTTTACTTGCCTCAGTGGAAACAACATACTTAGCCTCTATGGTTGAATGCCACAAGTTTCTATAGTCATGAAATCTAGCTCACCACTATGTCACCTATAGTAAATACATATCCTATCGTGTTCCTCCTACTATTTAAATCTCCATCCATGTCTTAATCTACATAACCAAGCAAAGTGGTGTCCAATATACTATAGCTTAAAACTATCCCAATGGTCCCTCTCAAGTACCAAAGGATCCACTTCACTGCCTATCAATGCTCTCTAATAGGATCATTCATGTACCTACTAACTACTCCCATTTCATGGGTAATATCTATCCTATTGCATACCATGGCATACATCAAGCTACCAATAATTGATGAGTAAGGTACATAGGACATCTAGATTCTTTCCTCCTTTGTCTTGGGACACTACTCCTTTGATAACTTGAAATGGCATACCAAAGGAGTCCCAACTAGTTTATCATCCTTCATACTAAACCTCTCCAATATCTTTTTAATTTACTCTTCCTAAGATAAATTCAAATTTCATTCCTTCCTATATTGAGTTATTCTCATACTAAGGATTTGTTTTACTACCCCCAAATCCTTAATAACAAAGGAATTACTAAGTTATTTCTTGAGTACCTTTATTCTCTGCATGTTCTTACCTATAACCAACATATCATCAATATACAAAAATAATATAATGTAATTACCATGATCAAAATTCTTGATATATATGCAATGATCTAAATAACACCTAGAGTATCCCTGTTCCATCATAAAACTGTCAAATTTCTTGTACCACTATTGTGGATCTTATTTTAGGCCATACAAGATCTTTTTTAGTTTGTACACCATTTTCTTATTCCCTTTGACCTCATATCCTTGTGGCTCTTCCATGTATAATTCCCCCTCCAAATCACCATGAAGGAATGTAGTCTTCAAATCCATCTAATCTAAGTGTAAGTTTTCCACTGCCACTATCCCAAGAATAGTTATAATAGAAGTCATCTTCACCACTAGATAAAAGATCTCATCAAAACCAATTCCCTTTTTATATGCAAACCCATTTACCACCAACTAGGTCTTATACCTTTTCTTTCCTCCATCATCCTCTTTAATTATATACACCCAATTGTTCTAAAATGCTCTTTTACCTTTAGGTGGGTTTACCAAATCCCAAGTTTAATTTTCCATGAGAGACTAATGCTTCTCATCCATTGCTTATTCACACTTCTTCCTGACATCTACTTGCATTTCTTATTCAAATAACTCTATCTCTCCATTATCAGTGAGTAATAAATAATTAAGAGATGGAGAAAAATGTTCAAGTTCCCTTCTTACCCTAGAAGACCTTCTCACCATAAGAGTTTGGGGTTCATGTGGAGTAGGTGCTTGAAATAGTTACTTAGAACTTTATCATCTGTAATGTCCTTCAACATTGTGTACTCTTTTTTGGAATCCTCCCTCTGATCTTATAACTATTGCTTATACATGAATTTTTCATTAAATATTACATCCCTAGACTAAAATATTTTCTTATCCTTAAGACTCCAAATTCAAAAACCAAAGTCATCCTCACCATAACCAATAAAGGTGCATTTTTTAGATTTAGCCTCTAACTTGGTCCTATGTTCTTTATCAATATGAAAAAAGGATTCATATCCAAATACTCTAAGAAATGAATAATAAACCTTCTTGCTAGACCAATCTTACTTAGGTATGCCTCCATCCAAAGAAGATGAAGGTCCTTTATTGATCAGATACATAATCATGCTTACTACTTCTACCCAAAACTAAAGGGGTAGTCTTGCATGTAATTGCATGATCCTATCACACTTCATGATAGTCCTTTTCATCCTTTTTGACACTCTATTTTACTATGGGTTTCTTAGAATTATCCTTTGTCTCTGAATTTCATTCCTAGAATAGTAATAAAAAAATTCATTGCTACAATATTCCCCACCATTATCTAACCTAAGACATTTTAACTTGAGACCTATTTCATTCTCAACCAAGGCTTTCCATATTTTAAATGTATCAAACACATAAAATATTTTCCTAATTCCATACACCCAAACTTTCTTATTTGCATCATCAATAAAAGTTACATAATAGTATGAGTTATTAATAAAAGATACCTAAGCTAAACCACATACATTTGGATGAACCAACTCCAACTTATTTACCTTCCTCATAGGTCCAACCTTGAAAAACTTTACCCTTTTATGTTTTTCATACACAAAGTCTTCAAAAAAATCTAAATTAGACCCTTTCAATCTGAGCAACCAATTATTCAAAAATTTCATGCCCTTTTAGCTCATGTTACCAAGCATATTGTGCCATAGAGTTGCATCTACAACAACTAAATTACTATAGTTATCATTACTTGGTAAAACTAGGGTACCAACCTTCTTAATTTTTACTACCATAAGATCACCCTTAGTCACCTTCCAATAATCTAGTGTAAATGTCACTCTACAACTTTCATTGCCTAGTAAATGTCACTATATAACTTTCACTACCTAGTTGTCCTATGAATACCAAATTTTATCTCAACTTGGGCACATGTCTAACATCTCTTAATATACAAGTGTTCCCATTCTAAATCTTGACCCAAACACTTATTTTCCTACTATGTTTCAAGGCTCATCATCACCAAGATAAACATGTCCAATATCCCCTTGAACATAATCAATAAAATAATACCTATGTGGTGTAGTGTGAAAAGAAGCCCCTGAATCTAAAACCCAAGACTCAACAATATTATCCTTGGAGAGAATTAATGCATCCTAACAAACATTACCTATTTCCACATTCACCTCCTTTGAGTCTTCTTGATTTTTATTCTTGTTCTAAAGAGCCCACCAATTCTTATTTTTATGCCCAATCTTTCCACCGTGCCAACATGTCATTCTGCGCTTTGATTTGACCTTTCATGACCATTTGACTCTCCATGATTTCATTTTCCTCTATACTTTTATCTCCCTCTACTAGCCATCACCAAATCATCACTTGAAGTAGAAGTCTCCCTAGAGGTTTACCATTTTATTTCATTGCTAAAGATTACTCCTATGACATCCTCAAACTTTAACTTGGCATTGTTAGAGACCAAATTGCTCATAGCCATTACCAGGTTGTTCTTACTCTCTAGTAAAGAATACAAATAAGTAGAGTCCTGACTTCATCATCAAATTTAGATTTTATAGTGTTCAACATACTCAAAACCATATTAAACTCATTCAAATAATCAACAATAGAGCCATTTTTAGACATATTAATATTAAATAACTTTTTCATTTAAAATATTTTATTAGAAGTAGAGAGTTTCTCATATAACTTCCCTAACATGTTCATGAGACCTTCTTTGGTCTTATCCTATGATATATTCAACATGACTGAAGATGCAAGGCACAACTAAATGGCCCCAACTACTTTCTTATCAAGCAGATCCCAATCCTCATCTGATGTAACCACTAGTTACTTCACTTTTCCTCCCAATGGATCATGGAGGTCTTTTTGATAGAGATAATCCTCCATCTACATCTTCCATAGGCCAAAGTTCTATCCATTAAACTATTCAACCTTTGATTTACTTTAATTAGTCATAGTTCCCACTTAAACTAATAACCCTTCATGTAATTCAACCTAAAGCTCTGATACCATTTGTTAGGAATAAATAAAAAATTAATGTAGAATAATTTCATAGAATCACAATAATAAGAGTTATAAACAAAGATACATAAAGAACAAAAATTAAAAAATTCAAAACAAGAAGATAATATTTAACATGGTTTACCCAATGTGAGCTACATCCACCAAGAAACACTTTCTTAGATTTTATTACAAGACAACAAGAGTAAAATCCACTCTTAGATCAGTCTTCTCACAATTACATTGCACAAATATTGTTTGGAGTTGCGCTCAACAAACTCTCCTAAATTTGCACCTAAATTCACACACTCTATTCACCTTCTCAAACTTAGTTCTTTAGATGTATTACCTATTGCATGTCCATATCTAATAAATCAATATAATAGTTTTACAAAAAAATGGGTACTAAAACCATGGTCTAAGTCAACCCATAATAATTCCCCTTTAAGGGGATCCAAAAAAAAATTTTAGGGTACCACCCCTGAACCCTAATGAGAATACATAAAGAGTGTATAGTATAATTTAATTTATAGTATTTGATATACATTATAATGTGTAAATAGGCTTGATAACATAGCATTTCAATGGCACAGGATAAAACATGATCATGGTTTTCATATATGCATCGATCAATTAGATTCCTAACCTCATCATTATGGATGGGATTAAATAATTTATCTTCTTCCCCAGGGGTATGCATATCACTATGGGTATCATCATGATCCCTATTTGGATCCTCTATATTCCTCATTAAATTTATATCTTGGTTGGAACCTTGTCCAATCCTAAGTTGGGCATGGGTGTGAATCACCATTTGAAAGAGAAGTGTAATGAGGTGTAATAAGTGATGTAGAAGTTTTTTAATACTATCTCAATCTAGATATCAAGTCTACTAGAGATTTAAATAGATTGATGTGATGAATTTTAAGAGGTATGGGGGGACTAAGGATTATCAAAAGACCAATCCTTACAGGAGACCAATCTAACAAGGATGAAAAAAAGTGATGGGATCAAATACCTTGTCCACTAGCAAAGGGATAGTTTGATGGGTGCTAAGTGAATAAGGAACTTGATAGGGATGAGTGAAGGGTGATGGATTAGACTCTTAATATCACTATGTATGTTGATAATGCCTAATCTAGGGATGACAATTAAAATTTAGAAGGATGGGTAACAACTAGAACTTGATTCTAAGACTAACTATAGTATTCAAAGGTGATGGGTGATATGAGATGGGAAAATATATAAGATGGGGAGATATGAGATGAATATAAATAAAGGCTATAGGATGATTATTCAGTGTAAATATAATATATGGTAGTAATGGAATAAATAAGATAGACAAGAAGGATTATTAGAAATTACTTAGGATGGGAATGTTAATGGATATGAAGAGTGTGGAAGATGTAATATGTGTACCAGATAGGTGAATATAGATTTAATATAAGATGATGTGAGATAGGTGGTGATATAGTGGGATGTATTGAGACAAAAACTTGGATAGTAAAATAGATAGGAAAATATATAAGATGGTATATAGGATAGTAAATAGAAAATGTGGGATGTGTGGATAATACAAGATGGGTAGATGATGTAGGATGGATGTAGTGTAAGGTATAGTAGGTTGGATAGGAGATGAGGGATTAAGATGTGGAAGAGACAAATAAGATATGATGAGATGAGAATGGATGTTAACCTAGGGATGGGGTGTGGTTGACTCAGCTTACAAATAATATGGGTTTTATACAACACTCAAGCAATACACACAATCATGAATCCTAAGTTAGTAAACTGATAAGGGAGTATAACTCAATGCCTGCACCATCAAAAATCTTCATGAATGAGGTTATAGGCTAATGACCTATTATATAATCTACCAAACCCTCTTGACCCCACTTTTACATGATGGCTACTTAGGAGTTGATACTGACTCTAACAGTAGTACACATATTACGATCAAAGGCTCCTAATTTAGGTACGCACAAGGGTGTCTAAGTGCATCCCCTATATAAATGAAGGTATAGTGGGGCCCAAGTTTTTATAGGATTTTATCTAATAGCCTCATATTTTGGAGCCTAAATGCCCCTCACTTAATAGAACCCTTTATGGGGAATTTTGCTTTGGTGCTTAATGAAAGCTCTCCTAATTTTTATACTCTACCAAATAATTTATGGTGATGAAATCCATGTCATTAACCCATATTTTCTAATCATGTGCATGGGGATGAATTCCACATCACATGTTATCTTAGACTCAGGGGGAATAACACATAGGCAAGAATAATATGATTAATTTTACCAATTAATTACCTACGTGTGAGGGGCACAAGTAGATACAATCAATCGATAAGTGAATACAAGAAAAACCACACACACAAGTAATTATATACAATGAAGCAAATTTATAATAAAATTGAGATAATATATTATAGTCACCCCTTCTTGCAAGCATAAAGGCTTAGAAAACAAAATGGGGTGCCTTGGTTTTGAAGGGTCCTGCACGAAAATGGATTAGTAGTTTAACTTTTACAAAATCATAAGTCCCTACAAAACCACATATACACAGTGCAATATCACAACCAAAGAGAATAAAATCACTACTCTAAGACAAAATCATAGTTTACGAGTTGAAATTTTGTATAATTTAGTGAATCATGTTGGTTAACCTAAAAAATTATGATAGTTAGACAAAACTGCAACTTCATAGAGAAAAATCAATATTTACATTAATTCACAATCTATGATTTTGTAGTAAATGGGAAAATTATTAATTTTTCTACTGTCAATGGTTCTCAATGAGATAGACTATCTTTCAAAAAAATATAAAATAGGTAGACTAACCAAAATTGGTTTCCTTAGTTACTTATAATAGTTAAAATAAGTTATGCCAATAGATAGAATGATAATGTTATTATCTACATAGAAGGATAAAACTATTGAGTTTAATGCTAGCTAGACAAATGACCTAAACCACCTTGTTACCTATGTAACCACAAAACCACAAATATAATCTACAAAATTGATACTTTTGAGTCAAAATCACAAGTTTAAGACTTGCGGTTTTATAGTACGGGGTTAAAAAAAGTTTATGGTGAGGTCCTTGATATTCACCTTGGTCTTCCTTTGCACCCTAATAATTCTACACACAGACAGAAAAAATGTGAATATTGTTACAAGAACATAGTATATCCCAAGATGACTAAATTCCAAAATTGTTAAAGTGACTTAGAGATATCTTTGGCTCATTGAGTATCCTATAAGTATCTAGCAGATTCTGAGGGACTTTATCTGAAAGATGGAACTAGTCAGGGAAAGATTTTACTAGTTTGTTCAGGGAGGATAAAACCATCATTCTTGATGGCTATAATGTAATTACCAGATCAAAGGCACAAATATCAAAGTGACATATTTTTAGATGATTACCAAATAATCCTATGCTTGATTCAATCCTCTTCCTCCTACAACTAGAGACTAGAATACCTCCCAAAATAATAGAAACAAAATAGTAGCTTACAAAATATCTATTGATAGATAATAACCAAAGGTATAGGTCAAACTCAAGTTATACAAATCTATAACTATAGTTAACAAAACTTTGATTACCAGGGCAAAGTCATGACTTTGTGTCTTATTCACCAACAACTTAGTACCTAATTTGTCTCTCTTTGCCTTGTACATGGAAAGTATAACACTTCCAAAAAATTTATCCTACAAAAGGATGTTAGTAAATATAGAATATAGATATTCCCCTAACTACTAATTTTCACAAGATCACGACTTTATACAAAAAAACTATGATTACCAAGGCAAAATAAAAACTTGTAAAGTTATGATTTTATCGAAAGTCAAAAACCTGTAGAACTCCTTAGCCATTGGCGATTAACTAACAAGATCACAACCAGTCCTGAAATATCATTACTACAATACTACTAATACCATTTCAAAATTACAACTCACTTGTGCATCAATTTTTTTCAAAATCCAGCCTTCAATTCACATCTAATTTATCCTACAAGCATTTAAATCACTTCCAACAAGCTTAGAAGGTTAGGTAAGGGAGTAATGTACCACCGTGATCTCCAACATGTACTCTATATTTTAGATTCAACTCTTATTATTAATTTTAGTAATAAAAAATTAAAATCTAAACACACAAATAAGAGGGGATAAAACAGATGATCAACTCAATAAGAATGCTCTTACCATCACTTTATCTCTTTATACCTCCACTCCATATTTCCAAATGGATGTTTGATGCAAATTTTAAAAATGTTGGATTACTTGGTTGATGTTGATAATGGCTTCCAATGGGTGATGTGCTTGATAATGGCTTTGGATAAATGCAAGAAGGTCATGTGGATGCAAGATAATGGTATTAATTTGATCATTTTCCAAGTTAGTTTGAGGAAGGGAGTGAGCTTGGTTATATAGGCATGGAGGGAGAAATCAATGGATGAAATTAAAATTTGAGCCATTGAGATCAATAGCTAGGGGTTTTTCATGGAATTTTTAATTTCATGGAGATCTCTAGAATAGAAAATTCTAGAGAAGAGGGCTAAAATAGAGGATATTTCTAGAATTCTCCAATTCTAGAAATCTCCAACTCCTAAAAGCCTAAACACCTAAATAGGATTATTAAACAATTTAACAAAAATAATAGTTCTCAAATTAGAGATTTAAAATCATGTCTAACAACCCCTAAGGCAAAAAAATCAAAGTCCAATTCATGGCCTCTAAGGTCATCCAACTAGTATGAAAGACAATGTAGCCTATAAGCATCCATTGCAAAGAATACCCTTCATCCCAATATATTTATTGTCTAGATTACATGGTCATGTTTTCATCCTAAAAAAATATGTTTCATTTATCTTGAAATACCCTTGGATTTTAATGGAATTCTTGATGAATTTCATGAATCCTAACAAATCATACCTTCCCTTTTTGGGTAGATTTTGGTCCAACAAAATCTTACTTGTTTATAAGATATAGAACTTCAAACCTAAAAGGTTATTCTTTGCTTAGTCTTGATTTTCCTCAACTTTGGATAGATATTCAAATGTTCATTTTGGAGAATATTTTTGGATCATAGGGTGTACCAACAAACCCCACTCAAATTAAGCCAAAATTATGAATATGAAATCCTATCCAATTAATAACAAAATTCTGATTTTTCTTTGCAACTCTAATTAGGAAGAGTTCACCAATTTATAAATAAATTATTCAAAACTTAACTGCTATAAATAATTTAAACTCTAGAAAGGCTCTAAATTGGCATAAATATACTTATTTAAAGATTCACAAAATTATAGAAAAATATCTAAAAATACAGCGAATGATAATTAGTCAAAATCTGATTTTTCAAATGTTTTAAGGCTGAAAAATATTACAAAAAATACTATAAATTAGTGTGGTCATTCCACAGTGCTAAAAAATCCCATTATCCACCCTATAAAATGGGTTCCTACACCTACACATAGTTCACTGCCCTTATAGAGGGATGTTTCCCTGAAAATAGCCCATAAACAATCGTCAAGCCTCCAAACCCTAGTCTCCCAACCTATAGATGAAAATATGGTGTTGAAGACACCCTTTTTCTACTAATGATTCTAAATAAAACCTCTTTTAAAAGTTTCCCTAAGTCTAAAATTAAAGGTTTCCATCATTTTTCTAGACAACCTTCAAGGGGTTTTATTCCTAAGGTAAAGTCCAACTTTTTCGAGCTTAATACTTGAAGAAATTAATTATCAAAAATAGCACGAACCTCTCCACAAGATCCCCCCTTTACCTTTATATCCTTTCCCCAAAGGGGTGCATCCAAAATGGAGGGAAAATAATTCAAATATATAAGTGATCTTTTCATATAAGCTTTTACTTAATCATTAAGCTTTCACTTAATCATTTAAGTACCCATGACCCTCAAATGTCCCCTTCTTAAGTGCAAATTGGAATTATAAGGTGCCATTTTCAAAAATATAAAAATAACACTCCTTATAATCCACTTAAGTGGTTTGGGCACCTATGACCCTTAAAATACCATAACTTAAGTGAAAATTAGAATAATAAAGTACTTTTACAATTACTCTCAGAAACCCCAAGTGTTTCTCTTTTTCCTTCTTCCCTTAGCCATTGGGAAACAAAAGAATGTTAAGGATGTTTATTTTATCCATGACCAAAAGGGGTAAATGATAATTATCCCCACCCAAAATTTATTGTCCTCAATTAATATCAACATCCATGGAGTTATTATAACAAGTTATTTCATGCAAAGTCCACCTGTAGTTGTTTTCCATGGAATAGAAACCTCATGTTGCACCTTTATTGGTGTGCCTATCCAATGTGTTAGGATGTGAAGTCATTATTCACATGACACTATTCATTAGTCACTATTAATGGACACTATTCATGTGATGAGGTGGAAATTACTATTCACAATGGTGAGTTGTGATGATTATGCTGATGAGGTGGCAATGTGGGTTAATGGTGACTGTGCCTATGAGGTGGCTCTTTGTTGATGTGGCATGGTACACATGGAATATTTTATTAATTAAAATATTATGAGAGATAAATGGGGCACCATATCTTCATGTGTGACCTTTGGAAGCATGTGGGGAACAAATATCTTCACCCATGTGCCTATGGGGTGCAAATTGTCCTTAAGCATGTGCATGTGAAGTCAAAATCTGAGGAATATTTTGACTCATGTGGATGCACATGGGAAAGTGGGGAAAAGGAGTAATATTTTATATTATAGGCATGTGAAATGTTGGGTGTACCATTTTTGATCACGTGGAGAAGGTCAAAGTGCATCATTAAGACGCCTTGTAATGTTGGACCTTGTACATGTGATGGATAATGTTCATTATTGATGAATAGTGGGGCCACATGGAGGGTGGCACATTTTTACTCTCTCTCTTATTTTTTAATCTTAAATCTCTTTCTCCCTTTGTATTTTATTTATGTATAACTCTCCCCTCATGTATGTCAAGTGTACAATCTTTAAAGCTAGAGAGAGCAAGTGTGTAATGCTTGTGAGCAATTGTAAAATCTTGGTTTAGTGTTATAACTAGCTTGATTATTTGAAGGCTTTGCATAGCCTTGTATGCTTCTTGTATGAAATAATTGTAAGAGGAGAGTGAATTTTTAGGAATATTTATTGGAGAGGTTGATATTATAAAGTCAATAAGAAGACTGTATGTTGCCATTTGCCCATGGTTTTTCTCTTGATTGTTGTCAAGGATTTCCACATAATATTTGTGTTATTTGGTAATATTATTTGTTCATTGTTTATTTTAGTTTTTTTTTTTTCATTATTAGTACTTACACATGCTATTTGGAATGTTACTTCCTAACAAAATAATGGCTGCCCATATGTGTATAAAATAAAAATACCACAGAGTGTAATCCTTCCTTCTCTAAATGAAAGGTCATCATGTTTTTACCTTCCATTGTTAGGCATGAACCAGCTATTACTACTACTTAAAATAGCCACCAAACATAATAATTTTTCAAATAATTGGTTTCCCATGTTTTATCTTTCATTATGGAACACACAATAATTATATTCACCTCAAAATTGTTTTCCAAGATCATAACTACATACATCCCATGGGCGGAAAGTTTCCTCGACATGGTGGTAACCCTTTCCTTCACACACATACTCATGTATTCTCTTATTTTGAAGAAGAATACTTCAAAATTAATTATGTATTTTATGTTTATAGGATTTTAATTGAAGAAACATTTTGTTCCTTTCTAAAAATAGTTGATAAAAAAGATAAGAGTGGCTAGGAGATAATATCACTCTCGTTCATAACTAAAGACATAATCGCTCTCATACAATCAAAAATATTTTCTTCATGATCTTCAATAATAGAAGCTATGAAATGATGAACCATTTTAAGAATAAGATCATCACAATATAAATCAATCAAAAGAACACATGATTTGACTTTTGCCATCAATTTTAAAATCTTAACCCTTTTACCAAAACAAGGGATTTTAATATCATCTAAACCATAAAATCTTTCAATAATTAGCTGTAATATCCCCCTCATTATGTCATCATTGTAGGGTGCTTCAGGAGCTTAAATTCTTGTAATTTCACTAAGGCAATAAATTATAGCAATTCTTACCTCTTTACCAGGATGTCTTATAAGCATTGGCTTAATCAAAGAAGTCATTCATGGCTTCATTGCCCAAAGCAATTTATTTGAATCTGAATGATCTATCATAGACAAACTACTCTCCACTACCTTCAACATCCTAAGTAAAAAATCCTTTGATTGATGTAGAAACTCAAGATCCCTACCTATTGTATAAATCCTATCTCTAACATCCTTTTCACTGAGTGACTCCATGATTTTCATCCTCTTTTAAATTTTAGCCTGAATTTGTCTAAAAGATTCAAGTAAAGAATCTATTGTCTTTCTATCTTCCATGATTCAAATGATAAATGAAGACCAAAATACTAAAATGCAAATAACCCAATAGGCTGGTAGTATACTTTATACTTTGATACCACTATAATATCCCTCTAAGAATAATTAGTACATTTTTTTTATTTTTTTTGATATTAGCTTATAATGACACAATTGAAATATGTAGAAATGAGAACACCAACTCTAATAATCATTTACTAACTAAATAAATACATAGAAACCATTAAGAATACATATAACATAGAGATATTACATATCAACTACTTACATATAAACTTCTTTACAACACCAATGTAGTTTCTAAATGAAATCACCATAAGCCAGTCAAGGAGGATCTTTCACCACCGAAACTAGCAAAACTTAGAGGGTTTTCATCCTCAAATATTTCTTCAGTCCAAAGGTTTTCATCCTTAAGAAAGGAATAAGATGAACCAAGTTCAAACTTAAAAAATGGGTGTGGGGTTTATGATATTGAACATTCATTAATTATAAAGGAGAGAGATCTCCTTATATGTAAAATGTGAAGGGGAGAGATATAAGAGGGAAACTTCATGGAGAAGGAATAATGGCACCCTACTCCAAGTGGGAACACTATTGATCCATAATGTTTTGTCTATCACTTTTTTTAATGGTAAAAAAGAAGGGAATCCAAGGAGTCAATATCAGCCACCTCTTTTGTCTTTGTTTTACACCTTCATATGCTTTCATGTTCCACTTGCACATGCTTCCAAATGACACCTCTCTCACACATGTCAAGGGGAATCATCAACAGTAACTTTTGTCATCTTCCTCTCATGTGCACATATGCTTCCAAATCTCCTTTTATCCTCTCCCACACTCCAAAACATGCATCTTCTGAATGATGGTGCTCTAACTATTCACCCTTTTCTTCATCCCCAAAAGGAAGACATGTGATAGAATAAAGATAAGAAAGCTTATCTCCTAGTGGAGTACTACACCCCACTCCATCACATGCACTAGATTCCATGAGAGATCCTATATGGGTCATGCCACATCATCAATAATCCACCTCATATGTTGTATCATCATCTATATCACTTGCCACATCACCATGAATAGTGATAGTGAATAGTACCTATGAATAGTAACTGGTGAATAATGACTTGGCATAATATTATTCCCTTATATCACCTAACTTATCATACAAGAATGAAATAGGTTAGTGGTCTTCTACAAATGACTCATAAGGAAAATGGGGGAATTATAGTCCTTCCTTCCTAAATATTGTTTATTCTCAAGCAATACGTATTCACTTTTTGGTTCTAAATGATAGTATCCCAAATAAACCTGAAAGATTCTTAACCATGTTTTTACTGCTCCACTGATACAACCACAAACTAAAAATTTGTTATTTCATGAATAAATCCTATCAATCATGTGTATTATTGGAATCCATATTTTCAAATCCCTGTACATACTCAAAATAAAAAGAGGAACATCTCTCATTAATTCACCAATAGTAATCACACATACCCCCTCAAAGCTACTAGTATAAATGATGATAGTAGTGTTAAGATTGAAAATCAGATTTATAATTATCTTGTGAATGCTTATACTATTATAAACTAATATTATCTCATCAATACTCAATTCCTAAGTGCTATAATGATAGTCCTGTTCACATAAATCCATGCAATCAGCTTCTTCAATTTCTAAATGCTCATCATTAGTTGTTGATCCAAGAATTGCTTGACACTAAAAATTGCTGCATCCCCTGTTATAGCATCTATATCATGGCTGAAAATTATGCCTTCATGTGAAAATTTCTCCTCTAATTTTGAGAGTTCACATTATTGATGTACTTTCCAATCATTATCAACATACTAAATCTCCTAAGTATGAGGAATGCTAGAATCATTATGCAATATTTCATCCGTATGGAGTGTTGACCAAATTATGAACTACTGTCAAAATTGGTTACTCCATATAGGTGTCTAATTTTTGTCATGGTCTTATCATGGTCTCAAGTGGTCTTAAATAGTTCTATATGGTCATATGTACCTTTGTCTAACATTGTCCATGTTTTGGTTTGAGGTTTACTTATCTTATCCAATGGTCAATCAAAAGGTCTTGATATGGTCAAACATGGTTAAAGGTATAATATAGTCTAGATTCATTATAAAAGGTTATTTGTATGTCATATTATCATACACTAACCTTTGTTTGATTCTCAATTGCAAAAAATCAAATTTTGGCCACCTTTTTACCTGTTTTGAAGGGTTAGACATGCCACTTCGAGGATATAACATTTTAATAAGATTCAAGTGTCCCTAGGGTCATAAATAAGTCAGATAAGGTTCAAGAATAGTTAGGGTCTAATAGAATATATAGTTCAATGCCTAATTTTGGCAAAAGGACACTTTACAAGCACTTGTATGACCTTAAGAGATTGGTTTTCAGTTGCAAATGGTTTGTAAGTGTCCCTTGGGATATTTCATATAATTTTCTAGATCTTTAACAAGTTTCAAGTTGAACTGACACTCCATACATATTTTTTCCTCCATCATTACCTTCACAAGCTTAGGAAGGTAAATTTGCATTGAATGGTATGGCTAGGAGAGAGAAAGTTAAGAGCTAAAACTTTGGTCATTGTTAGGGGGCCTAGTAATATTGAAATTAGTAGTATTTTTTTGTATATTTTTGGCTTATTATTTATGAATAATCATTAAGATTGATAGTAGGTCATTATGGCTATTCCTCCAAGAGGGGTCTGTTCTTACACATGTTTCTCTAGTTTAGAAATTTATTGAGAGGAATGATTTTGAGTGTGGTTTTTATATGTCATGGATCTCCTTTTCATGGTGTTTTAATCATAAAAATCATCTTATTGAACTAACTTCACTTGGAAGAAGAATGTCTTAGTGTACAAGTTATTTCAATGAATTTTGTTGCAAGTATTTGTTTTATATTCATGGCAATCATTCTAAAAGGTTTTTTAATATGTCATAAATCATGGCAGTTCCCTCAATTTCATGGAGTTCATGTGTTTTTTTTAAGATGTGTTTTTTGTCCATACTCATCTTGTGTGCTTGCTCATTGGAACATAGTCTATGTTTGGATAGTTCACTACAGGTTTGACTATAAATTTGTTTCAAATGGCAGTGATATATCATAGTGAATTTATTGAGATGATATTGCACCATTAAGAGTATAGGTATATGATTATAAGATCCCAAACATATATTCTAATAAGAGGTCATATGTGTCTCCTTCATATTCAGATTGTATGGACTATAAGAATAGTTTGGAGATGCTCAGGGCTATGGTGGATGATTGATACACACTTCTCCATGCATTTTATAATCTTTACTACCTCACCATCTTCATAAAATTATATAAATTGACTAAAATGCTCTAATTCACAACACACAGACCTCCTGTATTACTTGATTATACTTTCAATCTATCCATTATCTTAAAGGTGACTTGAGGTTAATATAAAGTATTAAGAGAGCCTATAAGCTTTGTAAGGCCTTAAAATAGTAACAAGAAGGTGAGTGGTGGTGTGACAGTGTTAAGAAGCTAAGGGCTTACGAAAGTGGCTCCTTGCAGCCTTCATAGTCAGGTAGAGACCTACAAGCCCTAAGCCTGTAGTATCTTATTTGATACCAAAGTCAACATCATTCCAACATAAATAAAGACATATATGATATTCAATTTCAAGTAGAAGAGGCAGTGTCACAAGGTCTTGAAGAGATACTAGTCATTCACAATCAAGATGAGAATGAGACTAACTTCACATTCAAATAAACACTTATAGGTTTGTACAAAATTGCAGGGTATGTTGAAGTGATGAGATGATTATAGAAATATTTGGAGACCATTGAGGGATGAAAATGTGACTGTGGAGTGGTTTGACAATGTTGAAAAATCTAAGGACTTAATAAAATGCCTCTTTGTAGCCTAAACAATTCAAAATCAACCTATAGGCCCTAAGCCTGTAGGTATCCATTTGGGACCAAAGTTAACATCAAATCAATATTACAAAAGCTAAATCATAGAAACTTGACTATGATACAAGTAAGTTCAAGACACAAGCCTTGAAGAATAGTCTAAGTCACTTGTAGGTCAAGATGACTGTGAGACTGAGTTGACACTCTCTACAGGCAACTACAGGATTGTATAGAGGTGGGACAAATACAAGTGATTTAAATATGTTAAAAGGAAGTTTTTAGAGATTGTAATATAATTAACTCTTACCTTCTCAAATATATTGAAACATAATGGAAATCTTAAGAGTGAGAATATTAGGTTCAAGACTTAGTATACAGTCTTAACTCTAAAGGTTTGCCTATAGGCCTATCTGAAGATCATTCATTTTCAAGATAAAGAGTTGCTAGAGATTTAAAGGGTTATTGAACCTAATTAAATGCCTCAAATAAGTTCAAGAACTACTAAAATTTATTAAGGAGATCATAAACTGAATATGTGAGGTCTTAAAACACCCAACACATAGTCAAGTAGCCCTAAGAAGTACTCACAAGCCGCATGACATAGATTGACAACAGACCTAAGTAAAGAAAAATGAAAAATTGTGTGAGAGAGAATCTTATCCTAACTGAGAGAGAAATATAAGTTTAAGAAAAATTAAAATGGATATTTGTGTGATGGTGATGTTCTTGAACACAAAACACAATTAAGTGTTCTAATAGGTAAGCTACAAGCCTATTTGAAGGGTAAACTCAGCCTCTAAGCCTCAATAAGAGTTAGTAGAGATATTGAAGGTTGATTTGAACCTAATTTGATCCCAAAATAAGTTTAAGTAATATTTAAGGCTAGTTTTGAGAATTAATATGGTCCTAAAACATATAAACAAAGTCAAGGCTACCCTAAACAGTCACATACAGACTACAAGCTCAAGATAGGTAGACTTTAAGCCTAAAGGGAGAGAAAAGTATGACATGAGGGACTTTGAGGTCCACCTCAATTTGAAAATAGGTCATAATATGTGCTAATACTAAAATAAATATAGATGCTAAGTCTAAACCTTACACTTAGTCAAGATCAAAAGGACACACATAGTTAGGCCTACAGTCCAATCTTGAGGGAGATTACAATTTTGGGACCTATATAGGCATGGTCATGCCTTTAATATAGGTAAAAATTGTGGTAATGAATTTAAAAATACACCCATATTCTCCTTAAGGTCACATAAATAGTGTATATATCCATTATGTTGTCTTAAACCTAGCTCACTCCTTTGGCAAGGGGCAGTTGTGAGACTAAGAGGTCCATTTGATCTCAAAGAGAAAAACAAGCATTTAAAAACGTCATGAATTGTCTTGAAGGTAGTAAATATTCATGTAAAATGTTTCAATACACTTTTAATGTGCACACACACTTATTTTTTCATCCAACACCCTTTATGGTTAGAAAAGAGAAGACAGTCATAAATACCAAACACCCTTATCCAGTACACCATGAGCATACAAAGGGATAAAAAGTAATATCAGAGAATTTTAAATCATGGAGGAAATTTTTTGTAAGGTTTATGAACTCTTCCCAGTAGTGGGATGAGGTTTTGAGACCCAAAATACAAAGTAGACATCTCTCAAAGCTCAAGAGCGCTAAACATGCTATAAGAAGAGAAAATTTAGATGCTCATACCATATTTCACAATTTGAATGGGATTATGATCCATTTAGGATAGTTGAGGGGGTCAGATAAGAAATTTTTAAAAGTGGAAGGAGGTTAATTAATGATTTATTCTTTATGAACAATCGTTAAGACCCCAAATAGGTCTTAAACCTCTCTTAAACCCTGATAGTGACCAATCATGGCAAAAAGACCTCAAATGCATATCTAATTCCATATTTTGATCCTAAAAACTATTTAATGTTTTATAGGAATCCAAGGAGATTATAAAAATGTAATTTTGTGTTGACATCACTTGTATATATTTTCATAAATGCCCTATTTTTTCATGTTTTTAATGTTTTGTAGGTGTTTTGAGAAGGGGAGAGCTTCCCAATCATGAGATTAGGTAATTTGGTAGTTTTCCTAGTCATTAAAGTCTAAAAATTTTCAAAATATATTTTGTAGGTGATCAAACCAATCCCATTTTCCAAGGCAGTCTCAAATAGGCTCAAAATGAGATTAGGTGGTAAGGTTATTTCTTGGTTTGCATACTTCCGCAAGGTTTCAAGATGCTAAAATTGACATGGATGTTGGTTATGGAATAGGCAAAATGAATCGCATGATTTTTTTTTATTTCACATGTGTTTTAAAATCTTGGATCAATAAAATAGGGTCCTAAATAAGAAGGCATAATTGAGGCCTAATTCAAAAGAGAGAAAGAAAGAAAAAATGAACTTCCACTCAGATTCTAAATATTAAATTTTCCATGGAGATATAAATCAATAATTGATCCTATAATAGTCCCTCATTTTCTCAATATCATCTATACAACTCCTTACACAATGAGGTTTACTACTTTTAAGGGTTACAAGGAAACTAAGCCTAGTGAAGGCTTAAGGAGCCAAATGAGTTAGTGGGAGTTGGTCCAAGAAACAAAATGGTTTTTTTCAGACCTGATAACATGTTTTAAGACCATTAATATATTTTTTATGATTTTAATAATATTCACTTGAGTTTTAGGCCACTAAGACCAATCTAGGCATGGGAAATAAAGAGTTTCAAGGCACCTATGCACATGTATGATGGAATGGTAGGTCAGAAGAGTTTTTTAAGGAATTAAATATGTTTAATTAGTGTTTTGAGATAATTTCATGGTTAATTAATAGTTGTAAAGTCCATTTGTCACCCCTTTCATGTAAAGAAGAGTAATTTTCAAGAAGTTAGTCAAGATGTCAAATATGTTTATAACTCCTACGCCACTTGAAAGGTTGGAGCTTCTTCAAGAGTAAGACACATGGACTTGGAGTTATTTTTTTAATATCTCATAACTCCCCTTATTTTTTAACTCTCATGGACACTTTTCAATCTTCTTCTACCACCCCTCTCTCTCTCTTCACCATTCTCTATAGAAGTAACCACTTTTGGCTAATTTTGTAGAATCCACATCTGGTATGACAAAGCCTTGTTGGTTTGAATACTATATATGCCTTTGAATAAATATTTTCAATCTAGTTTTTATGAACTAGGAATTTGATGATGAAAGGGAGATTAGTATTGTGTTAGTGGATATAAAATTAAAAGCACACTAAACTAACACCTTCATGCCTAGTTACTAGGGTGAGCTTAATAACAAAAACAAATTAAAAGTATAACTAAAAATTAAGGAAAAAAAATAATCCTTCACCTTCCTTGGATTCTCCAAATGATTTTTTTGTAGTGTCTTGCTCGGTTTGTGCTCATAAAGTCTGCATCAATGGAAGTTTGACTACCTCCATCTCTCCTTGGCACCTTGCTTGGCTTTGGCTTTCAATATTTTGGCATCATAAATTTGGCATGTGAGATATTTTTGGAATCAATTTGGCATGGTAACTTTTCACAAGTTAACTTTTTAATTCATGTGGCAAGGCCTCTTATTTATAGATTTTAGAAAATGGCTAGAATCAACCTAAATTGTCCATTTTAAGATTGAGATGTGTAGCTAAAGATTAATCCAATTATGTAATTAAAAATACATAAATAGGCTCATTAATATTTAGGATAGAGGGGAATTTAATAATAATGGGAGTAATTTATGGGCATGAGAAGAGTTAACCTTGATATTTTATGCATTTATGGCCTAGGGATGTCTTCCCAAAAAATGTCACCTGATGATGCAGATATTCAATATTCATTTCTAAAAATAAGTATTTAACAAGTTTCCATGGAATTATCAATTTGTATCTAATTTGGTTTAATTATATTTTAAACATGATTAAGTACTTTGTGCATAAATTACTCAAATTGATCAAAATGCCTTGTTATTGGTTCAAAATTTGACTGGATTGGAATTGGGAGTCAATGTTAGATACGTTAGGTCCATTATCATATTTAGGATGTTACAAAAAACAAATAACAAAGGCACACATATTGTGCAAGAGATTTGATAGAAAAGAGCAATCCAGAGCACCTAGGTGTAAAATTGGCATTTTGACTCAAAATGATCTGATCAAAGTAAGTTGGCCCATAAATTGCATTGTCCCATTTAGTGATACCCTGGCCAAAATCGACACTTGAATATATGAATTTCAACTTATTTAATGTGTTTTAGTGTTTTTAGGCCAAATTATGCATTTTATTAAGAATTGGTCAATAGCCTGGTTAGAAGTTGTCGATGGCCAGATGTTAGGGTGTGGAACTAAAAGCTTCACCAAGGAGCAGACTTAAACAGGTTCGGGTCTACACATACGTCGGCGTCGGTCAGGAGCGACCGACGTTGGTCAGTTGCAGTTATAGAGGCACCAACATCGGCAGTAGGGTCGGCTGGCGATGGTCACAGGCAAACAAGCAGGAACCGACGTCGGTTACCTGTGTGTCCAGAAAGCGATTTCCATGGACAGAAGCGAGTGTTTGCATGATGAGTTTGAGTTGTAGTCTCAAGCTCGCATCTCTATTATTAGCAATATTATTTTTAGAGCCCTTGTTGAAGAGGCTTAACTGTTTGTTGTAAGAGCATGCTCAAGTTTCCTAATTCTATATTAGGATAGATCTTCTTAGCTCATAATTGTAGAGCAGAATAGAACTGTAAAAGTAGAACATTGTGAATATTTGAAGGACAGTACTGAGTTGCATCAATCTAGGTTGTTGGATTTGATTGTACTTGAGAGAGAGCTCTTGAGGAATAGAGATCTAGTGAGAGATCTTGTGTGCATCTGAGAGAGGTGTGGAAGAAAGAAGTTTCTTCATTGTATTCCTATTGTAAAGAGTTTTAATACAAGTTTTCAGGGTGTTTTCTTGTATATCTTGTTCTGTGCTATTTATCATTTTAGTTACTTATCTATCTGATTTATTTCCATGTTTATTGCTTTTACAAGTGTAATCTATTGTTGGTTTGATCCCCCAACAAGTGGTATCAAAACATTGGTTACAAGTTCAAAGCTTGATAATTGGTATCAAAGTTTAGGGTCACTAATAGGTGGTTCAGATTTGTGTAGTGTGTTTGGATTACAGGTTGCTCACAGGGGTTTCTGTAGGGATTTCTGTTTGAGTGGGAGAAGCAATGGCAGAAGAAAGTAAGTTGAGAATGGAAAAGTTTAATGGCAAGAACTACCAACATTGGAGAATGCAGATAGAGGACTATCTGTATCAGAAAGATCTCTACTTACCGTTAGGTGGGATTGCAAAGAAGCCCAAGGACATGGAGGATGAAGAATGGGAAGTTCTTGACAGAAAGGCTCTGGGGTCTATAAGACTGAGTCTGGCCTCCACTGTGATATCTAATTTGTCACAGGCAAAAACAACGATAGAGTTGATGACTACATTAGCAAATATGTATGAAAAACCCTCAGCTTCAAATAAGGTATATCTTATGAAGCAGTTATTTAATTTGCATATGAATGAAGGTGAATCTATTTCTACTCATCTGAATGATTTCAATGGAATTGTTAATTAGTTAAGTTCAGTCAATATTGTATTTGAAGATGAAATAAAAGCTCTTTTGATATTATGTTCTTTGCCTGAAAGCTGGCATGGCTTAGTAATGGCAGTTTTTAATACTGCATCTGCATCAAATATTTTGAAAGTAGAGGATGTTGTTAGTGTTATCTTGAATGAGGAAATACGCAAGAAAAGCACAAAAGAGACATCTAGGAATGCTTTAAATTTTGAGAGCAGGGGAAGGCAAAAATAAAAGAGCAAGAGGAGATCAAGATCTAAGTCTAAGGTGAGAGGAAGATCCAAATCCAGGAATGGCAAGAAGCCACAATGCTGGAATTGTGGAAAGATTGGGCACATAAGTAGAGATTGCTGGTCAAAGCCTAAGGAGGACAATTAGCACGAAGGAAAGGAAGAAGCCAAGGTTGCAGGTATTGCACAAGATGCTTTAATTTTCTCTTTGCATAATAACATAGAATCTTGGGTATTAGATTCTGGTGCATCTTTCCATGCTACCCCTAACAGAGAATATTTCAATGACTATATCCATGGAGATTTTGGAATAGTGTACTTAGGGGATGATGAGCCTTGTAAGATTACTGGCAAAGGTAAAGTGCAGCTGAAGATGCAGAATGGCAACACATGGGTGTTGAGAGATGTGATGCATGTTCCTAGTTTGAAGAGAAATTTGATTTCTGCAGGTAAGCTAGGTGATGAGGGTTGTACAGTAACTCTCACAGCAGATTCTTGGAAGGTGACCAAGGGTGCACTTGTTATGGCCAGAGGTAAGAGAGAAGGTACTCTCTATTTGTGTAATTGTGTTACTAAAAAATCTCCTTCAGTTTTATCTACTTCAGATGTGGATGCTAAATTGTGGCACTCAAGGCTTGGCCACATGAGTGAGAAGGGGATGTCAATTCTTAAGTCTAAAGGTATGCTTTCAGATTTGAAAAGTATGGATCTAGAATTTTGTGAGCATTGTGTATTTGGAAAATAGAAAAGGGTTAGTTTTCTCAAGACTGGGTCTACTAAGAAAAGGTAGAAGTTGCAGCTTGTTCACATAGACGTGTGGGGACCGGCTCAGGTAGCCTCTATTGGAGGATCACGGTACTATGTTACATTCATAGATGACGCCACAAGAAAGGTACGGATCTACTGTATTAAAAAGAAATCTGATGTTTTTGAGACTTTTAAGTTTTGGAAAGCTATGGTTGAGAATGAAACAGGCAGAAGATTAAAGTGCTTGAGATCTGATAATGGCGGTGAGTTCTGCAATCTTAAGTTCAAATTGTATTGTTATACACATGGAATCCATAGGCAAAGGACGGTTCCAAGGACACCTCAAAAGAATGGTATTGCTGAAAGGATGAACAGAACTATCATGGAGCGTGCAAGATGTATGAGATTGCATGCAGGGTTGCCCTTAGAGTTTTGGGTAGAAGTAGTTGACACCGCAGTGTACCTGATTAACAGAGGACCCTCTATAGCTCTGGATGGTGGAATTCCAGAAGAGGCATGGACAGGTAAAAAGGTAGATCTCTCATATCTCAAAGTTTTTGGTAGTGAAGCCTTTGTGCACATAGATAAGGAAAATAGAAAGAAGCTTGATGCTAAGTCTATGAGGTGCACGTTTATTGGCTATGGCTCAGATGATTTTGGTTTCAGATTTTAGAATCTAGGAACTAACAAGGTAATCAGGAGTCGTGATGTTGTTTTCAATGAAAGAGTGATGTACAGTGATTAGATAAGGAAGCTAGATCAATCTGGGCAGAGCAATAGTGAATTGGACGAAGTTATGGTCCAAAATGAGCTCGCGGGAAAAAGAAATAATCACTTGCAGGAAAACACAGAGACCGACGTCGACAGGTTAGGAACCGGCATCGGCAGTACAAAAACTGATGTCGATCATACAGAGACCGACGTCAGCAAACCAGGCACCGACGTTGGCCAAGAAGAACCGGCGTCGGCCAGTAACAGGTCTACAGGTGGCCGAGGTCGGTCACTGTCAGAAAATTTGGGTGGACAGATTGTTGAGAACGAGTCCAAGACACCCATCAGGAGGTCTGAAAGGGTAAGTAAGCCTCCAATTAGATATTCTCCTTCCTTATATTATTTATTACAAACCGATGGTGGAGAACCAGAGAGTTTTGAAGAAGCATTACAGGTGGAGTCCAGGAGTAAGTGGGAGCGTGGCATGGTTGAGGAGATGGAGTCCTTAAGAGAGAACCAAACATGGGATTTGGTTGAATTGCCAGTTGAAAAGAGAACACTGAAGAACAGATGGACCTACAGGTTAAAGGAAGGTGAGGATGGACAGATGCGATATAAGGCCAGATTAGTGGTAAAGGATTTGCACAAAAGCTAGGTATTGACTTTGGTGAGATTTTTTCTCCTGTTGTTAAGATGACTTCTATAAGGGTTGTATTGTCTTTGGTTGCTTTTGAAGATTTGCATCTCAAGCAGCTAGATGTTAAGATAGCATTTCTTCATAGAGACTTGGATGAGGAAATTTATATGGAACAACCAGAAGGATTCGAGGTCAAGGGTAAGGAGAAGTTTGTGTGCAGGTTAAAGAAAAGCTTGTATGGCCTCAAGCAAGCTCCTAGGCAATGGTACTTAAAATTTGACAAGTTTATGACTGAGCACGGCTACAGTAGGTGTCAATCAGACCATTGTGTGTATTTCAAGAGATTTGATAATGGTAGATATATTATTCTATTGTTGTATGTAGATGACATGCTAGTTGCAGGATCTCACATGCAGGATATCTCTGAGCTTAAGGTGAAGTTAGCTCAAACGTTTGCTATGAAGGATTTGGGAGCAGTGAAGAAGATCCTTGGCATGAGCATTAGGAGAGACAGGAAAAATCATAGGTTGATATTGTCTCAAGAAGATTATGTGGACAAGGTGTTGAAACGGTTCAATATGCAGGATGCAAAACCGGTAAGTACACCTATGGCTGGACATTTCAAGTTAAGTAAAGAACAATGTCCCAATTCACATGATGAGGTAGAGTACATGAACAGCTTCCGCAGTAGGGAGTTTAATGTATGCAATGGTGTGTACTAGACCAGATATTGCCCAAGCAGTGGGAGTTGTAAGTAAATATATGGCCAATCTAGGTAAGGAACATTGGAAAGCGGTTCAATGGATCCTTAGATATCTGAGAGGAACCAACAGCAAGCATTTGTGCTATGGAGGTTCAGATAGTTCTCTACATGGTTATGTAGATTTAGATATGGCAGGGGATTTGGATGGTAGGAGGAGCACCACAGATTATGTTTTTACTGTAGGTGGAATGGCGGTTAGCTGGATATCTAAGTTGCAGAAGGTTGTTGCCTTGTCAACTACAGAAGCAGAGTATATTGCAGCCACAGAAGCTAGCAAGGAGATGATATGGATGACACGGTTCATGGAAGAGCTTGGAAGGGAGCATGGGAGTTGCAGATTATATAGTGATAGTCAGAGTGCAATCCATTTAGCTAAGAACTCAGCTTTTCACTCAAGAACCAAGCACATACAGCTAAGGTACCACTTCATACGGCAGGTATTGGAAGATGGTGAGTTGAAGCTGGAGAAAATCCATACAGACAAGAATCTTGCTGATATGCTAACAAAGCCGATTACGAAGGAGAAGTTGAATCTTCATTCAACTTCTATTGGTCTTCATGATTGAGTTGAAGATGGAGGAGCTAGAAGATGTTGCTGTATAGGTACTGGTGCAGCTGGTTTATCTCCAAGTGGGAGATTGTTAGGGTGTGGAGCTAAAAGCTTCACCAAGGAGCAGACTTAAACAGGTTCGGGTCTACACAGATGCCGACGTCGGTCAGGAGCAATCGACGTCGATCAGTTGCAGTTACAGAGGCGTCGATGTCGGCAGTAGGGTCGGCCAGTGACAGTCACAGGCAAACAGGCAGGAACCGACGTCGGTTACCTGTGTGTCCAGAAAGTGATTTTCGTGGACGGAAGCAAGTGTTTGCATGATGAGTTTGAGTTGTAGTCTCAAGCTCGCGTCTCTATTATTAGCAATATTATTTTTAGAGCCCTTGTTGAAGAGGCTTAACTGTTTGTTGTAAGAGCATGCTCAAGTTTCCTAATTCTATATTAGGATAGATCTTCTTAGCTCATAATTGTAGAGCAGAATAGAACTGTAAAAGTAGAACATTGTGAATGTTTGAAGGACAGTACTGAGTTGCATCAATCCAGATTGTTGGATTTGATTGTACTTGAGAGAGAGCTCTTGAGGAATAGAGATCTAGTGAGAGATCTTGTGTGCATCTGAGAGAGGTGTGGAAGAAAGAAGTTTCTTCATTGTATTCCTATTATAAAGAGTTTTAATAAAAAGTTTTCAAGGTGTTTTCTTGTATATCTTGTTCTATGCTATTTATCATTTCAGTTACTTATCTATCTGATTTATTTCCGCATTTATTGCTTTCACAAGTGTAATCTATTGTTGGTTTGATCCCCCAACACCAGATTTAGGTGTCTACATTTTGCCTCTATTTGGGAAGGCATTGCAAGTTATAATCAAAACAATGTCTTCTCAAATAATGATAAATGTCCTATATGACAAAAAGAAGATGATGATTAAATAAAAATCTCCAAATGGTGTTTGGGAAGCTTATGATGATTCCCCCTCAAGGGAGTGGCCATCACATTTGTTGATGGATGGTCCCTCAAAAATAAGAAAAAAGATGGAATTAACCCATGAGTAAGATTAATCCAAATGAGAAAATAATTGCATGCATTGATTTAAAAAGAATTATTGATTTGTCCAAAGGTGGTTATAATCAAAAATAAAATTCAAAATAATGATTTGCCCATAGGTGGTTATAATCATTAAGAGGACCTAGATTGGCTAAAGATGATTGTGCCCTAATTAGGGATAATTAGCAAGCATAACTCAAGGATATAACCTAGAATATATATTAAATATGAGTGAGCACAAAGTGATGAAATAGATGAATAGAAGAATAATATTGATCAATAGAAAATATTTACTTGTACCTTATAATGAGGAGATGCTCTTTCTTATTATTAATAATACAACTAGAATGGTCAATGGGTTGATTTGATCAAGGGTGGGATGGAAGGATTTACCAAGGTGCCAAGGAGAAATTTTTGTGGCTCCATTGATTATAGACCTTATTGAAGCTAATTTTTGTTGTATCATGTGATGGTAGGCATCATGATAGAACACCATGAAGACTTGGCCAAAATATGCATAAGAACTAACTCTCGATATCCAATATTCAAGTTAAAACAATGCACCAATGATAAAAACCATGATGACAATGTTGACGTATGAAGATGGATGGACTCAAGAATAATGTGTGTAAAGAGTCACCCAATGCATACATATAGATCAAGTCAAGGCAACAGTGTTAAAAGCAAACAAATAGGCAAGCAAATAAATAAATAAACAACTTTAAATAAACAAACAAACAAAAAGCTTAAAAATAAAAGCAAAAGAAAGCATCCTAATAATGACCATGCCCCAATAAGGTAGATCAAGGATAACTTATAGGCTTAGATAGGATTGATGTTTTTTGAATTTTTGAAATGTTATGAATGTTTTTGGCAATTTGAGGTATCTTAACACGTTAGATAATGACAAGATACCTACTCACAAAATGATGAGAGAGTTGACTTAGGTTACTTGCAAAATGGTGAGAGTGTATGGAAAGGGGGACTAAGGTGACCTCAAAATGAATTAAACATGACCTACATAGTCCTAAAATGACCTCAAGTCATATTAATTCCATTCACATAAAATTTAGATAAAAACTAACTAGGTTCTAACAAGTTCTCAAATTGAGTAAATAGCTAGTCAAATGAAAACAGGGACTGCAAGGTGATATGACAATGCATGATAAACAAATGTTTCCTTTAGTTTTCCCATAGATAGTTATAACTAAGATACAATGGCATAGGTAAATGACACTAATTTACCCATAGGTGGTTATAATTAGTAGCAAGACTGGTGAGACATTGATTTTCCCATAGACAGTTATAATCAGGCTCACATAAACAAACTTGATATCACATGGAAAATGAAAGATATTTTTTAGATCAAATGTCACACTAATTTTATAGACTGTCATTGTAAACATGGATTTTGAGAAGATTTGAAACTTAATCAGAAACCCCTTGCAAAATGTGTGGGAAGAACCAAAGGAACCAAGATCAAAACAAGATTGGGTAGGATGGCTTAAAAATATGCTTTGGTAGAATGGTATGGTAGGATGGCAAGGTATTTCTCTAGGATAATTATGGTTTGATTGATTGGATAAAATGGTAAGAGAATTTCCCCCAAATGGTAAAGTGATTGGCTAGATATGCGATAATGGCAAAAGGATATATAACAATGGTAATAACATGATAATGAAATGGTATGGTACATGTTTTTGGCTTGGGTGTGATAAATTTCACATGATTCTATGGTTCCTACTGAAGTGGAGATGCATGTCTTGATCAGTGAATGATAAAATAGAATAATCAATCATGTTAATTTCTAGCCCATACTTCATCTATATAACTACTCTATCAAGAATTGCCTATAGATTTGGATATTGAGAATGATTTTATGATCTTCATTGGTCATTGATTTTGATTCCTTCAATCATTGAGACAAGGTATCTTTATAGCCTCTACAAAAGAAAGTGTAGCCATAGATGGTAAACAAAGACAAATAATGGATGATAGGTTTGATTGTGAAATAGAATGGTAGATGATAATGGAATGGGTAATGGTTGGGAAATAAATAAATATCAAGACTTTCAATCATACATAATGTTGTTGATGCCAGATTTGACATAATTTTGGTTTTGATAGGGCTGAAGACTTATTCTCTTGATGGGACCATCAAATTTTTCTATTATTTGGGCTTGAGAGTAGCTACCATCTGATTAAGCTGTAGATAAGAAGCTATTCTGATTTTATCTTTGATTTTGTCTTCATCAAGCAATGAATAACTTTTATGCTTAGCTATTGGTGCCTCAATGAAGATTTCACCAATTAAGTTGTCTTGATTGTCATGTAGCACCTTTGAGAAGGTTTCACTAATGAACATTGGTAGTTGACTTTAATTTTATTCTAGTGCTTCCAAAAAAGTTTCACTAGAAAATGTTGAGTTTGAACTTTGCTTATCCCCTAGCACCTTTGAAAAGGTTTCACTAAGAGAGTGTTCTTCTATTACATGAATGTGGTCTTGACCTCCCTACTCTTCTTTAACTTTTATGTCACCATGGATGTAGTTTAGAAAAGTGTGATTTGTTGATCCCAATTGACAATGGGAGATGGAATGTCAATAATATGGCTATCTTGGTTGAGGGTAATGGCCTGTAGAATGGTAATGGAATGGGGAGAGGTTGCACAATATTTTTATAAGATACTAGGATAACTCATGTCAAAGCTGAAGTATTCATTCTCAAAAACCATAGAAGGATCACAAATTTATTTAAATTGATCTACAAGGTATGCATAATCAATATTGTAACAACCATGAACACAATCTTCTTCTGAATCTGATTCTGACTCAAGGGACTCTAAATCTGATGTTGAGACTGATGTTGATTTAGCTTTTGATACTAGATCTAATTTCGATCTAAGAGTAGAACCTAACTCTAATTCTTCATCTGATGGGTAATCTATTATAATGATGTTTAGTTAAATGTTTGGTATTAGACAAGTAATGATCTATGATGACATGGTGGGCTCCAAAAAAATTGGTTTTTCAGAGTGGGACTCCTCTAGGATAGGAAAAAGGCTAAGAGATAACTCCTCAGAGATTAGCTTGTCAATAGAAGGCTCTTTAAAAATAGGCATATGGTCTAGGTAATGAATTTCCCAAAGGTAGTTATAATCATTAAGAAGTGACTAAATAAAGACTGGCTCATCAGAATGAGACTCCTCAACAATAGGTATAGTATTGAAAGGTAACTCATCACATGTTGACTTATCATAAATGGTTGGTTCAACAAAAACATCTTGGATTGGTTGGTTATTTTTTCCTTGGTTTTTAATGAGTTGGAAAATACTATTTTTGAACACAACTTAATCTTCAAATGATTAGATCGGTTGAGGTTTGGATGGGATTAGTACTAGACAAGGAATGGCCTACAGTTGGATAATGGTAGAGAATTGGGGAGCATGATTGATCACATGAGCCAAAGCACAAAGTCTTGAAATGGTAATGACAGGGCATTATGGAGCATGAATGCTCACACAAGCCAAAAGATGAAGTCTTAGAATGATAATGGGGCATTATGGAGTTTGATTACTCGCACAAGCTAAAGGATAAAGTCTTGAAATGGTAATGATAGGGTAGTGTGGAGCATGATTGATCTCACAAGATAAATGATGAGGTCCTGAAATGATAATGGGGCATTATGGATCTTGATTTCTTTCAAAAAATAATGCATCTAAGTCCTCCTCATAAACCATATCATCCTAATCTTGAGTTGGAACATAAGCTAGTTTTTAACTATGTTTTGAGTAGTGATTATCATAAAGAGGGTATGGATTCATATCCCAAACAACATTATCTGTATTTGGGTCTTCAGTCTTCCTCACAATCCTCTTCATACCAATCAAGGTCTCGAGTTAGATTGTAAGCTAGTTTGTGACTTTGTTCCCATGAATGATTATTATGAGATGGATAGAAATCTATCTCACAAACCATATTAGCATAATTGGGGTTTTGACTAAAGCCATACAAGTCATTTTTTGCAGCCATTATATCATAAGTTAGATTATATGTGACTCCACCATAGGTGTAGCTATACATATTTTCATAAATGATGAAAGCTCTAGAAAAAAAAGGTTTAGAGTTTTACAAACTTTGAAAAACTATGTCCAAAGGATAAATGGTTCAAACTTGGTCTAACTTGGTCGAAAGCGGAGCTATATCTCTAATGTGGTCTGAAAGTTGAGCTTTATCTCCAAAATAATTTGTGCTAAGACTTGGCATAAATTGGTCTAACATCAAATGTCATACACACAAAAGATCAAATGTCTGAATAAAAACCAACATGTCAAATGTCTAGGTCAAAGTGTCCTAAACAAGGTCTAAACTAGGAATGGGAAAAGAGTTGCTAGGTCTTTTGTCCAAACATGGATTCAAAATCTAGGCTCAAAAAAGGCATGTGTTAGGACTTTTGGCCAAATGGCATCAAAATATATACTTGAAACAAAGGCATGATGCGATTTGATTTAATTTAACAAGTTTAAAAATAACTTTGACAAAGACCCGGCACATGGAATCAAACATAAACATGATCAATTGGCATAATTCATGAGGCAAAATGCTCTTGGAGAAAGGCTATGTTCTCCCAAATAAAAGCACAAACAATGATGAGGATAGGCATTGAACCAACAAACCATCAATAGTTTTCAAATTTGGGTAATCATTTAATTGAAGTTATGCAACCCAAAAGATAAATATATATGTATCAACCACATGAATTGAGGCCTAAACACAAATCAATCAATGTTTGAATCCAAACTTATCAGTATTAATTGAAAATTCAACATTGAAAATTAGGATTTGACCAAATAAGCAAGACAAGATTGGACAACATGATGGCACATAAACAACATCTAAAAGATATACATGACATGGTTTGAAACAAATGATTTTTTATACAATGTAAAATAAGTCTTGAAAAAAATTGAGAAGCCTAATGGTGTAAGCATGCTCGAATGATATGATATATGTTATGTTTCAAAAGACTCAAAGGCAAAAAATGGTTTGATATGATTTTGGTAGCGTAACACTATGCTTTGCAACTCAAATGCAATATACAAAAAAAATTAGCAAAAAATTTCAAGGCACAAGTAAGGTGTAAAATAGCACACCTAACATCTCTTTAGACAAAAGAGTGACATATAAATAAATTGATTGTGGCATGGTTTACAATCAAACAATCACGTTTTAGTCTCAAAACATACCAAGCAAAAATGGCCAAAATACTCTAAGTATAATCATCCAAATCATAGCAAGGGTATGGTAATGTGGGGTTGACTAAAACTAATTGGTTTTGAAACATCTCTAGGGGAATTAATTACATAATGACTTTCACAGCAAATGATGCAAAAAAAAGCATGGATTTTGGGTCAATAGCACTTGGTTTGTTGCAAAAAGGTCTAGTCCTTTTTGCAACCACTACATCATGTTTTTTTATCAGTGTAATATGATGTCCAATTGTGCACATTACATCTCATGTGCAACTCCATCAATAAAAGGTGGCTTAATCACTCAAAACTTCTAATCCTAGTGAGATTGGGTGAAGTCAATGTCGGGAGATGAAACCCCAGGTCAAAGCTTCCCTAAACAACTTGTGGGAGGTAATGACATCCCCCTCACAAGACAAGATGTAATGAAATGAAAGACATAAAAATAAATACTTTAGGGTCATTTTCAAGGTCACCCAAACTATGATGAGTTTTTGGGGAGTGCTTTAGATGACATTCTTTCTAAGCCTTGGACTAGGATTTTTGTAATAAGGATGGCACTTTTGATTCCAAGGGTTCCCTAAAGGGGATAAGTTTAAGAGCATACACGTGACATCCCTCTCTTTTCCAAACAAAAACTAGATTAAACAACTATTGAAAACAATAATTTCATAAATGAGTTTATTTTTAAGCACTTAAAGTAAATGTTTAGTGGTGTTCTTTTGACCGCTTGGTCTTAAATTGTGAACTTTGATTGAAAATCATAAAAACTTGATCAAGCAAAACACCCTAAAAAGTTTTCATGCACACCAAAAGAAATATTTTTTTTAGTTTGTTTTAAACATCTAAAGAGGTTTTAAAATTATGCTTTAGTAAATATTTGGCCTGGTCCTGCAATAAAAAAAGTCAGTATGTCCCCTAGATTTGAAGCTATTTTAAGTTTGAAATAATTAACTTGGGAAAATGAATTCTTGGGTTTACATAGTGCAATCCTGTTACTCCATAGAGCAATCCCATAACTCTACAAAATCATGAGTCAAACATGCAATATCACTATTCAAGTTCGATTAACAATGGAACACAATCTTGTTACTCGAAGTCACAATCCCACCATTCTAGGTCACACTACTGCTACTCAGGGTCACAATACCACTACTCGGGATCACAATCTTGTTACTTAGGGTAAAATTAGGTTTTGTGAAAAAACATATACAAATTCAAGATAAAATAATGGCATTTTATGAAAATTCAAGAAAAAACACATGGTTTTAAAAAACAAATCATAAAAAATGAAGTCCAGATGAACCCAAACCAAGCTTTGAAAAATGGTTTGTTCTACACACTACAATACCATGAATCATAGTGAAATCTCACCATTGAGTCAGTGTCAAGATTGTAATATTGCTACTATTAAGTAGTAGGATTACAATATCACTACTTTTGAGTAGCGAGATTACAATATCGCTAGTAGATAAATAGCATGATTGCAATATCTCTATTTACGAGTAGTGGGATTGAAATATCACTACTGGACATGTAGATAGAGATAAATTTATTTCTAAATAATTAGTTAAATACAATACCATGACTCTGAATGATAATCTCATGACTGTGTCTAGGCAAACCTGTGACTTTTAGAAAAACATGTTTTACTTTATTTTTTTACTCTTTTGTGGCTCCCACTCCAAGATTTTGCATGGAAAAGGTTAGTGAGTTACTTGAAAGATCTTTGTGATCAATTTTTTGAAGCACAATCATACTAGGCATGCCATTATTTGAACTAAGAATTTGATGATGAAAGGGAGATTAGTATTGTGTTAGTGGATAAATCAAATCAAAAGCACACTAAACTAACACCTTCATGCCTAGTTACTAGGGTGAGCTTAATAAAAAAACAAATGAAAATCACAACTAAAACTTAAGGAAAAACAAGAATCCTTCATCTTCCTTAGATGCTCAAAATGTTTTTGTTGTAGTGGCTTGCTCGTTTTGTGCTCATAAAGTCTACATCAATGGAAGCTTGACTACTTCCATATCTCCTTGGCACCTTGCTTAGCTTGGGCTTTCAATATTTTTGCATCACAACTTTGGCATGTAATATATTTTTGGAATCAATTTGGCATGGTAAATTTTCACAAGTTAAGCTTTTTAATTCATGTGGTAAGGCCTCCTATTTATAGATTTTGGAAAATGGCTAGAATCAACCTGAACTGTCGATCTCAAGATTGAAATGTGTGGCTAAGGATTAATCCAATTATGTATTTAAAAATCCATAAATAATCTCATCAATATTTGGGATAGAGGGGCATTTGAGAATCATGGGAGGCATTAGTGAGGCATGGGAGGGGTTAACCTTGATATTTTATACATTTATGGCCTAGGGATGTCTTCCCAAGAAATGATGTCACCTAATGATACAGATATTCAATATTCATTTCTAAAAATAATTATTCAACAAGTTTCCATGGAATTATTAATTAGGCTCTAATTTTGTTTAATTGTCTCTTAAGCATGATTAAGCATTTTATGCAAAAATTACTCAAATTGATTAGAATGCCTTATTATTGGTCTAAAATTTGACTAGATTAGAATTGGAATTCACTGTCAGATGCATTGGATCTGTTATCCCATTTAGGATGTTACCAACACCAAATAATAAAATCACACATCTTTTGTAAGAGATTTGATAGAAAAGAGCAATCTAGAGCCCCCAAGTGCAAAATTGGCATTCTAACTCAAAATGATCTCATCAAAGTTAACTAACCCATAAATTGAACTATCCCATTTAGTGATACCCTTGCCAAAATTGGCATTTGAATATATAAATTTCAACTTATTTAATTTGTTTTAGTGTTTTTAGGCTAAATTGTGCATTTTAGTAAGAATTGGTCAAAAGCCTGGTTGGAGGTTATCGATGGCTAGATTTAGGTATCTACAATTTTGAGTTCATAACTTCTTGTCTAAGTGTGTAAATTAGTGTATAGTTGAATGACAAGTGATAATCATTTATCCTTATTTTTACTTTACTCTTCCATGTTTTGTGCAAGTAGTCTGCTCTCTAACAGATCACATGAAGTGCAGTTAGTGCCTTTATATGTCTCTATGTGTAATTAATAGAATCAATGTCTATAATAAGACCTCTTGTTCATTCACCTTGAGAAGTGTATTGCATATCACCTTCATGTTTGAAATACTTATGTTAGATAAATCTAGGATGTTGAAGTTAGTTTTATGAATCATCCTTCATACTAAAAGTTAATGGTAGTATTGTGTAGATTAACATGGTGCATCACCTCAATATATTAGGTTTATTTCATTTTATATCTTTCCCTTTTCATCCCATGTAATAAATTAGTATAGGTGATGATCTAGAATGAACATATCTAGGGAGCTAGCCCTTTAATCTAGAGTTTTACCTCTACTATAGGTAACCCATAGGCTTAGAGGTAATCCCATGTTCCACTCAATTTGGATAAGGCTTGAATTACCTCTCCAAGAGTTTAAAATTGAATTACAACATGGTGTTTATCAATTCCTTCAACTCTTTGCCTGATCTCCATAATCCTTGTATTAGATTCTTATTATTTGGGTGTGGCTATAATAGATGACTGGTTTTCTATTTTGTATAATGAAAAGTGGGTCAAGTTTAGTTATAATAATATATCATATACCTCTTTATCCTTTTCATATGTATCTCATGATTATTCTTCCTTTATCATATCAACTGATAAGTATCGCTTAAATTTATGCTCACATTATTTGAAAACATTGTTAACTAATTTGTATACAATTGAAAAAAAAAATCCTTTCTCAAAATAGCCAATAAAAAAGATAAGAGTGATTGGGAGATAACATAAATCTCACTTGTAACCAAATACATAATGGTTCTCATATAATCAAAAATAATTTCTTCATGATCTTCAGTGATAGAAGCTATGAAATGATGAAACATTTCAAGAATAAAATCATCACAATCTAAATTAATCAAAAGAACACGTGATTTGAATTTTTCCATCAACTCTAAAATATTAACCCTTTTACCAAAATAAGGTCTTTTTATATCATCTAAACCATGAAAGCTTTTGATAATTAGCTATAATATTCCCCTCATTATGTCATCATTGTAGGGTGCTTTAGGGGTTTAAATTATTGCAATTTCACTAAGGCAATACATGATAATAAGTCTTAGCTCTTTATCAGGATGTCTTATAATGATTGACTTAATCAAATAAGTTATTTATGGCTTCATTGACCAAAGAAATTTCTTTGAATCTAAATGATCTATCATAGATAAACTATTCTCCACTACCTTTAACATATTGAGTAAAAAACCCTTTAGCTGATGTAGAAACTCAAGATCCATACCCATTGTATAAATCCTATCTCCAACGTCCTTTTCACTAAGTGACTCCATGATTTTCATCCTCTTTTTAATTTTACATGAATTTGTATAAAATATTCAAGTGAAGAATCTATCATCTTTCTATCTTACATGATTCAAACGATAAATTTAGACCAAAATACTAACATGCAAATAACCCAATAGGTTGGCAAGATAATTTGTGCTTTGATACCACTATAATATCCCTCTAAGGATAATTAGTACATTTTTTTTACTTTTTCTAATATTAGCTTATAATAATTAATTTAAATATGTAAAAATGAGAACACCAACTCCTCTAATCATTTACTAATTGAAAAAATACATAAAAACCATAGAGAATACATATAACATAGAGATATTATATATAAACTACTTACATAATAAACTTATTTATAACATCTATGTAGTTTCTAAATGAAACCACCACAATCCAGTCAGGGAGGATCTTTCACCACCAAAACTAGCAAACCTTAGAGGGTTTTCATCATCAAATATGTCTTCAGTCCAAGGGTTTTCATCTTTAGGAGAGGAATAAGATGAACCATGTTCAAAATTCACAAATGGGTGGGTATGATATTTGACATTCATTAATTACAAAGGGAGAGAGATATCTTTATATATAAAATGTGAAGGAGATAGAGAGAAGAGGGAAACTTCATAGAGAAAGAAGAATGGTGCCCCACTCCAAGTGGGTTCACTATTGATCGATACTACCTTGTCTATCACCTATGTCAATGTTCAAAAGGAATGGAATCCAAGGAGACAAAATTAGCCACCTCTTTTATCTTTTTCTTTCACCTACATATTCTTCCAAGCTTCACTTGTACATGCTTTTAAATGACACCTCTCTCACACATGTGAAGGGAAATCATAAACAATAACTTTTGTCATCTTCCTCCTATGTGCACACATGCTTCCAAACCTCCTTCTGTCTTCTCCCACACTCCAAAACATTCATCTTCCCAAGGGTGTCACCTAAACTATTCACCCTTGTCTTCATCCCCAAAAGGAAGATATGTGACTCAACAAAGACAACATATTTTATCTCCTTATGGAGTACTACGCCCCACTCCATCACATTTATTAGATTCCATGGGAGATCCTTCATAGGCCATAACACATCATCCATAAGCCACCTCATATGTTATATCATCAATTACATCACCTGCCAAATCAACATAAATAGTGATAGTGAATAGTAACATGTGAATAGTACATATGAATAGTAACTAGTGAATATCGACTTAGCATAATATTATTCCATTATATCACTTGATGTAACCTACAGGAATGTTATAATCTAATGGTCTTATACAAATGACTCATAATAAAAATAGAGACATTATAGGTTCACCTAGATCCCACATAAAATATTCATTTTGATCTATCTCAATATCCATCTCAAAAAGTGGATTGTCAAAATATTGGAAATCATTTCTATCCCTTTATTCAAACCCTACATTTGTAACTTCTAATTTATCTAAAATAAACCCAAATCAAATTCTTATTGAAGTATAATGTTTTCATCAATTACTTACTCAATTTTTTCCCTTGTTTCATTCTCTTGCTTCCTAAACCTCCTTTCAACATCAATCTAATTTTTTGCATCTCGAAGGGCTCTTTGACCATTTTTTAATGAGTCCTTGGTTGATTCAAGATCAACGGTAAACTCATCAACCTTAAGTTTCATTGTCTTATTTGCATCTGAGGTCTCATCTATAAATGTGTGAACTAAATTTAGAAGTGATAAGAAATTAACTAAGAATGCAAACTTAATCTAAGCTAAATTCAATGTAATATAGAGCAGCAAACAAAGAAATAGGAAACACAGACTTATACTTCAAATGTGCAAGTTTTCTCCATTAAGATGTAAACTTGATTTGTTCTTTGAAAATGTGGTTCTCGCTATTTTATTGTAGAGGAAAACAGGTAACTTTTTGATGTAAAAGGATTTTTTGTATGCTTTTATTCATTTTAATTCATTTGGATTCGCTTGTGAATAGAACATTGTTAGCATAAGTCAAGATTTTGATTCTAGGATTCTTGAAAATGAAGGTTTTCAAGATTATTTATAAATTTTTAGAGGAAGATCTAATGGTAGAGGATTATTTGGATTTATTAAATGATCTAAATAATCAATGGTGGCTAATGAATCCTCACCCATGAGGATGAAGACCATTTTAAATGGTTGGGAGAAGCATGGGATTGATTAGCTAAGTCAATAGAAACAAGTCAAGATTATTGACAACTTAGGGGATGTTGAGAAAGTTGTGGGTTTTATTTGGGATGAGGGAGAAAAAGGTGGAAGTTGTTGGATGAGGTATAAAATCTATATTTCATATTTAAAATAAGGATTTAAAATGTTTATAATTGACTAATTTGACTTATTTAATTATTAAAATGTGGAGGAAGATATGATGAATTATTTTAAGAAGAATTATTAAATGGATTTTAGGTGTATTTTGACACTAAATAAAAATTAGGTGTCTACATTTTCCCCTCTTTAAAATAGTGTTAAAAATCAAGATTGTTTCGAAGAATAGAAGTAAAGTGTTGATGATTAAAAAAGAAAAAAAAATCTCCAAATAAATTAAAATGAGTGTGACGATTCCCCCTCAAGGGTTTGTATGAGAAAACAAATAAATTCTCAAAATTAATGAAAAGAAGAAATAGTCAAAGTGATGTTGATGAACGATAAATCAATATACTATAGAATTGATGTCAAACTTACAAGATTTTGGTTGTATAAAAAGATTTCCCCTAGTTAATTAAAATTAGAGTATGGATTTTAAAAACAATAGTTTAACCATTTGGAGATTGCATGCTTAATGTTTTTCTAATGATGTAGGGGTCAATTGAGTGGTTGGAGAATGATATATCCTGATAATAATAAGATGTGGATCTAAAAAAGGAAAATATATTGAATTACAAATGATTATGTTTATTTTATGTAGATAGATTATTATAATATTTTAGAAACAAATTTGAAATAAATTGATTTAATGTATTCCAAACATTTGAAAAATGGATGAAGAATGAGTAGGATGAAGGTATGGGAGTAAAATATTTGGTATGGGAGAAAAAATAAGTAGAATAAATAGGGTATGGAAATTCATTTATGCAAATTTGATTTTCAAAGTTATTTGCTAACAAAATTGATTTGAGATACTTGCTCTGAGATGTTGGAAGAAATTTGGACCGTATTCCACACCATGAGTACTGAGCAGAGTGATTGAGGAGGTTCTAGATACCTGAGAGGAGTGGTACTCTATAAGTTAGTTTGTATTTGAATTTTTTTGCATCTATGGTTATTAAGTAGGGAAAAAAGTGAGAGAAAATGAATTCATTATTGCCAAAATGGTGAATTCAGCATTGAAATTATTCATTTTAGGCAATATCAAATTTGTAAAATAGAGTAGAAATTTTATAAAACATAGAAGCAAAATTATGTTAGGTTAAAAAGATTATTTCACTATTTAGTAATGGTGAAATCATTCAATAGAGTAGTGAAATAATTGATCAGAGAAGTGAATTCATTTAAAGGAGAAGCAGATTTGTTGGAGTAAGTAATAGGCAAATTTGAAAGGTTTGATAGCGAATTTATAAAATGTAGGAGAAAAAATGCAAAATGTAAAAGTGAAAATGTTTTGTTAAAAATAGAAGAAGAATTATGAAATTGATTGAAGTGAAAATGTTTATTTGTTTTTTATTATTTTTGTTGAGTAATTGGAATGTGGTTATAATTTTTAAGTTAATGCTGAGTAAAATTAACTAGATACTAATGTATGTGATTTGTAGGAGGTAATACCAATGCTTGTGACTCGAAAGTGGAGATATAGAGTGATGGCATGGATGGAAAGTTTCATAGAGTATGAGTTTGGTGTGCTAGAGGTGAGTGACATATCATACATTGCATAGATGTCAAAGATTGGAGTATATAGAGTGCTTCTTGTAACACTTAGTGAGAGATGGTATAGTGAGACAAGTACATTTCACTTATTGACAGGGGAGATGACTATCACTTTTGAGGATGTGTATTGGATTTTGGGTATTCTGATACGAGGGAGATGGGTATAATGGGGATAAGGTCCACATGATATCACATTATTTAGTATTTTTGGTAATGGGTTGATTCCTATTATTATAGATGATGTTGACATAGACTATTGTATCAATTTAGAGATGGATTCTTTAAATATTTTACTCATGGTTATTGTTAGTGGCATTATGCTAACTGACAAGAGTGGGAGTTTATGTCATATTAGTATTCTAGATGTGATTAAAAAAATGATAGATATGGGTGAGATATTTTCATGGGGTCCATGCATTTTAACACATTTGTACTAGGATTTACACCATGCAACAGATTCATATAGGAGAGAGATTGGCCTATCCACATTATTATAGGTTTGGTGCTGGGAGCACATTACTATAGAGAGGTTGATTAGACATGAGCACTTGATCTAATGATAAACCATTGGTATATGGATGTCACGTGATTATTGGTATATGCATAGCACACTTAGTTGACCTAGAGTTTTACAGGAGTTCTACTAATGAGTTAGGTGATGATAAGATCACCTAGAGAAATTACAAGGAGATTTTATTTTAATGGCCACATGATGACCTACACATGGACTATATGATGACCCCTTACTACATTATCAGGAGACATGATTACATCATAGAGATATATCTCCTAGATAGTGTGATGAGATAATTTGGGGTGAGGAAACATATACTAGCTGGGCCACATGTATTTACATGATCAATGAGGGAGAGCACAATAGGGCATGACCATTAATCTAGCCATAGTTGATCATAGCTAGACACAGTTACAGATTGTTATATGGAATGTTCTAAGAGATGTCATTGATGTTGGAGTTGTTTATGGTTATGTAGATTGGTGGGCTCGATAGAGACCATTTAGATTGATTATTTTATATGCACCACCATGGACATGGAGGTAAAGACCAGTGGTTAACTTGAGAAGGCATCTAAGAGGCACAAGATTGGGAGCCTAAATTAGGAAGGATATTATAGGAGATAGAGGATGAGCATGAGTAAAAGGTAGAGGATGTGCTATGGAGGTTATCTAGCTGTATGATATGAAATTTATAGACATGGAGGATATAAAGATTTTTGACAAAGGGTTGATATTGATGTTCATAAAGTGATGGATCTAGATACAAATTAGAGGGTCAGAGGGGAGACTCTATTGATAGAGGTGTAGATTGAGGAAGATAGATGGGGATGATGGAATGGGAGAGGATGTGATCATGAGAGCAACACATGACACTCAGATAGATATAGGGGATGTGGTTGGTTTTTCATGTACTTTGAGATCTAGGGAGGAGAATGCACTTATTGATAGTCTCTGAGAGGATATTAGTGCTCTTGATAGAGATATTAATGGATTACACCAAGAGGTTTCTAGATTATAGGGTGTATTTAATGATAAAGGGGACCATACTACTGAGATTACATGATTAGAGTCTAAGGTTGGTAGATTATAGGTAGTTATAAATGGGATGGATTGGGATGGCATGGATAAAGCATTGGTTACATGCGATGTAGAGACACAGATGCCAGAATATACAACATTGACATAGCACTATAGATAAGAGAAAGACACAGTTAGGACTGAGCTAGTAGAGGCAAGGGTGATTCTAGATGGATAGGGGTAAATTTCTACTTTGGATAGAGTGATGAGGACCATGGAGTAGTCCACATATTACAAGAGTTTGTATGATGATTTTGTACCTTATTCTCAGAGGGAGACATCTTTTAGGGAGTAATTTATGAGACATTTGGCATCTACTAGATTAGTGTAGCCAATTGATTCATAGAGGTTAATGGGACAGGTACAACATGTGATGGATCCTCCATGAGGCACACCATGATGTGAGGAGATATTCTCAAGACCAAACACTTTTTCAGAGGGATAAGATGAGACATAGTGGATATATATATATATATATATATATATATATATATATATATTCATGATGATTTATGAGACTTTGTATTATGTGTATTAGATATTGATGGACTGGTTATTGGTTTACATGATTGTTAGATGTATGGATATATTGTAGCACTGATTGTATTTCCTGTATATTGATTTATAGCATGTTTTAATTCTTTTAGCATATTTATTATGGATGTATGACTTATGTATGATTGGGTGATTTTTATGGATTTATAATGTGACATAGTTGCATTACTTTTGTTTCTATTTTTTTCATTGGATTTCCAACATTATTTGAACTTTGAGAAACCTGAATTTTAATATATCATAAAACACATTACCATCAATGATATTGAGTAATCATGATGAATGTTAATGTGTTAAGAATATAAACAAAAATAAATTGTGTAAAATCAAAGTACGTCATGATATAGTAAAACCAAAACCATACTATTATGCATTTCAAAAAATAATATTTTTAAACATAAAGAACATAATAATGGAAAACAAAAAAGAAATTAATCAAAATGATTTGGAACACACACATAATAAAAATTGAAATAATATTATGCAAAAATGATACACAAACAAACAAAGAATAACTCTAACAACAAAAATTGATCACAATTGAAAAACTGAAAGAAATAACCATTTGAATGGCTAGAGATAGAAAAATGAATAAAGAAACCAATTGAATGGTTAGAGATAGGAAAAAAACAATTCAACAAACGAAAAAAACAAAGGATGTAAAAATTTATAAACAAAGTTAATATAAGCAAGGATTAGACAATTGTAGCCAAGGGTGAGGCTAGGTACCAAAAAATCGAGGGGGAAGCATAAGGATAAGCTAATCCATGGTTGGGGAAATGGATGATAGGGAAGATGGTGGCCAAGATGACCCTAGATACCCCATTTCTCTAAGTGCTACCTACATAATCCACCTTAGACAATGTTTATGTGGGGATATCAGGCCAGATGAAATTCTCCCAATATGAGAAGTGATGAGAAAGTGGATTATTAATGAAGTGTTTTAAATTTCTGATGAAAAATATGAACGAGTGATCCACCCAAGAATTAGAGAATGATGTGGAAGATAGTTTAGAATGGTAGATGTGTTGACATTAATTTTTTTTAAGTTATTTTATTTTTTTTGTTTTGGTATTTTTGAAATAAGGAATAAGACATGTTTTCGCTATCATGACCAAGAATGCAGGTTTAAATTTAGGAATAACAACCCTAAACTTATCATGTGATAGTATAAATGACTACCAACTGATAAAATAATAAAATTGGGAATATACAATGGATTACTAAAAGGTGATGCCCCAAAGTAGCTAGCATAATTATAGACAATGGTTTACACATGGTGAGATTATTTTTAAACATGATGGATATGCATGAAAATGTGTATATGTGTTAATCATTTTTTTGTGAGCGATAACCCAATTATTTGTGTACATAGCACATACCTTTCAATTTACAGTAAGAGAATGAAAGAAATGATATGATAAGTATGAAATGGTGAAGAAAAGAAAAATCAAGATTTTACATAATAAAGGAGGGTGACCTAATCCTTAAGAGAAAAGGTGAAAATGTGCATATTGTCAAACTCACAAAATACTAACTTTATAGGATGTGTCTAGAGATAACTAGCCCTCATAGAATCAGTTAATGGGATAAAGTTTACCCTTTTCAACATGGACATGTAAACAAGCTATTTAAAGAAACTTTCATAGGACACCTTTTGATTTAATTTGATTTACGGCCCCTACATGTAGTCTCATATGACTAAGTAGACTCATGGGACTATCACCAAAGACTATACATAGGTGAGTAAGGGCTCTCTCCCCAATGCTAATCCTTGCAACTAGTGAGATGTAAAGTATTAACACTAAATATCAATGAAGGGCAAGAGATGATTTGATTTTGATAAGTTTTGAATAAGGATGTCATGTTATACATAAGGATTTTACCCCCAAGTCTTGGCCCCATAAGACTAGTAAGATGTAAGGGATTATCACCAAAGACTAAGATAGGTGAATAAAATTACCATATTTATTTTTGTAGTTTGTTTAATGTTTTTTTCTATAGAGGAAACTATAAGAGGAGACTATGCCATGGACAATCTTCTAGACTAGGAGGTGGGCTAGTATTTTCTAGGTCTTTCAAAGAGATGTATGGGAAAGAGATTTATTTTGCTCGTAAGAACTAAGGAAAGAACTAATGTAATGCTAATTTTGAAAAAAAAATCATGAGATAATATGATGGTATGAAAAAATGAAATGATATGATAGGCTAAAATTTGAAATGTTCATGTTATGTGAATCGACAACTAAATAATCACCAAACATAACATTTGATATATAAGACAAAATGTAAATGATGGTAAATGTAATACAATGTGAACATTATGACCCCCAATTCTCAAGGTACTTCTAGACAACAAGTTAGTTTATTTTTTTGATTTTTTTATGATTTTATATATTTTTTGGATTTCTTGGCATTTGTACCTAATGGAAGGTCATGAGATGCATAAGTTTCATGTTTGTCAACTTTATATCCCATGATAACTCTAGATAATATTTGTTTTTCTAACTATATTTCCTCTTCCATCTCTGTTTCCGTTATATTATTTATTTTGAATAGTAATTGACCAGGATGAGGTTATTGAGCCCGCCAAGATTTATTATCAAACCATCTAAAGCATCGTTCTCTATTGGGAAATCCTTTTTGAATAAATACATCTAGATATAAGTTTCTTTGGAAATGTTTTGTGGTAATTTTGGTTTTTCTTAGAAAAACACATTATCAAATAGACCCACGTTAATATTTTTGATAGTAAACCTAAAATCTAGAAACCTTCTAAGATTTCTTCGAATCATCAGGGAATCAAGATGCCTTTCTTTATAAGGGTTGCAAGCAATGTTTTTAAAGAGTATCAAATACCAGGGACTTATGAGCTCTCCATATGTACAAAAATGAATATCTCTTACATAACCACTACTCACTAACCACCAAATACTACAAAATTTAAAATAATATAGATCCTTATAGGCAATCATTAATTCCTTGGAAAATCTACAATGTTCAAATTTGATGTGATGTGCATCTAAATTAATCTTGAAATCATGATCCAAATCATTATAGTTCTATTCTACCAGTTTAGCATAATAATTATACAACATGGGAGTTAAAAAATTTTCTTGGATTATAATCGAGAGATCATTCCATGTTATTTCTCTCCTAGTTTACTTGACATTTTTATTGTTTTTTATATCATTGTCATCAATCAATAAAGAGTTGATTGGTTCATCTATTGGTATATACTGATTGCTTTTTAGAATTCTAAACAAGGTTTGGTGGAGTAGCGTTTATATGAATGGGATGCTTTCATGTATTTTCATAGATGTTACAATTGAAATATTTTCATGGGATAAGTCCAATGAGGTCTATTTTTGTATATTCTAGTTGACATGTGTAGGTACTGTGATGTTAATTAGAAAGGGAAGAATAGTATTTATGGAAATGGAACATATTGCTTTGATGTAACTAAGAGAATTTATATTGATGACAAATGAAACTTCATCCTTACCCATAACATTATCACTAACATTTTCAAACTTGCCTACTGATAAAGCTATTATTGGGACCAAAGTGGATGTTAATGTTAATGATGAACCTTACTTTAATCCCAAAAGAAATTTTATATTTGACTTTGATAATAAACTTTATCTTGGTTTGGATGTGGCCATAAGGAAGGCTTACTAAAGTGGTTTATTACCATGTTTATTTTTCACTAATCATTTAGAAATGATGGATTTTAGATGAAGATATTTTTGCAAATGTGGAATCTTAGGTATTGGATGGAAGGTGTATGGTGATTCGATGATGGGTAGATTAAATTATGTTTGGGCCAAGATAGGATCTTTGTCAAAAATGGGCATTTGATCAAAAATATTTATTTGATTGAGAATGGATGGAAGATTATGACATTGATTTGGAAATGAGATGGCTTGATTAGATTCGGGAGAGACATCTTGACATACCCTCAAATCATGATTTTCAACCATGAATAGATTTGGGTTCATTTTGATGTACTTTTCATCAGTCAAATCTTGGCTAGTGTAGTGAAGGATGTTGGAAATATAATAAGTGGATGGGAAAATTATATAATTTTGAAAAATAGGGTCACTAGGGATAAGATGTTGTTATGGAAATGTTTTGGATTCATTAGTAATGAAGTGTACTAAAGAAGTAGCTTGATCTTGGAAGGATGGATTTGTTGGATATATATTGAAAGTGAAAGTATTTATGTTTTGTGAATTTGTGAAGGTATGGGGATTTGTGGAGAAGTTTGAATTCCATTTTTGGGATGAATTTGAGGTAAAATCAAATGGTTGATTTTGATGAATGTGAAAAGGTCAGTTTTTTTGGGTGTAGAAGTTGAAAGATTGATTTGGATGGAACATATTTGGATTTGATTGAATCAGAATTTGATTTGTGAATGTATTTTGGTTCATATAAATATCCAAAAGTGGTGGTAAAGGTGAACTAAAATTTTGATTTATATTGATGTTATGGTTGGAACCATATAGATCTATGAACATATTTTGATTTTTGATGGGTGGAATTTGATATATGGATGACGTAGAATTTGGAGAATGATTTTGACTATCATAGCCTAAAAATGGATTCGATGTTGTCCCTGAAGAAATTTTTTGATATTGTTCTATGGATAATCATGAATAAGCATTCAAGTTTGGAATTGATTGATTGATGTTTGGGTTGAATTGGCAAGTTGGGAAACTTGAATAATTGTTCATGTTTGGATTTTATTGATTGATGTTTGGGTTGAGTTGGATGGTTGGGAAACTTGAATAATTATTCATTTTTGGATTTTATTGATTGATGTTTGGGTTAACTTGGTTTGTTGGGAAACTTGAATAATTATTCATGTTTGGATTTAATTGATTGATGTTTGAGTTTGAATACATATTAAAACTTGGATTAGTATTTGTTAGATAATTGGTTTGACATTGATTCAAATATGTGTTTGAATCAAAATTGGTCAGATGAAACCTTGGGTTATAACATGGATTATTTAGATTTGGATTTGTGACTGAGTTGATCGATTTATTATTACACACAACCATGCTTCTTATAATGGATGATGTTACTGGGGAAAGACAACAAAAGACTAAAATACCAAAGTGACGAAAAGTTTGATTGTCAACTAAATAATTTGTTTACAAACAAGGACATGTAATAAACATAAGAAAATAAAAAACAAAATTTCTATCCAAATAGTCAATAAATTTTCAAATAAAAGGTTAAAAACTAGGATGAGGGTCATGAACAACTATTAGGCCTTCCAATGTCATTGGCTCATTCATACTCTCATCTAAAGCCTAATATTTTAAGGCACTAACCATGGAGGATCATGTTGTTCCCATAGTCCATTGAGTCTGATTTCAAGGGTGTGTGAAAGGTAGATTATTGGAATTAATCACTAACTGATACACCAAATTTAAATGAAAAAATAGGCTATCCTAGGCTTAAGAATTAAAAAATATTATCTAGGGGGAAACCATGGAAGAAATAGATAAATTAGATGTACACTATTGGATATTGTCCCAAAGTGCCCAACATATCCGTCCTAAAGTTCCCAACACATCCATAGGGGTCTCAATGTGTTGAAAATCAATGATATCGTATTTTAAGGTAATTTTTGAAACCTTGGATATTGGAGCATGAAATCCCCTCACATCATGGTGTGCTTAAAACACAAAACCATTTAAGCAATTAAAATGGATGGATATAATTTTATATACCCCATCGATAAATAGGGTTTGGCCTACTATGTGGTGGTGAAATACATAATCAATAGATCTCCTAAAAAATAAAATAAAAATTAAGTATCCATTTTTGATTTATGAGTATAGTCACCAATGTGACACCAATGAAAGAGCATACGTGGGCACTACTTGGGTAACATAAAAAATTATGTAATTATTTCTGATTCTCAAGTATTATCACCAACGTGATGCCAAGAGAAGAGGATACACAATTTCCATAATTAAAAATAGAATGTTGAAATAAAATGTGATGTAATTACTAAAAACTTTGAAAATAAGATAGAAAAGTGTTGGTAAAAGAAATTGGTTTTTGTTTATCCTTTTTATTGATTATATTTGAAAATAATTCTAAAAACAAATGGTTATAATGTTTAATTAATCTTGGCATAAGGCAAATTGTAATATAACAAGTAAAAACTACAAAAAACAAAGCAATAACCACTTCTTTATGATAAATTTATAGTTATGTAGAATAACGGGAAAGCAAAATTGTGATAAAACAAACATAGGAAAAAGGTAGAATATAAAAAGTAGAGAACAAACAAATTCATGCTTATAGAGTAATTTTTATGCCCTATATAATAATTTTTCCACATAAAAAGATGAATTTTATGCTATAAAAGATGATTTCACTACCAGAAATGATGATTTTGTTGCACAAATACGCAAATTCACTACTAGAAAAGATAAATTTGCTACTAAAGATGACAATTTAATTATTTTAAAATGAATTCATTATTGAACCTAAAAATATATAATATAAAACATAGAGGGACTAAAAAAACATTTTTCTACTTAGTTGAACAATTTCATTGCTAAAAATGACAATTTTGCTCTTAAACACAGTGATTTCACTGAAAGTGTATCGATCTCGCATTTTTCCTGTAACAAAGAGTTATAAAAAACCATAGATAGAAGATAAAAGTGAATATAAATCCAATTATTTAAATAAAATAACTAAAAAGAGGCCAAAAATGGGTCAAAAATGATTTCATTGTTATGAGGTACAATTTTGCTATTGATGTTTTTGAATTTGCTATTATGTAGTGGGCATACATAGCTGAGCATAAAATGCTTGATAATAACCTGTAGCTTATACCAACACTCAAAAATATAGTATTAAATGCATATGAAAATACAAATAACAAAAATAAAATGAAAAATATTTTTTAAATACAAATATGATGATCAAAACATGAAAAAGATGAGGGAAAGTCCCACTGGGCATGCAAAAAATGTGTGAACTAAATTTATAAGTGTTAATAAATGAACTAATAATGCAATCTTAATATAAGATAAATTCAACCTACGATAGAGAAATAAATAAATAAAATATAAAATACAAACTTATACTTCATATATGCAAGCTTTCTCCATTGTGATGTAAACTTGATTTGCTCTTTGAAAATGTGGTGCTCACTCTTTCAATGCAAAGGAGAACAGAGAACATTTTGGTAAAAAAGGAGTTTTTTTATGATTTGATTCACTTTATTTCTCTTAGGAATAAAACTTTTTTAGCATAATTTAGGATTTAGATCCTGAGATTCTCTAAAATGAAGGTTTTCAAGTTTATTTATAGATTTTTGGAGGAAGATCTAACAGAGGAGGATTATTTGGATTTATTAAATGATATAAATAATAAATGATGGATAATGAGTCCTCACCCATGAGGATTAAGACCATTTAAAATGGTTGACAAAAACATGGGCTTGGTTAAGTGAGTCAACAGGAATAAGTCAAGTTGCTTGACAACTCTAGGGATGACTCATAAAAGGTTGAGAAAGTTGTGGATTTTGGTTGGGATGAGGGAGAAAAGGTGGAATATGTTGGATGGGGTGTAAAATCTAGATTTTATATTTAAAACAAGGATTTAAAGTGTGCATAATTGACTAATTTGACTTATTTAATTATTTGAATGTGGAGGGAGATATGATGAATTATTTTAAAAGAATTATTAAATGTATTTTAGGTGCATTTTGACACTAAATGAAATTTAGGTGTCTACATTAAATTTTATGGCCACATCTTTGTCTTTAATCCCATAAAGAAACTTTTTTTTTTTACTTCCATTGTATCTTTGACTATATGTAAATCCACAATAGTGACAATTTTATTCAAATGTTCCCTCTCATTATTTATCATTGTGGCTCCTTTTGCTACCATGAGCCTGATCTAAAACCTCAGCTTGCTACCCTATAATATCTAATTTTTGGGACTCAAAAAAAATATAACTTGGCTGCCCCAAAACCTTTTTCACTTTTGAATTTGTGCCCTCTTTTGGTGATGGATCCTTTGGGCAATCTGTTAGAGGTTCTTCCTTCTTTATTTTGTTCCTCCAATTGTGCCCTTTGCATAGGATCATTCCTATGTCTTTTCTTGAATGATGTTATGGATGTAATGCTGAAAATAATTATGACACAAGTTGATACTTAATTTTTAGTCTTTTCGTTATATCCCTATGTCTTTTTCACACATGGATCAACAACTCCTAGATAGGATCCATTGTATACAATTCCAAACTCTACATCTAGCCAATATTTTCTCTTTGATACCACTGAAATGTCCCTTTTAGGAAATATTTTTGGATTAAAGTGTTTTTCAACAAACCCCACTCAAAATAAGCCAATTTTTTTAGTATAAAACCCTAGCCAATCAATCACAAAGTTATGAGTTTTCTTTGAAACCCTGATTAACAAGCTTTCACCAATTTATAAATAAATTATTCAAACCCTAGATATTGTAAATAATTTTAGAACTCTAGAGAGGCTCCAAATTAGAATAAAAATAATTATTCAAAGCTCCACAAAATTATATAAAATATCCAAAAATATAGTCAATGATAATCAGTCAAAACTTGATTTTTTAAATGTTTTTAGGTTGGAAAATATTATAAAAAATTACCATAAATTAGTGTGGTTATTCCACACTCCTAAAAAATCCTAGAGGCATCAAAATCCCATATCCCACCTTAGAAAAGGGGGTCATTGCACCTGCAAGTAGTTCACTACCCTTATCGAGATATGTTGCCCTAAAAACAACCCATAAATAATTGCCAAGCCTCTAAACCCTATTCACCCAACCTGTAAATGAAAATATGGTGTTGAAGTAACTTTTTTCTACCAATTATGCTCAATAAAACATATTTTTTAAGTTGCCCTAAGTATGAAATCAAGGGTTTTCATTCTTGTTCAAATAACCTTGAAGGAGTTTCATCCTCAAGGCAAAGTCTAGCTTTTTCTAGCTTAAGACTTGAATAAATTAATTAACAAAAATAGTATGAACACCTCAATACGATCCCCCCTTTACCTTTATAGCCTTTCCCCAAAGGGGTGCATTCAAAAGGGAGGGAAAACAATTCAAATTTTATAGTAACCTTTTCATCTAAGATTTTACTTTATCACTAATCTTTCACTTAATCATTTGAGTGTAAATGATCCTCAAATGTCCCCTTCTTACTTGTGAAAATTAGAATTATAAGGTATCTTTTTTAAAATATTAAAAGAGAACTCTTTATAATCTGATTAAGTGGTTTGGGTGCCCATGACCCTTAGAAGACCACAACTTAAGTGAAAATTAGAATAATAAAGTACTTTTACACTTACTCCTAGAAACCCTAATTGTTTATCTTTTTCATTCTTCTTCCCTTATCCCTTGAGAAATATAAAAAGGCTAAGGATATTTATTTGCTCCATGATCAAAAGGGGTACATGACCGTTATTATTGCTCCTCTTGTTTTTCTTCAACTTAAATTTATCATCTAAATACACAGGTTATATTTTTAGGCCTTGTCTCAACCTTAATGGGTTATTCGTATCCTCGTCTATTCATGACATGGCCACATCCTTGAAATCTCATTATTTGTAAAAACCTCATGCCAAAACCAATAGAATGCAATAAAAGGCTATCAGACACTCTAATTAATGGTATTATAGATTCAGTACAATCATAAAAAAAAACATTGATTTTAAAGATTCTCTTTTAAGGCTCTAAATTTTTTCAAAGATGCTTCATTGAATAGCCCTTCAAATTTAAAGATTATTATAAGGCTCTTATTCTTTCAGTAGTGTTCATTGAATGACCTATGTTTGGAATAAAATTGTTTGGCACTTAGTTTATGGGTTCAATTGGTTTTGGATATCAATGTAACATTATTATCCACCTCAATTAAAAATATTAGAGTTTAGTGAACTCCTCTAACTTTTGTATAGCTACCATCAACTATGCATTGTCATCCTCTTTCCTAGCATGTTCTTTTATGAAGTTCTCATGTTGTATGTTCAAAGATGTCATTTCATATATTTTTTGAAACCATTTCCTTATTTTAATTTATTAATGCATGTGTAAAGTCGTCAGTTATTCAATTATATTTTTGCCTATTTATTATATTTATAATTTCAGTTTGCAAGCCCATAATATGCTATATAAGGTCTTTTTTTAGATCCCTTAACTTCCCTTTTTCCTTATGTTTTTGTCTTCATCATTGTCCTAGGATTTTACTCAAATATTTTCAAGGAAACAGTTGAAGTTCAGCTCATAATACATGTGAAACTTTAAAACCATCTGTCAAGAAGTAAATTCATGTGAATTATAATCATATCCAGTGCTTTTGAGCTACTTTTAATCAGTTATTTCTTCCTTTACTAAAAAGTTCCATAAATATTTACTCATTGAATCAAGTTAGTGAATTGTAAAAAACATTTTTTTGAGGGAATTGGCAATCAGAATAAAAAAATTAAAATAATTGACATTATAGCTCAAAATAGGGAGGTAATAATCCAACTCACAATTCTTATCCAAAAGAGGCCTTAAAGATCATAATTTTTTGAAAAAATAACACTATTTCAATCTTCTTATAAAACTTAGTAGGTTTGAAATTGAATTTTCTTGAATTCATAATTAGGTAAGGAGCAATTAAACATTCCTTGTCTTAAACTTAATTGTTATATTTTCTAGGGTTTTCTCCCTATATGTGCTGACATTGCTTTTTCCTTGTTTGTAGTCACTCATTCCATGGTCTTGGATTGACTCTATGGGATTTGTGCATTTATTTCCCCCCTCTGGGGAGCCTATCCCTAGGGTGATCTTAGATTATATTATGGTCTCATCTCCATTATATATGGTTATTGAAGTTGTGATGGGAGATATTGGAGCTTTGAGCAATGGTACCCCTGCTCAAACTGTAATAGTAGTTTTTCGTTTTAATTTAATTATCTACTAAAAACTTAAATAAATATAAGGTTTATGAGGAAGATAAGAAGATGGTTGCACATCATTTGAATCCAAAAAATGTAAGAACTATTGGTCAATTTATGGGACCAAAAAATGACCAACCCTATAGCTTAAAGGGGTTAAGACCTATGTCCATTTTCTACTTGTTAGTCATGTTGAAGACATGTATAGTCAATTCTTGTATAGTAATAATCTAGTCTTGTCTTGGCAGCCCTTAAGTGAAAAATTATGTAATGGGGATGTACTTTATGTTATATCTTTCTTTTTCAAATCATGTGTTTGGCCTATTTTTCTTGTCCATAGGCTTTGAATGATCCAATAGTATAAGGAGAAGACAAACTTCAAATGAAGATCATGAGTGTTACAAATATTTTGGAAAAACTTTAAGCCTCTTAAAGTGTAATCTAATTGATCTTCAAGGGCCAGGTCTAGAGTTGCAGAGAGAAGGGACTAGGCAAGTCTTCATGGTGTTCAAAACTTTTTGGGCATGAACCAGGTTATACAAGGCCTTATAATTTCATTGGAGCCTTCCAAAGAAAGCAGCAGGTTCCTTACATGAATCTTAGAGCATATATAAAAGCCTTGGGAAATTGTTTTGAACTTGTTCATTTCAGGCAAATTATTTTGGGTGAGCAACGATGAAGTGTCGAATAAATTATCCACAATAAAAAGCTTGAAGGCATAGTTATTTCAAACAAAATGTCTGAGGGAATGGTTGTGGAAAAAATGTTTTAGTAAGGTTTTTGTATGGAAATTCTTTTGGGAAAAATGTATGTAATAAAAGTCCTAACAAAGGCAAATTCTTTTGGGTAAATTCTTTTGGACAAATTATCTGAAATAAAAATCTTGAAGGGTCATTTTTCAACAAAATATCCTAAAACAAAACTCTCGAAGGGTCATTTATTTGGGAAAGTGGTCTTGGAAAAAAGTTTTGAAGGGTCACAAATGCTCGATGCAGCAAAAATCTTGATGGAATTATTTATTTAAAGGAATTTGACCCTACAAGTATGATGGGAGCATGGACAACAAGTTTAAGCCCCTACAAGTAGCCATTTGGATTTGAAAATACTTGAATGTTTATGTAGATGTCAAAGTTAAGCTTCAATAAATAGCCATTGGCATTCAAAAAATTATTAAATGGGTCCTCGATTAAATGTGAGCTTGATAAGTGTCTAAATATCAGGTGCTCAGGTTAAATCTAATGACAAGTGGGTGAAGATAGGTTAGTGGGTCTTGAAGATCTAATTATGCACATTTGATCACATAGGCAAAATCTAACGGTGAGAGAAAGATTCAAAGATTCAAAGAGCTTAGATTGAATGTGAGGACACCACATGGTATAAGCATGAAAGAAGATGGATTGATAGTAGGATCATGAGGATCAATATAGGGATACCAAGTGGCATCAACCTGGATAGGGTTGATGAGTCAAGGAGAGATCGATGGCTCACAATCATTCATGTAGGGTAGATCAATGGTACAGAATGGGTCAAAAGGTCAAGAATCCAAGTCAGATAGTAGAGACCAATGAGTAGTATTGAGTGAAATAAACTTTAAATGAAGGTCAATGAAAAAATTCAACTAAGGTTAAGTTGGAATAAACATTCCAAGTGGATGCCATAGAGGCAAATAAGATAGGTGAAGGATTTCTCCACCCTGAGTAGGTAGAGGACATAAATATAGGATTAAATATGATCTAGGTCCTTGGGAGTAGGCCCTATAAAGCTATCTAATGCCATTAAATCCATATTGAGATTCTTAAAGAGTTATTAGTCATAGGCTCTACATTTTATTGAGACTTGAGAAGCCCTAGCCTATGGATTTCCACTTGTAATCATGGGTATATGAAAACCAATAGGGTGATTTGTTTTCATCCATCATAGATCTATATCTAGGATAAATGACAAAATAGTGGATGTACAAGGAATATTGAGAGGAACATCAATGAATGATCCCAAGTAAATACTCGTTACCATGAATAACATCAAGCATGATTGAGGAAGATAATGAGTGACATTAATGTAAAAGAAACTTGATAAGGATTCATACGGTGGTGGAGATTGCTTCTTACAACTAGTCTTGATCTTCATGTTCTCCACCATGCCAAAGAAGATATAGTGATATTAATGTAGGGGAAGGATTGAGGAGATTGTGTGATTGTTCTGAGTGTGATTGGGATCATTAATGATCCATTCAATGCCATTTTCTTTCTCTCCCACCTTTATTCTAAATACTTGCCTTGAACCTTTGATTGGTATCCCTTGGATAGGGATAGTGAACCCCTATTAAAAACACTTTGTAATACTCTCTTGAAGCAATATAAGATATTTTTTAGATTCTAGTTGAATGTTAAGTGTGATTCTAAAGTTGATTTTTAGAGTGTATGTTTCTTATTCATCATCTATATGTTCTTCATTCACCTTGCTTCAGTTCTATTAGTTTCTTGTAGGTTGTGTGAAGTGTTAGTTAGTGACATTTTTTTTTAAGTGTCATGAGTCCATAGTGTCTTATATAGACCTATCTTAGTTTATCCTTCAAGTTGTAAGTCTCTTTTTAGCCTCTATATAAAATACTCATGCTTACAACTTTATCATAGAATCTAACTAGTCCTTATCTTGATTAAATTCATTGGTAGTCATAGAAGTATCCAAGCTGAAAGTGGATCATTGAATGTTTGGTGAATCATTGCATTTAGGATAGGTTTCTTTTCATGTATTTTCTTTCATTTCTCATCCCAATAGCATAGGTTTATTAAGAAGGACTATATTGTTACATCTGAAGAGCTAGCCTCATAAAAAACCCTAGAGGTTTAACCCCATTATAGGATACCCATAGCCTGAGGTCATTCCCATATTATAGCCTAGTTGGTGGGAGCTTGAATAACTCCTTCCCAAGGTATAGATTAGTGTTATAATAATTTCTAGCAGGCTTGGTGGGACTGTTGAATAAGAAGCTAAAGAATTGGTGTTATCTTTGGCTAAAAATTATAGAAGACATTCATCAAGAGCACCTAGCAACTCCAAACATTTAAGGTTTACAAAATCTAGACCCTTACCTACATGCCAAGAAGAAAAAGATCATCTACAAGGGGTATTGACTTCCATTTTAGTGAACTTCCATCACCCTCAAGAAGAAGGAGAGTAAGAGCATCCTTGTCCCCTATCAAAAGATGCATCATAATCTAGTCACCCCATAGAGCACAGTCTACACCACCATTCATAAGGGTTTATTCTAAGCAAGCCTTATTTCCTATTCTATTCACAATATTGCTAAGGAATCAATATTTTGTACCCCTTAATTGGGGTAGTCCTCTTAACCTTCAGTAATATGATGATAACCCTACTACCTATTTGAAGAGTCTTTCATACTTACAGGGGAAAACTCCACCACCCTTGTAGAGCACATTGTTGATGTTGTAAGCCTTTGTTCAATGCATCATATTATGCAAGAGAATGTAGCCATGATATTGTTAGCCACATCTTTGAAATGCAAATTCCTGCAATGGTATAGGGGTCAAGCTCCTACCTCAATCAATACTTGGGATGAGTTTGGTGAGTGTCTATGTAAACATTTTGAAGATAAAAGTGACCATGTTTCACTTGGGGAATAACTCACCTTAATCAAGAGGGCACCCCAAGAATCTATTATCTATTTCAATTATAAATTTCAAAAGACTTGGGTTAGGATCCCTATCATCATTAAACCCACACCCAATTATGCTTTCCTTTATTTTTTGAGAGCATTGAATTTAGACATTGTAGTTATGATTCAATCTAAGGGTGGAAAAACTTTTCTCGGGGCTTATGAGATAGCTATAAGGGTAGAAAATTGTTTGATATAAGTAGGAACACTCATGCTAAGACCTTTCATGCCACTTTTCCTTGAGCTTCATCCAACCCCACCTACCATTGCCCCATTCTCCACCCCAAATAATCAAACCCAACCTGATGATGTCTAAGTGGATAAATTTTCAAGGATTAAGAGCTTATTAAAGGTAAAAAACAACAAGCTAGTGTCTCTAGAGAGATAGCAATAGACTTCATATAAGCCATACTCATACCAAGGCCCTTTCCAAACCCAATACCTTGCTCAATCCTATAATAGACCCCCTTATCCATCAAACCAATAATCCCAAGGCCAAATTACTCAAGGTAGATATTATGATAGATACAACACTGTAACTACAAGTAGCTCAAGAGCCTTGGTCCCCATGCAAAACAACCTTGATCAAGAGAGTCAATGGTAGTCAAGAGGCCAACCCAATGAGATGGTAATGGTTACATGTGGATAAATGTGTCAATATCTTATTTAGTAGCATGCACCTTCTTTCTAAGGTCATGAAATAATGCCTCCTCGACAACAAGGTCCTCCAATAAATCAAGGTAATGTGCCTACCATGTCATCATAAAAATCTCAAATTCAATAGCAAGGAAGTATAGGTTATATACCAGTTGACATCATGTGCATGAACTTACAAGAGTGGGATCATATGTTTGACCATGTAGTGGTAAACATGGGGTATACTACACAAAAGTTAGGTGGACCATTTGCAACCAATATAAGATATAAGAGGAGAATGTTGGATGACAACTTGGGGTAGCTTAAGGCTTCTTCAACACCTCCATAAGCTATTAAATAACCTACTACTTTAAATATAACTAATAAATCTCTTGTAACTCAATAATCACCTCAACAACATGGGTAGCAGTATAATTCTCCTTTTGTTCCTCATGTCACACAAGTGTCAAATGCTTCTACTTCCAAGGTGTAGTCTAGAGGTACTAGTCTTCCTTTCAATATTATGGATCATATGATAAAGGCTAATGTCATTATGTCTATGTAAGATACTTTGTCTATTATGGGGTAGAAATAAATTCTTTAGTAATATCTCTCCAAACCTTCTCATATGAGCGAAATAGATGATAAGGGGAACACTTTTTTTACCAATAGTAGTCAGCCTAGTCAATTTCCTAGCTAGGTTTCTAATGAAATTCCCAATCAAAGTCAAGCTCATAGTTCATGGTGTTTTTCATCCTAATAATATTGTCAATCTCCCTCCATTTTATTTATCAGTCATCATAGGATATTTTTTAGTGCATAATTATATAATAGACTTAGGTGCCTCAACCTCAATTGTGCATAACGCCATAGCATATAAGATTAAGCTTAAGTATGTGCATAATGCAAAAGGTGTTCTCCAGTTAGATGGTTCCCCCACTAAAATGATAGGCATAATGAAATATCTTAAGATCAAGTTGTCATCTTTCCCAAATTATGTCATCACTCAAGATGTAATTGTTGTATACCTACCCCCATATTTTTCCTTATGCCTATCTAGGAACTTTACTACAAAGATTGGGGGTTATTTTCCCTATGACTAGTCATGCATGTTTTTAGGACTAGATATGGGACTAAGGTCACTATTAGGTATGAACCTATCTCCAAGTTCCATTTAGATCCCTACATGCCTAACCTTGCAAATGTTAGCTTTATCATATTTGAAGATGATAAAAATGCTAGTGATCAAGAGCTTCATCATCATCTTGAAGGCATTTTAGACTTATACTTGGATGATTGGGTAGATGATAATCATGGATTTTATCATTTTAAAAATATTAAAGAAGTAGATTTATGGGTGTATTATATGAATGAAGATGGTGCTACTATACCCTACTTAACTAACACTATTCAAGAGGAAGATGGCCTATGGACTTTATTCTTTGATGGCTCAAGGTCAAAAAAAGGTAGAGAAGTTACATTCATGTTGGTGTAGACATTAAAAAACCACACACCATGGTTCTTGATGTTGTACTGACCCTTAGACCACCCCTTGACCCCCTTGGGAACATTTCCTAACTATTTACCATGTCAGTCATTAGCATAAATCAAGAAATTTAGCCAATTTTGAGTATGACCTCAATCACCAATATTTGAACCTTAAGCATCAACAGTTGGCCCTTCACCACCTCAAGATTTAATTACAAATCAAACTCCATATTATTTTTTTATTTATGGTTTTTTGATCTTCCATTCACATGATCAATGCATGTTAGGCTAAATTTAGACCACTTGTTGAACTCATTGTTTCACCACTCCCTATCCTTTATATTAAGAGAGGGAGAGGAGATGAAAGGATGATCATCAAAAATTCTTTTGTGAGAGACTAGAACTTATTATGCACATATTATTCTTACTTTTGGAAAATCTAAAAAAGCTTATAATGAACCAACAACCAGGATAGAGATCAAGAGTGTTACAAAAACTCATCAATCAATAGCCAAGATACCATCACTCTATCGAAATTACTCTAGGCTCCAAAAAAAAATTAGCCAACCTCAAAATTCTTCAAGTCAGCAACAATAAAGCTAAGTATTTATCTCTTATCAGAATTCAACAATTAGTTTCTTTGTTTCTCTTAAAACCCACCTTCCAGAACTTCTCTACAACCTTCCCAACCACACTTCTTTTCCCAAGCTAGATCCCATAAGAATCATCGATGGTCATCTAACCATCAATGGTTTGACCTCAACCACTGATGGTCACCTAACCATCAATGGTTTGACCTCAACCACTGACGGTCACTAACCACCAATAGTCGCCTAATTGCCAATAATCACACCCTGATCACTGACGGTCATTAGCTATCAATTTCTAACTCAAGCTGATTTGACCTATCAAATCCTACCAAAATTCCACTTTTTAAGTTTTTATCTTATCATAAAAGATCACCCTATTTTTTAATCACATTTAATTTTTATAACATTGATATTTAATCATTTATTTCTATAATTAGTCAAATTCATCTATCTCCTATCAATCACTTCTTGTATTTGATTTTAGTACCTCTTATTATTTATACAAATAATTTATCTTTCATTTTTAAAACTTAACTATTTAAGAGTGTATATTAACAACCTCTAAGGAATCTTGTGCTTCTTTAATCTATCTCATGCTAGGCAATCCACCCTATTATGCAACTATTCAACCATTTCTTTAGTGCTTTCTGATATGTAGGTCATTCCTCCCCAAACAAAGAGGAGTCTCCACAATCATCTAGTTCAATGTAAGCACAAAATATCAAGTTTTTGTACCATACCCTCGAGTTTTTTCTCTCTTTCTTCTAATAAAATAATAAAAAAATAGTGAAACATTCTAAAATGACTAGTGGGACCTTTGCATCTCTTCTTGGGTTCATAGTTTGCATCTAGGTACCTTTCTTCTTGTTTTATTCTCATACAACAAAATCAAAATTTAATTATTGGCTTAAAATCAATCTACATACATTTTTTCCTTACATTTTTATCTCACATAGATTTAATTAATTAATTAAATCAATCGTAGATCCACTCTTGTCACTCACACAATACCAAACCACACATCTCAATTAAACATCAAAATATTGACATAAGGCTCGACTGGGATTTCATCACCTAGCAGTCACCTTTCTTCAGCTATCCTACTTATATTTCATCACCAAGGTGAGAACCAACTTAGTTTGTTGGCCGAGTATAATCTCTAGTAATTGGTATATCTTGACTAAGCACTTAACACCCTTATCATTATTGTGTGTGAAGTGAGGGGGTAGGCCCCAATATCAAGCCACATACTGATTTCTAACATAGATCCCTTTGGTCTCCTAAACTACCTGAAACCAACCATAGACTTCATTTTTAGTACCCACTCTATAAACCAAGTTGAGTCACACAATTCTTAAATCTTAATGCATAAGCCACAAGAGAGACTAAAAATAATCTTAGGATTTTAACGTACTTTAGTGTATGCATTGATTTCATTGAGATATTTTTATTTTTTATTACTTCTCTTTTGAGTTATGAGGTCACTTGTATCTGTTTCCTCCTCATTTGCATGGTTTTAACTAGGCAACAACTAAGAAACCAAGTAAATCAAGAGCCACCTCCTAATCATCCATCTTCCTCTTCACCCATGGAATACATCTTGGATGTAGAGAGTTATCCCCATCCTTTTGGAAGTCCTAGTTTCCCTCGAAAATTTTCCCAAGGGGATACAAACTTCACTACCTTTTTGGATAATAATCTTGTAGCCTTCCAACATTACCTCAATACCATATCTCACTTTACCACCACTTTGATTCTACTACTGATCCACCCTATGGTATGCCATCCTAGCATATGGGTGACACCTCTATTTCCACCATTTCCACCCAACCATTATTCACCCAAGCATATTATTCTACCAACAATCCCTCTAATACCACTATCCAAAACTAACCCATCCAACCTACCTACACCCAAACACCTTCCACCATAACCAACAACTCTTCTATCATAGGAGCAACCCAACCTTTGGCCACCTATACTCCACTTACCATTGGAGTGCCCTCTACCAATGTTGACACCCTTCCTCTTTCTATCTCCTACCTACTAACCTCCACTCCATTCCAAATATTAGTGGTTTCCATACCTTATACCCTTCTACCCATTAGTACAAAATTTACCACCCATCCTCTACCTATCAACCCAACCTATAGGTGCCCATTGCACCAAACCCAAGCTACATCCCTAACCCACAAGGGTATGTATCTAAACCTTATACCCAATCACTTGTATCCACTTACCCATACACATCATCTTCTTAATCACTTGTGTCTATGTATCCATATATGACATCATCTCAATCATCCATGCCCACATACCAATATGTAGTATCCTTTCAGCCTTATACTAGATATATGTATGTTGCATATACCCAACCTCAGTAGAATGCACCTTATAACTTTACAAGTGCACAACCATAAACAAATCTAATAAAGATGTTAATGGATAAAATGACCACTTTGGAGTTGTCTATTTTTAGTGCCCATAACCTCTTATCATACAACTAAATCCTCAATAAACCAATTCACCCCATTAAACTTTATCCTCCTCAATGGGAACTTCCAAAACATTCAAAATTTTAGAGCAAGAAAGACCCTCAACAATATTTTAGAGCATTTAAACACTCTTGCTATCTAATTGCCTATGATGATGCTCTCCTTCTTCACACCTTTCTCATGTCTCTATCCAGTCTGGCACTAGATTTGTATAGTGTTATTACCAATCACTCCCTCTTTTCTTTTTCCCATCTAGCACAAACCTTCTTAGATTGCTTTTCTATAAACATCTCTAAGAAAGCTTCCATTACCAATCTCTACTCCATTCAGTGATTTGATGATAAGTCAATTGTTGATTTCATAGCCCATTAAAGAAGTTTGATATACCAACTCTCTTTTTCTTTGCCCCAACCTGAGCTGATTGAGCTTTTCACTTGGGCTTATGCCAAACATATTTCATCCACTTTATGGGTTTAGAATTTCAATACCTTTTATGAGGCTTTCACTATGGCACATAAATTAGAGAATAGAGCCATCAATGAGGGGAAGTTAAAATTGAGAAATAAGAATTCCAACTTCAAATAAAATTAGGTTTCCTCCTCCAAACCCAAAAATCAAACCAACACTGACATAAAAAATAAGGGAACCACAAATTCAATTATCCTTAAAATTTCTCTTCCACTAGTTGTTAACCAACCCAACTCTTCCAATTCATCTAATCAAAACATTAAAAACCAAAACTGCAATAACCAAAATAAATTTACTTCATTAGGGGAGTCATATGCTTCAGTCTTGGAAAAGTTATTGAAATAAAATCTCATACAACTTCCTCCAATAAAATATCCATAGCAATTCAATTCATCTCATCTTGTACCTAGTTGGTATAAGGAGAATGTATTATGTACCTTCCATCGTGTCATTGGGGATGATGTTAGTAGATGCAATACTTTCAAAAATATTATCCAAATTTTGATTGATAAGGTAGAACTTGTGTTTCAAAACCCCAATTCACCCCCAAATCAGTCACTTGACATATTTAGGCAGCCATTCCCTAGCCATGCTTCATTTACAACCAACAACAAAAATAAAGTGGAATCCTCTCACAACTATGAGGCCCATACTGTCAATATGGTTCTTGGTGAGCTCATTATTGAAGAAACCATTACCCCTCCACTTATTTAGGTAGTAGAGTTACCTTATACTCTTTTGGAAATCAAAATATATGAATCAATTATTTCCCTCTCTCCACTTATTGAGGAAGTGGAGTCTCCAACCTCTCCTTTGGTAGACACATCAGAGGGGGTAACCATTACCACTCTACCTTTCTCCCCCATCATAGAGAAATCCACTCTTCCTTTAGATAGCATTCCTAGGGAAGAATCATCTTCCCAAACCTTGTAACCTTTGATTGAGGAAAACAAGGTAACCACTCCCCTCTCTTAACCCATGGGATTATCCTTTGAGTCCACCACTGAGGGAATCAAACCTATCTATAAACCTTTCTCTAGATTGGTTTAAAACTTGGAATTCCTATCCCAACCTAACTTGGATTGGGTTAAGTTTTGGTAGCAACTTGGGCTCCTTTATATAACCAAACAAGAGCCGTCAACCATACCTTTACCAGCATAACCTATTACTTCCACTATCAAACCCACCATTATCACAACCAAACAATTGAAAACCTATATCAACCAAAATGTAGTTGAACCATCTAAACCAACCCCACCCAAAGTAGCCAAGTCACCCTCTACCATTCTAACCAAGCCCATATAAAGTCTTGACATGTTCCCTAATTAGAACCTTACTCACCCAACATTAAAGTTGGATGTAATTCCACTAAGCCTACCAAAGAAGCCCCAAGCTAAATTAATAATGAAATTAAAATCATCTAAGATCCCAAAACTAGAACTTTGTCTCCCCTTTCCACTTTACCTTGTATTTTGGGACCTCACCCCTATTCCTTAGTTAGGAAAATAACCAAGACAAACCAAACCCAAATCCAATCACCACTTTTAGCTACACCACCACTCCTAGTTTCACCTTTACCTATTTTTACCAAATCATTCGTAACCAAACCTCCTACCTCCAAATATTCTACCTCCAAGCCATCAATCCCCAAGAAATCTACACTAAAACCTTCTACCAATAAAGTTACTTCACCCAAAACTCTTACCATTATGCTTATTCCTACAAAAGGCTTCCACTTCCACTACCAAACCTAAGACTTTCACTCCCTTGCCACCTTTGCTTGAGTCTTACTTGACCATTTTGCAAAGGTTGTTGCAAGATTATTGCTTAACCTTACTATCTATCAAACCATTTGACCCACATAGTCCTAAACCATCCTAGTATAATGGAAATATAGTATGCTCATACCATAGAACACCTGGGCATGATATGAAGAACTATAAGGCTCTCTAAGTCTTACTCCATTAGTTGTATCATGAGGATGGTTTATTTTCAGATGATCCTCCCATGATCCCACCACCAATTTAATAACCAGGATCCATCACCCAATACCTACCTACTTCCCCACACTCACCTAAAATTGAGGAGGAACCAAAGCTACCCTCTAATGCAACTCTTCCCTAAATCTATACCATCTATGTGGTTACATTATCACATGCTCAATAAAAGGATAAGGGGAAGGCAAAAGTATCCATCCCATGGGAATATCCCTCTTACACCACCCAGTCACCCAACCAAATCCAAGCACCTTTACCTTCAACTAAATTGAAGGTGTCCATCTTGGGTGCCTCTCAATCCAACCCTTTTGAATCAATCCAAAGAGTAGCTCTAAAACAACTTCACCAAACACTAGTAAAGATGAGTTTGTATCAACTGATTAATACCTCATCCCATCATCATCAAGTAATGATAGAATCTTTGAAGTCCATAAAGGTTCAACCAAAAAAATTGTAACCTATAGAAACCTTTATTGGATATCCTCAGCTTTTCAACATTGTTACCTTCAAGGATTCATAAATACCCTCTATCCATCCCAATGATCTAAATCCTCCCCTCTTCATTACAGTGTACATCAATCAAACTTGCATCAAAAGGGTTATGATTGATGGAGGATCTATCATCAACGTTATCTCTTCCCATGCCTATGACCAGCTCAAATTACCAAAAAATATTATGTTGGAAACCACTACAGTGCTTCAATCTTTCAATAACACTATGGCCACCACTCTAGGGACGATTATCCTCCATATTCATTTGGGACATCACATGCTTCTTGAACTTTTCTATGTTGTATAAAGTGATTTCTAATACAATTTTTTGCTTGGACACCCTTGGATTAATTCTATGGGTTATGTGTCATCTATCTTGCACTGTTACATCAAATTTGAACACAAGGATTAAGTAGTTACCATACAAGCTGACCTGAGTCCTTTTACATCATGCAACATGACATACCAACCCAATGATGTTCTCCTCCTTCCATCCAATAAGCCTTCAACAACAAAAGACAAATCCCCCTCTACCTCTACCAATAAAATATCCACCAATTAATTCATCCCTTCTACCTAAATCCCCACAACAAACCCTTTATAATCAACATTCTAACATATCTCACTTGGGGAGTATCACCTTGTGACCCTGGATACTTTCCCTACTCCCCAAGAGTATGGGAATATTGAACAAAAACTTAGGTATGATTCCAATATGGGAAACATCATTCCTTTTAGACCTCCCAATCTCCAAACCAATCTTAATTACGCAAGGCTCGATCAACCACTTTCCATTTTTGATACCTCCTCATCTCCTCAAAGATTCACCTCCAATTTCACCTATCTAGATAAATTAGATTTTTCTAAGACACCTCTTTAGGTGTGCTTAGAAGGGATTTAGTCTAGGATGGTATGACTACATGCCACATGAGTTTATTTTGATCTGTTGTCCCCAAAAAATGTCACTCATTTTTGGGACAACCTATAGACTATTTTGGCCCTGCACAGACCAAAATTTCTCTCTTCCCTTCTCAAAATTTGTTCTAATCTTTCAAATTCCTCATTTTTCAAGCTTTTTCAGTAATGGGATTAGCAAGTTCAATAGGTTCAAAGGCTTCTACAGGCGATTCTAGTCAAAAGAACTAGTTTCCAATACTTGGTCATTTTTAGGATTGGGTCAGCGCCTTGGTTCAATCAAAAATGTCCATCGTCAAGCATCTAAGCGAGGATTAAACCATTGAACCATTGAACCTTGAACCATTTTGGTTCAATGGGTTTAATGAGTTTAACGTCATCAACAAGAGCTAAGCGCATTTTTTAGAGGTTCAAAGTTCAACTGTTTCAAAGGTTCCACGGCTCTGAGCACTTAACAAGTTTCAAAGGCTTGAACCATTGAACCATTAAACCTTGAACCATTTTGTTTCATCAATTTAACAGGTTCAACATCTAAATAGTTCAATGCACTTGGTTCAAAGATATCAAAATGACTTAGCCAAATCAAAAGAATGAACCGACTGAACCGGTGAACCTTGAACCACTTCATCAGTTCCATGGGTTCAAAGGTTCAAAGGTGGCCTCAGTCAAGGAAAGGAGTGCGCAAAAGAAAAGGATGAGTGGAAGCTACCAAGTGTCATCTATTGAGACACCTTATACTTCATTTTTAAGAGCGACAGATATTGCCACGTGTCCCTTATAAAGCTTGTCAGAAGCCTCCAAGTGTCAAATTTTGTAGTCCCTTCCTTTCTTTCCACTGTTTTGAGTAATGATCATAGTGGGTCCCAGGCGAGCAACTAAAACAAATGGGAAGCAAAAAGTGTCAATCATTTGCGAGAAGTGCCAAGTGTCACTGGTGGGAGGTTATAATAAGATTTAGTAGAAGATGCCATGTGTCTCTGGTTAAAAATGACAGAATGTGCCACATGTCAAAATGGGGCACTCCCAATGCAGAGATGCAGAGTCAAAGAAAGATTTCCTTCAGAAAAATTGTTCGAAGGAATTCCTTCAGACATTCTATCCAAAATAAATAAAGGGTTGACCCTCAAAATGCAGCAGAAGATGCCAAGTGTCACAAGCTGAGACACAGCCTCTAACAAGTTTAAAGGCCACAGAACTCACCACATTTTTTATCCCAGCACAGCGAAAGCTACCAAGTGTTTGCATCCATGCCAACAGTCTCTAAAAAGTTTCAAAGCTTATTCTGATAAGCCTATTTCAAAGCTACGGATGTCACCATGTGTCCTCACCTGTGTCATAGTGAAAATCAGCCATATCAAGTGGGAAAGACACAAAGGGAGTTGCTGAGAAGAATGATAGGCCCACAAACATCAAATTTAAGATGACTGGCTAGCCGGTAACTTTCAAAAGATAAAAGACCTATGGGCAAAAAAAATTCTGAGGAAGTGTCTATTGAGATTTGCAAATTTAAAATACAGACTCGAATGCATTCAAAGACCCTAAAGCCAAAAATAAATGAGAAGAGACAAAGAGGGAAACTCAGTAGGAATTAATTCTAGTAGGTGAAGTAGTTCATTGGGTAGATATTTGGGACCTGCAAACACTGAAAGTGCAGCCTGTTTATCCCCTTTGGAATAAAGGCAGAGTAGAAAATTGCATGGCTAGCAGGTGATGGAATGAGTAATTTAAGCTTTACAGTAGACAAAGGAAATGAGCCAACATGTCATAGTTAAGGTAACCGCCCTGCTCCAACATGGCCCTTCCTGATAGAACCAAGAATGCATCCAAGGTATTGATTGCAAAGCATGGGTCACTCCATGGGAAAAAGTGTGAAGCCTCTCTTTGCCTCTATATATTGTAATTTTCCATTTGATGTAAAGGAGATATTCCTATTACCAGAAGCAAAACTCTACCCAAATTCAAAGGTGAATACTGAGACTTTGAGCTCAGATTGTTGTTCATATCATTTTACCTGAATGAGAAAGCAAGTTGTTTGCAAACTTTGTGCTTTCATAGCTTGTATCATTTTAGAAGATTGTTCTTATGTCTATCTTTTGAATGTGTTCTTGTTTATTTAATTTGGCAAGTAGAACTAGTGAAAGTAATCAGGAAGGTGTCCTGAAATTAATTATGGGGAAAACTTTGTGCTTTCATAACTATTTTCAGTGTGTGTTTTTAGTTTCTTTCTATGTTGAGGATTCTGGGATGACTTTGTGACCCCATTATCCTTTGTGTTATACTCTTTGGGTAGTTGAGGTGGAAACTTTGTGTTCTATTTCATCTTGTTGGTTACTGCTCCTGTGTTGCTAGTTTCTTGTCACTTGTTACTAGAAATATTCTTGTTGTTTGCAAGAACAAGCACTTATAAAAGAAGAGAAGTGTCTTCTATCATTTCACCAAGATTTTTACTACCCAAGAAGGAATCTGGCTCTTGGTTGAATGTTACTTCTAAAAGAAGAGAAGCACCTTCACTAATCACCTAGGATTTCTCCTTTGTGTTGTGAACATCATCTCTGAATGAAGAGAGATGGATGGTATATCCTACCCCTGAGTGCTATTTTCAGCTTATATAAATAGTATATAGCACCTTTATACCTATAGGGAACTTCTCCTTGATGAGAGGAGAGATTTGTCCCCTTTAGATGTGGTAAACCTACAACTTTGGATGACCAATCTCCCTATGCTATGGTTGAAGAGACCTATTTTGTTCACCAATTAGTTAGTTGATAAAATATTCACCCAATAGTTTTGGTGACTTTGCTGAGGATGAACATGCAGTTTGAAGTCTCAAGCTTCAAGCTGAAGTAGATCCTACTCTTTTCCATTTTTGTTCTACAATTTGGCAACTCCACGTTATACCAAAATCTAGAAATCTCAAGGTGTTGTTGACCCTACTTTTGAGTTGGTGCAACAGAGTAATTTTGAGTTATTTCCTCCACAACCTCACTGATAATGACTAGGATTCTTCCTCCTATCCCTACTAGGTCACCAACACAAGGCAGATCTTCTTTTTTTGCTACTAGCAAAGCTTTGCCTATCCATTCTCCACCTAGATTTGTGATCCCACTTTTACATAATCAAATCATGGCTCAAGGCCCTTGGGGTAACTCTTTTGGTCCACTGAATTTAACTCCACCTCTGCATGAGCTTCCATGCAATTTAAGGAAGAATTTCCCCAAATTCTTTGGTGATGAGAAAGTTCATCCTGATGAACACATTATAGCTTTTAGCATAGCCTGTGGCATAATAGGGGTGGAATTTGAAGACATAACAGTCAGGCTATTCATGGGGACACTACAAGGCATTGTTGCAGACTAGTTCTACCATCTACAAGCTCGGTCAGTGACTAATTAGGACACTTTGAAAGACAAATTTGAAGCCAAGTTCAAGCCTATAGAAGATGTGCATGCCTTACTATCCTAGCTCACACAGATGAAGAAGGAGCCCCATGAACCTATGAGGGATTTTATTTCCAAGTTCAACAAGCTGAGACACAGGATTCCCATGGTCACCCACTCGACACCTCAGAATCTCAAGTGTTTCTTCATCAACTCACAGTTGCCTAAAGTGAGCTTCTTGCTGAGATGGGATAGACACATAGACCTTGCTGCTACTCAAGACTTGGCTACTAAGGTAGAAGATGACCTTATCTTGGCTGGAAAGATAAGGAGGGACCCTAATAAATGTAAATCATCTTCATCTTCTGAATACTCACCTAAATTCACCACTGACCCAGTGGTACAAAATTTAGCAAATGAAGTGTTGGCTCTCAAAAATCAAATGGTGTAAGGGATGTCATCTGCTCCTACATACAAAGATATGGCCTAGGAGGACATTTCAGAATCAAGCATACCAAGGCAATACTGCCAAGACTCAGGGACAGCAAAATTGCCTTCCTCCTCCATAGAGGAACCTCACCCTTGAAGCACCTCCAAACAACTCAGCAGTTGGATATCTTGAAGCTGAATCAGATTTCTCATTACAACCTGAGTTGAATCTTGAAGATGACGCTAATCTCTTCACTAAGGATGAAGAATAATTAGCTGGAGACTCCCATATTGGTTTCCTAAACTATCAAGATGAACCTAGAAGTGAAGGCAATGTAGTTGAGGGGTCATATGTTGTATTCACCTGGTCCAAGAATCAATCAGCTCAACAAGCTGATAAAGAGAAAGTAGAGGAGCGACCTCAACAAGTAGTTTTAATTGCTAACTGGGGATCCACTCTTCCTTTCTAGCTAAAGGACCCAGTGATTGCAAGAAAGGTAAGTACCCCAAATGCCCCTATGCCTTCTATTTCAAATTCACAGTCTAGTCCTCCCCCTTTGAAAAATCAAAAAGATCAATTCCCATCCTTTGCTCCTGGCTCATTCCAGGCATTTGACATAATTAACCATACAAAGAAAACCAAAATTCAAATGTCTAAATTTGAATTTTTGTAGTCCCATCTTGAGAAATTAGATAAACTAGTTCAGTGTGTGAAGAACCAAAATGCCCCTGTAGGATAAGCAGTTCCTAAAGTGACACATGATTCCCCTAGGAATGCACCCACCAAGAACAATCTTGTCATTACCCCTCCTGCTGTTCCTAGTAGGACTAAACCCTTTTATGTCTCATTACTAATAAATGGACATTAGCTGAATAATTGCATCATTGATTTTAGAGCTTCAGATAATGTCATGCCTACTAAAGTGGCTAAATCCCTTGACCTCACATTGATCAAGACTTTTGGTAGATGCTTCTCCATGGAGAACAAGCAAGTACCTCTGCTGGGACAAGTTAAAGATGCCCAATTTGCATTTGCAGCATTCCCAGACAAAAGAATCAAGATGACTATCTTGGTAGCTAATGTCCTAGCATCATATGGCATCCTTCTTGGGCAAAATTTTTACAGGGATGTTGGTGGTGAATTGAGCATGGATTTATCTAAGGCAAGGATTCTAATCAAAGGTGTTATGAAGAGGCTACTCCCTGAGAAGGAAGTGAATATGTGGTTACCCAAACCTCAGCACTCGAAGCTCAAATTATGTTTGAGTCTTCAGGCATGGGTAACTACTTTCTATCCATGGATGGAGTTCATGAGACATCTGATGAAGCTCCTGTGGGTGATACCTTAGAAACGCGTTCAGCTAAAATACCAAAAGAATGGGCAGAGCACAAGGCAAGTGTGGAAGTATCTCCACCTTCGAATGAAGAAGAATCCAAAGGAAAATTAGTATCAAATGAGGTATGGATTCTTGAATTTGATGGCAGCTACTCCTCTACCAGTTTAGGAGCTGGTGTTGTGTTAATATCTCCTTAAAGAGATATTTTTTCTTCATCTTATAAGTTGTAGTTTAGCAACACTAATAACATGGATGAGTATGAATCTTTGTTGTTGAGATTAAAATTTGTTAGGGACAAAGGCATCAAACTCCTTCATGCTAAAGGAGATGGTGAATTGGTGGTTTGTCAGGTGAGGAACCTATATCAAACCAAGAATGAAAGATTGCATCACTACCGTAATCTAGTCTGGGACCAAATTAAAAACTTTGATGCCTTCAGCATCTCTGTAATTCTTAGAGAATTCAATGAATGGGCTAATGCACTGGCTATTTCAGCTACTCTCTTGGTTCCCCACCCAGACTTCAAAGGAGATAGGTACACCATTGAGCTAGTCTTTCGATCAAGTGTACCTGATAATGCCAGTCATTGGTAGGTATTTAACAATGACAACTAAATCATTACCTTCCTGGAGCAAAGGGACAGCTTTAAATGGCTGCATTTCGAAGGTAGTGAACCTCAAAAGTGTGAATCAGCTCCTAAATCAAGTTCAAGCACAAGTGAGGAGTTCTTACAACTAAAAGGGAATACGATTCCTAAAGGCCTGGTTTCCCTTGAGAAGCTATTTGATATGCATGATAGATTCATCAAATAGCAGCAAACAGATTCAAGCTCCTCTTAGGAGTTTGATCAAGTTAATCTAGGAACCAAGGAAGACCCCAAGATGGTGAACATTAGGAAATGTTTTACTCCTGAAGAGTGTTTCAAGTTCATCACTTTGCTTAACCAGTACATGGACGTCCTAGCATACTCTTATGATGACCTGAAGTCACTCCAGCCTAATAAAATTTGACATGACATTCCTCTTAAGGCTGATTTGACACCTTACAGGCAAAAGTCCAGGCATTATAATCCAAAAATATCAGGTACTATCCTATCTAAAATATAAAAAATGCTAAATGCTAGGACAATCTTTCCAATCTATCATTCCACATGGATTGCCAATATAGTGCCTGTAAGGAAGAAGAATGGTGAAATTTGCCTTTGTGTGGATTTTAGAAATTTGAATCAGGCATCCTTAAAGGATAATTATCCTTTGCCAATCATGGATCAAGTTCTACAAATAATGATGGGCTCAGAGATGTTATCAATGCTAGATGGCTTCTCAAGATATAATCAGGTCAAAGTTGGTGAAGCAGACCAACATAAGACCACTTTCACCACACCTTGGGGCACATTTGCATATAAAAGGATGCCTTTTGGCTTGATAAATGATGGTGCCACCTTCCAAAGAGCAATGGACCTTGCCTTCAAGGATGAGATGGGTAAGTTCATTGTAGTTTATCTTGATGACTTGACTGTCTTCTCTAAGCATCACCCAGATCATGTGCACCATTTGCAACAAGTGTTGGAATGTTGCCACTAGAATGGCATTTCTTTAAACCCTAAAAAGTTAGTTTTTGGAGTAACAAAGGGGAAACTTCTCAGACACATTGTATCTAAAGGAGGCATAAATATTGACTCAAATAAATTTAAGTCTATCCAAGAGCTTACCTTGCTCACAAGTAAGACTGTTGTTCACTCTTTCTTTGGAAAGGTGAATTTTTTATGAAGGTTCATCCTTGAGTTTGTTGAGAAGACTAGGCACATTGTAAACATGATGAAGGGAAAAGCCACTTTCAACTGGACTGAAGAAGGTAAGTCGGCATTTGAGGATATCAAGGCTGCCATTGCCCATGCTCCAATTCTGGGTTGTCCAGACTATAACAAAGAGTTCACCATATACAGTTATGCTTCAGAACACATGCTTTCAGCAATTCTAGTTCAATAGAATAAAGAAGGTATGGAATCCCCCATTTCCTTCATGAGCTGTCCTCTCAAAGATCATGACCCAAATTGGTGATCAACATGATGTTTGTCATGTCTTGCTTTGTACTTTGCCTGACTTTTCTCCAACTGATCTCAGATAGTTTGGTGTACCTATTTTATCTTTTTAATGAACTTCTTGGATCTAACAACATCATTACGTTCATCCACAGTTGAATCATGTCCATAACAAACATCTAGAGGCTATTTAGGCAAATATCCATAGCAAACTTCAAATGGAGATTTTGTACTATAAAAATGAAGTGCATGGTTGCAAATATGTTAAATATAACATAAATGATCATCCCATTATTTGGGATGTTTACTAAAATAACCCCTAAGCAAATGTACCATTATTTAGTTCACAACCTCTATCTAACGTGCACTCTATGGCTGAAATGCAGTTCTCTTATTCAACTAACTGTCCATTAATTCCCATAGTGTTGACCAAAATTCCCCAAGAAACTGAGAACCCTGATCAAAAATAATAGAAGTGGGCAAACCAAAATGAACCCATACATGTTGAAAGAATAAGTGTGTCATACCTTCCCCTATAATTTACTTAGTGCAAGGAATCAAAACACACATCTTGCTAAATCTATCCACTACCACATACAAGTAATCATGTTTCCTTTGTGGCATAGGCAAACCTCCTACAAAGTCCATGGAAATACTTTTCCAAGGATGGGTAGGAACAGGTAAGGGAGTATAAAGTCCCAATTTCCTATTACTAGGATTTTTTGTGGCACAAAGAACACACATCTTGATATATTTGGCAACATTTTCCTACATATGAGGTCAGTAACGATACATTCTCAAATGTGCAACCATTTTACCACTTCCAAAATGACCAAAAATAAGAGAAGTATGTGCTTCCCTAATCATGTGCACCCTTTCATATTAAGGAATGCAAAGTTTACCCAAATGATACAAGAGTCCATTATGCACATGATAGTCTGATTCTTCTACCTGTTTACCACTCATCAGATCCTTTTACACATCCTTAAAATTAACACCATCAACATATATTTATTTATAACTTTCATGAGTCAAAGAACCATGTTGTAAAAGAATAGATGCAACTACCATAGGAGTCATATAAAGCATGTTAGCAACTTTATTTTGTATACCTTTTTTATACCTAATGACAAGATGAAATTGTTGCAGGAAACCCATCTAACAGAAATGCCTAGACTGTTGTAGCTTGGCCTGTGATTGGAGATACTAGAGGGGTTGATGATCTGTATGTATCACTATTTCTTTGCCCATCAAGTAATGTTTCCACTTTTAAACACTTTGAACCAATGTATATAACTCTTTATCATAAGTTGGATAGTTTCTTACCACACCTGTGAAGGTCTCAGAATGATAGCATATTGGCTTCTTTCCTTACACAAGGATAGAACCCATAGCATAAGCACTTGCATCCATCTTGATCTCAAATGGTTGTTGCAAATCAGGAAGTGCCAAGATAGGAGTAGTACTGATCTTTGTCTTCAAAGTGTCGAAGGCCTTCTTGCTTCTTACCTCCCCACTGAAAGCCCTGTTTATTACTACTCAAAGAATGCAAGGGTGATGCAATAAGTGAGAAATTAACAATGAATTTCCTCCAATATTGTATTGCAACAATAAAACTTCTAACCTCAATTACATTATTAGGTTCAAGCCATTTAAATATAGCCTCCACTTTTTTAGGATCAATTTTCAACTCACCATGTCCAACAATATAACCCAAGTAAACCAAAGAGGTCTTCCCAAATTCACATTTAGACAATTTCAAATAAAGTTTTTCCCTTCTCAATGCATCCATGACTTTCCTAATATGAATGACATGATATTCCCAAGACTAACTGAAGATCAAAATATCATCTAAGTAGAATATAACAAAATCATCAAGGAATAGCCTGAAGACATCATTCATCAAATGCATGAATGTAGCCAGTGCATTACAAAATCCAAAAAGCATGACAAACCACTCAAACAATCCCTATTTTGTCTTAAAAGTAGTTTTCCAAATATCACCATCATTAATCCTAACCTAATTTTAACCACTTTTCAAGTCTAACTTAGTGAAATAGACAACATTTATTAAATGATCTAACAAATCATCAATATGAGGAAGAGGGTAACAATTATTAATAGTAATTTTGTTTAAAGCATAGAAATCAACACACATTCACCATGTGTCATCTTTCTTTGGCACTAAAATAATAGGCAAACCAATAGGAGATGAAATTGGATGAATAACACCCCTTTCCAAAAGTTCCATTACCTATTTTTTGATTTCCTCATTTTCCACCATTGATACCATGTACATGCCAATGTTAGGGAGAGGAGAATCTTGTAACAACTGAATTTCATGTTGAATTCCCCTTTTAGGGGGCAACCCTTTGGGATCCTATAACACATCATCATAACTAGAAATGATTTCAACCCATTCATTCTTATGTTTAGGATCACAATTTTCCATAGCCTAGGAATATTCCTTTTCCTTAGACTTAATCAACATAAAACAAAAAGTCTTACTTGAATTGACTAGTATTTTCATTTGCCCTGTTGTCACCAAAGAAAGACTCATCTTAATGTGATGTGCTCTAATTATATATTTAACGCCATCTTTAAAAAACAAGTACTTATTTTCCTCCCTATAGAAGATTGTTTTTCTATCATAAAGATAAGGGCTTCCTAAAATAATCCCACATATGTCCAGAGGGACTACATCTATATCAACCTCATCCGTGAACATGGATGTGATGTTAAATTTCAATCTAAAAGCTTTGGTTACTGTTGTATCATAGAATTTCACCCTTGTAGGAGAGTTTCTTTGACTCTCTCACTCCTAGCTACAAGCACTGGGACAACCTTAGTCTATGGGTATCCTATATTGAGGTTAAACCTCTAAGCTTTTTATGAGGCTAGTTCCCCATATGCTTCACTTTAGTTTTTATTTCCCATGCTAAAATCTACTATTGACTAAGGAAAATGGATAGGAGGATAACATAAAAAATAAATTTGAGCTAAGGGAGTTGATGCACCAAATAGAGAGTGATCAATATAAGCATGAAATAAACACTAATTCAGCATAAGATAATTATTGCTCACACAACCTCATAACTAGTTAATTTGTGTAAGTGTTTCATAAACTAGGCTCCCTAAACCATACATGAAGCAAAGAGGAATTAAAAAATCCACACCAAGCATCCATCAATGGTATAAAAAGCTCAAGTTCAGACCTGCAACTAACTTGAAAACACCTAAAAATAGGCAAGAAAGAAGGACAATGGACATGGAAGAACACTTCCTCATAAGGCCATCATGCACAAGCTTGCTAAACATAATTTTCAAGCAAGAGATAGGTAAAAATTGATCTTTATTTCTTCAAAAGGTCTTTCTTACAAATTTTTATAGGGTTTATCCTTGTCAAATGAAGATATCTTTTTTATGGGGGAGCCAACAAAGATATATGAAAAAAGTGAAGAAGAAAAAGAGAAGAGGCAAGCAAACATAATTCAATAAATGAGATCCAACCACCCTCCATAAATTCTCACCCACATTTGGGTTAATTAGAATGAATCCTTATTCAATAAATTAACCACCATTAGCTCCAATAGTATTCAAGCCCTCTCATTGGTTGAGAAACACACTAGAAGACAAGAACTTGTTGAGGATGATGATGTCATGATCCACTAAAAAGGAAAAGTCCATGAATGTCTTTAATGCTCAAGCTACCTTTTCTAATCACCTGATCTTCATCTTTCACTTCCATGCCATCCTTCACTTGTCTTACACGTATAAGGAAAAAATACCCATAAGTTTGAATCTGGACTGAGTCATGTTGCCTCTAAATTTAGAGGTTATTTGTTGGATATGATGGCTATGTCGAAGGACAAGAGCCTCTCCATTAATTATATACACCAGCTCTTGCTTTAAAACTTGGGCCAAATATTTTCTATATATGGAAAACCAATCTAAGGAAATTAGTTTTCCTATATCCATTTATGTTGATACAAGTCTATAGATTGTGTAGCTTCTTTTAATCTTTTTAAATAACAATGGCTACTTGCAGGGGTTCATATTTTGACATTTGTGGGCCTATCATCAATTCCTTTAGACAACTTGTTTTAGCCATTTTCTTTGGACAATTTTCTTAGACCCTTCCCACAGATAATTTATCTGAAGGAATTCATTTCTTCAAACTTTATGAAAATGCCCCTTTTCAAAAGGGAGGTACCCTTCGACTTTCTTGAAAGTGACCCCCTTTTTTATCCTTTAGAATTTTGAAAAAGCACTTTAGAATAATTGAAAATCACCCTTTGAAAGAATTGAAAAGCACCCTTTGGCTTATCTATTTGGACCTTTCAGAAAGAAGACCCCTTCAAAAATTTGAAAAGACCCCCCCAACTTTGTGAAAATGATATTTTGGAAAAAATGTTTTGGCCCTTTGTGAAGTAAAATTACCTTTTGGAAAAGTTGAAAAGGTCCATTGCGAAGGAAAATTACCTTTTGGATTCATTTGAATAGACTGTTGGAATTTTAAAATGCCTTCGGCCTCTTTGAAATAGTCCTTTAGAAAAATTAAAAAGGGTCCCATTTTCCCTAAGAAAAGATATCTTTCAAAACTTTGAAAAGAACCATTTTCCCTTTAGAAGTGCCCTTCATAAAAATGTAAGAGCTTTAGTATGTGGGCCAAAAATGGCCAACATTTCTGGTGACTCATAGGGAAGCATGCCTACTATGCTTGAGAACCCAGACCACTTGCCTTGCCTAGTCTATTGGGCATAGATTCATTAGCCTTTGCAACTAAGCTAGTTTGAAATTGGATACAAGGATGACCCTTTATGTAACTTCCTCTTGAAGCAATAAGGACAATAAGAACAAAACAAACATTGTGCCTTAGGTAGTTATGGAAAGGAAACACACAACTAAAAAGGATGTTCACAAGGCACTTAGGAGAAAACAAGAACTATAAAAAATGTATAATATATACAATGGCTGAAAAATCTTCTAATAACAAGGATTTAGATGAATCCCATTGACAGGGATGGGTATTACCTCTCCATCTAGTTGGGAAAACTAAAAATCATTATGTTATTTGCATCTATAGATCAAATAAGGACCACTCCACAAGTTGTCAAATTTGGTATGGTTGCCTGGCTTGGCCTTGTTTGAATCCCACTTAATGACTAGGTCTCTTTCTGTGAAGTCTCTTTCTATAGATCTCTTGTCAAAGGCTTTCTTGACCTGAGCCTAATGTGACTCTAGAGTTTTCATTGCAAGGTCACTCATTTCTTCAAGATCCATGAGTTTTGCAAGTCTCACATGCATAGGCTCATCTTCCATCAACTCCAATTGATGGTCTAGTTCTAATGCAAGAAGCTAAAGAGAAATGGGTAACTTTCCCTCCCTTCCATATACTAAAACATATGGATAATTTCTAATGGTAGCTTTAAGATTTACCCTGTCAGCCCATAAGGCTATCTTTAGTCTGGTGTGCCATGCCCTCTAATTCTATTCCATAGTTATCTTGATGATTCTCAACAAATTATTATTTGTGGACTCAGCTAGTCCATTTCTTTGAGGATAATAATTGGAAGAGGTGTTGAGTTAGATTCCCATCTAGAGAGCCCATTCACTTATTTTTTGACTAAGGAATGCTAATGCATTACCATAGATGATAGTAGATGGAACACTAAACTTGGTCACAATGTTATCATAGAAGTCTAAGAATGCACCTTCATTAGCTTCTTTCAACCCAATGGATTCCACCCACGTGGTCAATTAGTCAGTTGCAGTAAGCACCCATTTATGTCCTACACTTGATGGAGGGTTGATCGTTCCTATGAAATCTAGCCCCCATTACATGAAGGGTTGCTCCACCTAAATTGGGTTGAGAGGAAGGGTTGCTAATATTTACATACCCATAAAGAAAGCACACTTTTGACACTTTCTTACCCATTTATACACATCTTTGAAGAGGTTGGGCCAGTAAAAACCAGCCCTCATTATCTTTGTTGCTATGTTTCTAAGTACAAAATCACCTCCTGCAAGTCCATCATGGAATTGCTCCAAAAGCTTGGTCACTTGGTCATTATCTATGCACCTTTAGAGCACTCTATTGAGGTCCTTTATAAATAAAACCCCATCAACTAATGCATAAGGTATGGATTTAAGTCTAAAATACCTTCTTTTTTCCCTATCCATACCCTGAGGGCACTCACTTGTTATCAAGAAACATGTCATATCCTAGAGCCAACTAGTGTGAGGTGGAGGTGCATTTATTTGTGGGTTATCTTGTGTTACCAAGATGACCTCTTTGTCTTCATGAAGGTCATTGACTATATTCTCACACAAGCCTTTACCTCTTACTAGCTTAGTGACCTTGATCTCTACATCATACTCCATGACCTTGGTAATCCAACCATCTATCTTTTTATTCAAATCTTTGTTAATAAGGAAGTTTCTCACTCCAAGATGAAACACCATAAGATATATTTTACTATTGGATAGCATTAGCCTAAACTTTTTAAGGCTTCTTACTACTACAAGGACTTACTTTTATATAAAAGTATACCTCACCTCATACCCCTCAATCCCTTGACTAAAAAATGTTATTGGCTACTCAAGTCCTTCACCATTATTTTGCATCAGCATAGTTGATATATTATCAATAATATAAAAAGCATATAATATGAAATTCCTTGAGAAATTAGGATTCATGAGTGTGGATGCTTGGGAAATGGTTTGCATGATAGCCTCAAATGTAGGTTTACCTTTTCATTTGACCAAGTGAACACTTGGTTCTTCTTTAGCATAACAATGATGGGCTTGACCAATTTTACAAAACTAGGGATAAACCTTCTCACAAAGTTTATTTTCTAAAGGAAAATTTAGAGTCCCTTATTATGCTTGGGCAAGAATAAGGCCAAGATGGCACTTATTCTATCAGGATCAATAGTTAATCCTTGTTTTGAGATAATGTGTCCCAAGAGTTTTCCCTCATGAACAAAAAACACACATTTCTTGGGATTTAATGAGATCTCATACTCCTTGCATCTTTCAAAGATCAACCTCAGGTGGTCCATGTGTTCACTATCATTCTTGAATAAAATTGTGTTGTCATCCAAGTAAACCAGCACCATTTGATTCAACAATCCTTAGAAAGTCATGTACATGGCTCTTTGGAAAGTTGCCCCAGTATTTGACAAACTAAAAGGCATCTTTTGGTATGTATACGTGCCCTATTTGGTGGTGAAGGCAATTTTGTATTGATCTTCTTATTTTACCAATACTTGGTCATAACCTAAATATACATCTAAAAGAGAAAAACATTCTGACCCTACAACTATTTGAGGAAGTTTCTCCATGGATGGTAGAGGGTAATGATCCTTCAAGGAGACTTTGTTCAAATCTCTGAAGTTAACACATAGCCTAATCTCCCCACTCTTCTTCCTTATAGGAACCAAATTGGCTACCCATGATGAGTGTTTGATGGGAAAGATAATCTTGGATTCAATTAACTTGGTTAGCTCTCTCCTCATTAGCTCTAAAAATTTTGGGGTTAATGGGCCTTATTTTTGCCTTGAAGGCTTAGCATTGCCTCTTGTTCTATAGTATGTTGGGCTAACTTTGGATCAAAACCTTTCAGGTCACTGTATTCCCAAGCAAAGATGCCTACATATTCCTGGTAGAGTGTTATGAATGTATGCCTCTCAACCTTGTTTCTTACCTTCCCGAGCTTGATAAGTTTATCTTTGAAGATGAGGACTCTCTCATAGTTTTCTTCATTGGTTGACATTACTACCTTTTCTTTTCTCATATGGTCTCCCTCATGGAAAAGGCCCTCAAGTGTAAATAGTCCTTTAGGAAGTTTTTTAGACCTTCGTTGAACAATTTGATCCTCATACTGATGTTGAAATTTACCTTGGTTCATTAAGGAAAACTATGCTTCTTACTATAAGAAGCAAGCAATTTATTTGTCATTTTCAAATACTTGCCAATGGACTTCATTATCTGGCACTGATAGCCTCACCACCACCTTGATATGTGGTTGAACCTTGGCCTCTTTTAACTTACTTGGAATATCAAACTGGGCTCCCACAACTGCCAACCTATTAACATGTTGATTCTGGTTCCTTGGTACAACTTAGATGTTGAAGGCTTCAAAATATTCAATTAAATCCCACATTCTATTTTTTTAAGACCTCATCAAAGTATTCTTTTTAATGTTCAAGCCTCTGACTTGGTTCACTATAATCTCATTATCTCCATATGCTTGCAACATTTTGATTCCTCTTTTATTGGCCCATTGGAGACCACAGAACAAGCCTTCATATTCTGCTACATTAGAAGAGCAACTAAAATGGAACCTATAGGAAGAGAAATGCTTATTACCTAAAGGGGGAAACTAATATTGCCCCTACACCTACTCCATTTTTTCTCCTTGAACCATCAAAGAACAACTTCCACATACCATTGAGGTCTTCTTTAGCTCCAATGAGGGAAGGTATGAGTTGATTTTCTTCATGTATCAAATAGACACCCATGTCTCTTTTCTCAACACCTTCCAAAGGGTTGAGAAATTGATTATCCCCCCATAGTTCATCCAAGAACAAGTCTAAAATCTCCTCAGGTTAAGTATTTAGTTCTTGACCAATTATAAATTCATCCTCATCAAGGATAGTGCAATTGATGTTTATGTTATTTGGCTGATGAGGCTCAATGTGAAATTGTGCTATGGGCTTAGCCTTGATTGATACCTTAGTCTAATACCTTATTCTAAATTCCAAGTAGAACCAATCTACTACTAGATAACCCCCAATTTTTGTTATGAATTCTCTAGATATGCATAACACAAAGTGAGGAGGTACATCAAGGATCAACACATCTTGAGCCATAGAGACACTAGGATGAGCATGTAGGGTCATATTCAAATCCTTGATGATATTAGATGGCTTTGTGGAATAATCGTCAAGCTACAAAACTCCCTTGGTATGCTCATATTTGAGGTTCAATTGATTAGTTATGGACTTTGACATTATCAAAGTGATAGCTCCATTATCTACCAAGAAATTATGCACCAAGGTGTCACCAATGATTAATGAAATGTAAAGGGAGGAGGTTTGACCACATTACTTGACCTTTCTCCCATAGGACCCTTAGATACATTAGTGAGGACCTCAGCTTCTTTGCTTGGTTGTTTACCTACAATTATTGTAACACCTATCTTGGACAAACCTTCTTAAAATATATCTATTTGATCAAGCATGGAAAGCATGTCCCACATTGGATTTCTTCATTTGTTCAATAATGTTGATTGGTTTACTACTAACCTTTGCTTGTGCTTTGGGAGCCACTACTATTGTTTAATGAATTTTTAATCTTTGTAGAGGTGTCAAGACGTTGGGAGTGATATCAAACTCATTAGGCTTAGACAATGAAGGAGTGGTGGTAGGAGGTTCCTTAAATTCTCCTTGGTTTTCACCCATATTTCTTATTTTTAATCTTGCATTTGCTACCATTGGGACATGAGCTTAACTAGAGCTGGCATGTTGATTGGATGCATAGCACTCTTCTTGCTCACTAATGACCAGTATATCATCCATTTGGTTTGGTACCTGATCTGATCCATTTTCTTGTGGATACTGCTCTAGCTTTGTCATCATGGGAGTCTCTGAGCTTTGATCCATTAATTATTGATTACATCCATAAACAACAGCCTGATACCATTGGTCATTAAATGTTTATTTAGAACCATTAGTTGGGACAATGGATTTCCCAAAAGATTGATTTCAAGGCCTTATCCCTTCAACCTCTTGAGCCATATTGTTTTAAACATGAACCAAGGAGTTGGAAGAGCTTGCAGTATTTGGATTATAGTTGTTTTGTCTAGCATAGTTAGGTTGTCCTTGTCATTGACCTTATCCTTGGAAATTTCCTTTGTAGGGTGGTATATTTACTTGATAAGATTGTTGTTGAGGCTGATATGGATCTTGATAAGGTTTATTGAATTAAACTTGCATTTTTACATTTACTACATCATTTTTCAAGGATTAGAGCATGCTTTTAAGTTCTAGGTAGTTTTTTTACTCTTGGAAATCACTCGATCTACTAGTGGAGGCATTTTTTTGCTTAGGTGAAGGTATAGCAGCAATTATTGGAGTTGGAATAATAACATCAAGTGGGGGAACAACTATATGAGGTGGTCTAATCTCAAGGAAAAGAGGCATTGGGGGCCTAAGAGTAATCTTGCTAGCCTGAACTAGACAATTTTTAGCTTTGATAGCCACCTCATAAGCATCTTGTAATATATTTCCTCCCATGGATTGGATCATTACTGCTATGTCACTATTTAGAGCCTTCAAATAGTATAAGAATGTAAAGTTAGGGGATGGTCTAATAGCGGTTGGAATTCTATCCCAAGCTTTTTGGAATCTTGTGTAAGTCTTGCATAACTTCATGGGGATCTCTCTTGATTGTGGTCAACTATTCTACTAGTGATAAATGATCACTCTTGTCTATAAATATCTTCAATAAGGCTATTCCCAACTGTCCCATGATTGATTAGAGTTAGGAGCTAAACCTTTATACCAATCTACAGCCTTTCCCTTAAAGGATATAGCTAATAATTTGATAGCTACATTTTCTACTATGACATTATAGATATTTCAAAAATTGGCTATCTTCGTGATGTGTTCAGTAGGAGTTATGGCTTGGTCTCATGTGAAATACAAGATGATTTTGAGGGCTGCTAGTGGCATAGGGTCATATTGTGACAAATTTAAAGGACTTTGGCTATTTAAACCTACAAAATCTCTTTGGGGAATCATGGTATCAAGAGAGGCTAACAAGGGTCTTCTTGAGTAGGTATACCTCACTACTAGTTTAGGAAAATGGTTTCCTATGTATGGGTGAGTATGGGTGAACCTTAACCTTCTTGCTGAGTTTAAATGTAATTCAATAAATTTAAAAAGAATACCTCTAGAATTTTATCTTGTAGTCACCTTTGGCATGAAAGATAGTTGTTCTACCACCAGATTGCTAAGTGTTCTTCAGATTTGTTAGATACTAAAAGATGAAAGCTACAACCACTAAAAATTGATTAATTAACATCAAACTTGACCAATATTCTTGGAAAGTCATCCCATTGGGTGTGCTAGAAACTATTGTAGCATAAAATTGCACCCTTGTGGGAGAGTTTCTTAGGTTCTCTCAATCCTAGCTATAAGCATTGGGACAACCTCAAGCTATGGGTATCCTATAGTGAGGTTGAACCTCTAGGCTTTTTATGAGGCTATTTCCTCATATGCTTCACTTTAGCTCTTATTTCGCACGTTAAAATCTACTACTAACTAAGGAAAAGGGATAGGAGGATAACATGAAAAGAAAATCTAAGCTATAAGAGGTGATGCAAAAAATAGAGAGTGATCCACATAAGCATGAAATAAACACTAATTCAGCATAAGATAATTCACACAACCTCACAACTAGTTAATTTGTGTAAGTGTTTCATAAACTAGGCTCACTAAACCATACATAAAGAAAAGATGAATTTCAAAATCCACACCAAGCATCCATTAATGGTATAAAGAGCTCAAGTTCAGACCTGAAAATAACTTTAAAACACCTAAAAATAGGCAAGAGAGAAGGACAATGGACATGGAATAATACTTCCTCACAAGGCGATCATGCACAAGCTTGCTAAACACAATTTTTAGGTAAGAGATAGGTAAAAATTGATCTTTATTGCCTTAAAAGGTCTTCTTAAAATTTTTGATAGGGTTTCTCCATGTCAAATGAGGATATCTTTTTTATGGGGGATCCAATAGAGATATATGAAAAAAGGGAAGAAGAAAAAGAGAAGAGGCAAGCAAACAAAATTCAATAAATGAGATCCAACCACCCTTCGTGAATTCTCACCCACATTTGGGTTAATTATAACTAATCCTTCTTCAACAAATTAACCACCATTAGCTCTAATAGTATTCAAGCCCTCTCATTTGTTGAGAAACACACTAGAAGACAAGAACTTGTTGAGGATGATGATGTCATGATCTACTAAAAATGAAAATTCTAGGAACAACTTTAATACTTGAGCTACCTTTTCTGATCACCCGATCATATTTCATTTCCACACCATCCTTCACTTGTCTTACACATAATAACTTTGAATCTGGACTGAGTCATGTTGCCTCTAAATTGAGTATTTTTTTCTTAGAGATGATGGTCATGTAAAAGGATGAAAGCCTCTCCATTAATTATATACACCATCTCCTACTTTGAAACCTGGGCCAAATATTTTCTATAGATGGAAAACCAATCTAAGGACATTGGTTTTCCTATATCCATTTATGTCGATACAAGTCTATAGATTGCATATCTTCTTTTAATATTTTTAAATTCTAACAGCTACTTGTATGGGTTCAGATTTTGATGTTTGTGGTTCCATCATCAATTCCTTCAGACAACTTATTTTGGCCATTTTCTTCAGATAATTTTCTTAAACCCTTCACATAAATAGTTTGTTTGAAGGAATTTTTGTCTTCAGAATTTATGAAAATGCCCCTTTCTGAAAGGGAGGTACCCTTTGGCTTTCTTGAAAGTGAACCCCTTTTTTATCCTTTAGAATTTTGAAAAAGCCCTTCAGAAGAATTGAAAACCACCCTTCAGAAGAATTTAAAAGCAACCTTCAGCTTATCTATTTGGACCTTTCAGAAAGAAAACCCCTTCAAAATTTTGACAAGACCCCTCCAATTTTGTGAAAATGATCTTTTGAAAAAAATGTTTTGGCCCTTTTCAAAGGAAAAGTACCTTTCAAAAAAGTTGAAAATTTCCATTACAAAGGAAAAGTATGTTTCATATTCCTTTGAATAGACCATTGAAATTTGAAAATGCCTTTGACCTCTTTGAAATAGTCCTTCAAAAAAATTGAAAATGGTCCCCTTTCCCTGAGAAAAGATGTCTTTAAAAACTTTGAAAAGAACCATTTTCCCTTTGGAAGTACCCTTAAAAAAAATTCAAGAGCTTTAGTATGCAGGCCAAAAATGGCCAACAGTTACGTGCATCTTTGCATCATCACACACCCAACCAAGTGGATAGGGTTTCAGATGGGGATTGGTTTGTAAGCCAAAATTTTTAACAATCTCTTCGGAAATCAAGTTTGCTTGTGATCCACTATCAAATAGAGTATCAATCTTAGTATGTTTTGAAATAACCCTAATGTGGAACAACTCATTTCTTTTCTTATCATCATGCACATATTTTTGTTTTGAAGAGGAAGCAACATTAAACAACTTAGTGCTAGAAATAGAAAGAGAAGAATAAGTTGGCATACTAATGGCTATGATCTTTGTTTCATCTCCTGAATCTGAACCCATATCCTGAACCATATCATTAGTTTTCTTATTCTTCTTTCTAAACCTATTAGGTATTAACTCAGGATGTAATTTCCAACACTTAACCTCATCATGATTTTTCTTGTAATGATTTCAAAATGGATTACCCTCTTCTTTACAAATAGTAATAGTGGATTTTTTTTAACCCTTTCCATAACTTTGCCCTTTAGAATGCTTAACATCAGATTGCTTACTTTTAACTTTAGGAAAAGATTCTTTTGTCTATTTTCCTCTAGCCTCTAAGTGAATGGCTTTAACACATGCTTCATCTAAATTAGTGGGATTGAGGACAAGAATCATGTGTTTCAAGTAACTATGTAAACTGCCTATGTACTTAAGTAGTGTTTCTTATGTATAAAGAGGAATATTCAAAAGTAAAGCCTTTTTTCCTAAATTATTGTTACATTCTTGAATGTTTTGGCCTTTAGTTTGTCTAAAATATTACCAATCTATCATTGTTTATTGTAGATAGCCTAAAGGATAAAATTGATTTCTGAGTTCATCAACAAATTCACTCCAAGTGGATATCAAGTTACCTATGTTAAGCTCATTTTTATTCAGCTTATTCTCCCACCAAATGAGATTTGTACCTCCCATTCAAATAGTAGCTAGGTGAATTTTAGCCTCATCATCTGTAATATTCTAAACCCTATAATATACTTCAATTTGATTTATCCATTTATCCATCTTTTTTGCATTAATCTCACAATTAAACATCGATAATTCAAACTTAATATCTAGCTTTAGTGAAGGAAGAGATTCAATAGTTTTTTTGTCTTTACCATCATTCAAAGAGGAAGAAGGTTTCTTAAAATTTATACCACCTTTAACATGCTCTATTTTTCTTCATATTTCATGATAAATCTCATCAACCATGTCCTTCATTTCTAAGAAGGCTTTACAAAAATCTCATTTAGACTCAAAGTCATCTCCCATTTCTGCAATATGTCTTGATCCAACCTCTAGATTATACTCAGCCAACTCTCCTTCACCCCTTCTAGATACTGACCTTGTCAACATACACTAGTAATCTACATAGCTAAATACAAATTCCACTTTGATACCATAAATTTGATCCATAATCAATAATAATCAAGTGTCATAACTGTGGAAAACATAGTTGATTTAGATCAAAACCTTTATTTAACGATTTAATAAAAAACAATTTAAAAAGATTATAGAATTTAATAACAAATTTTAAATATCCATAAAAGCCTAAATTTAAAAAGTGTGCAATAAAAATGGCAGATTAAAAAAATACACCAAACCAATTTGATAACGGAGTTCAGCATAATGGCCTACATCTCCAAATTTGCTCCAATGGGGATCACTTCTATTAAAATTGTCACAAAATAGCTTACAATATTTTAAAAGTCTTCTCAAATCTTCATCTCAGGCTTAATTGTTGTTAGAAGAATACTCTAAAACCAAATATAAAGTTTGAGGCACTTAGAATTCTCCCTAAGTCTCTAAACACCCTTATACATGTCTTGTCTTTCATGGAAAAACATGTCTTCAAATATAATTTTGAGCACTATATATGGTGCTTTGGTTCATGGGTGCATTAGTGGGAGCTTTATCTTTTTACCCAAAATGCCACGGTTCAACTCCCACGGTGTTGGCTTTTGGGATAATGCAAATCTATTATCCCACATTGGTAAGTGGGTGCAAACTTTAATATTGAAATACCACAAAGTTCATGGTTTGTTAATGCCTTCAAAAGGCATATTCCATGAAGTGAATAATGCCAAAACATTGGCATTAGATCTTGGCATTAAATGTGGCAATCTTGGCATGTTGTTTTGACTTGGTATGTGGCAAGTTGAACTTCGGTTAGAATGTTTGGTTGGTAGAACCTTCGATGGTATTTGGCATGGTAATTAATTAATTACATAAACATGTAGTTACTAGGTGACTATTACTTAAATTTTACCATGGAAAATTATAGTGGTGTCAAGCCATATGGTGGCTTGAAGACCCACCACATGGACCACTCCAAATTCTACACTTATCGACGTCCAACTAGATGCTTCAAAGCTCTATCGACAGCAGTGTCCCCCTTTGAGATAAAAGCGGAATCCACTGACTACGATCCCCATAGCTAACCTTTTATGCTAATAAAAGATGAATTATAAACAAAAACCAATTTTTTTTACATTAACTCATTAGCACGTGTCTATCGCATAATTGGTCCATTTGGCATGCTATAATTATGCCACATCACTATGTCACCTTTTTGCCATGTTTAATCTGGAGACTTCAATGCATGATATCTTGTGCATACGAACTCAAAATCAACCCATTCATATTACGTCAGAAAGCTCTCGATAAAATATATATTGTGCCAATGATCAATCTACAATTTGATGACTTATGTTTTAGGGCAAAACATAGATCCTCTTTGATCATTTGGGTACTATGGATATCTAAATATGGTGTGTAATAGAAGATAAGGATTATGTGGAACCCAATATGTGTCTCTGATGTAATGAACTTGTAATTACTATTCACCTAGTATAGGGGATGGATTGTTGCTTAGCATTTTTTGGTGTATTAGCCTTAGTAGGCTTGATAATTAATTATTTGGTTATAAATATATTTTGTTCAAGAGGATACTCATATGGAACTCTAAAAATTGTAATTACCTGATTGGCATGGATGTATTTAGCATGCCCATGCACTATAAAAGGTATCATTAATAGAGCATGGATCCAATGTCTTCCCAATAACATATCAAAGATTCCCATGGAAGGTATAACTAAAAAGGGAGTAACCACATGTATGGGACTAACTTGTAAAGGTAGGTCAATCTTGTTAAGAACCTTTTGGGAGCTCCCATCGAATACTCTAACTTATCTATTAGAAGGATGAAAATCATAACGATTATAAAATATATGTGAAAGTAATGTCAAGGTGAAAATATTTTCACTTTCACCATTATTAATCATAACACTATGTATAGGCTAGTTTATTAAGGAATTCTTGAATGAATAAAACATGAAGACTGGATTTATCACCCTTAACCTCAACATCATCTAAATTAATAGGTCTTTAAACCATAGGAGGTATATGTTTTTTATAATCACCAATAATACCATCTAATGGGAACCCATAATGTGATGGAGGAAGATGTGCATTATATGCCATTTGCACTTCTAATTTCTTCTTAGAATGGTCTTGCAAAGGATTGTTAAATATTTTTTGTTTCTAGTGATCACTAGGTTGTGAAATGCATTCCTTTGGAGGATCATTAAATGTGATAAGGTCATGGATCTTATGCTTCATAGTAAAACATCTATTTTTAGAATGTCTTGGCCCCTAGTGATAATCATAATAAGCATTCGCACCATATACTTTGGTTAGAGGTCTATTCATATCAACCTATATAGGATGAGAGAGATATAAGATGACACTCTACTAGCTGTGGGAGTAATGAAGTGTTAAACTTAGGTAAGTGTGTAAATTGACTCATTATTGCATTAGATAAAATAATATGATTAGGATGTTATGAAATTATGTTAATCATGGTAATTGTTTCCTTTTTAGGCTAAGGAAGTTTTACTTTATAACTTAGTTTGATTATAAACTTGGTAATGGATATAGATGTGGCTGGTGTCTTTGCTACAGACTTGAGTTTATTTAATGAAATAAGCTTCATTTCACAATCCTATACATGGCATAATTCATCAAAATATTTTAACTTATTGAAAATAATGGACTCATGTAAAAGAACAAGCAAACTTTGCTTAAATGTGTTTTACAACTCTTTGTCTACCATAGTATTAGTCATTTTAGCCAACATTATCTTATACTTCAAGACATATTCATTGATAGGTTCATTTACATTTCTTGTTTAATTTTGGAAATTTGAGTATAGAAAACCTTTTTACAAATATTAATGGAAAAGTGTGCCAAATATTGATTTGTAAGAGGTTTTAATGCTATCACAGATTAGAGAGGTAAATCATAGAACCAACTCAAAGCGTAGTCCTTGAGTCTTCTTAGGAATAATTTGTTCAAAATTTTAACATTGAAATTATATTCAAGGCATGCCACATAAAAGGATCAAATATGATAGTCAGGATAACCCTTGCTATCATAAAATGTGAACTTAGGTTCAACAAAACTAGTTGGCAAAAGATGCTAAGATATCTTGGGTGCAAGCAAATTATGTAACACATCTTTAGAATCAATAGCATGAGGATATTTTAAAGCATTTTATTCAATCTTTGTAACCTTTTCCTCCTAGATATTTATAACTTAAAGGCGTGTTTTAATTGTGCACCCAAAAGGATTTAGATTAGCAAGCTAAGTAGTCACTAAAGGGGATGTAAACATGGTTTAACTAGGCATCGAAACCGGTATTTGTGTTGAAACATTTGTTAGCCCCATTGTAGATGTAGCAATATTATTTTTAGGAAACAAAGGTTTGAATACATAACCCATGCCCCCATTAGAAGTATTATGTTGTAATGTGTTGAAGGGGAGGTTTGTTGGTATATGGGGATGACTCATAGTTCTAATAACATGATCAATAGATGGACATGTTTCGTCATCTATGAATTTTGTGTTATTAGTTTCTAATATGGTTTTAGTAGTTCATCAATATCTTCAAGGTTTTTATGAATATTCTCATGAAACAATGTAATTTCTTGCACTTGTTCATGATCTATTTGTTCATGTTCATTGGTTTTATTGGACTCATGGTTTTCATTATCAGAATCTTATTCTATGATAACCTCACTAGTATGTTTTTCATTCTCAACATTGGTATCATCATGATCCATAGGATTAGGTCCATCATTGGTTTAAGACATCTTAGGTGGTGGGAGGGGAATCTCAATGTGTTCAATAGGCACATATCCCAATTTATGGATACGCCTAGGTTACATGCAAAATAATATAAATAGGAAATGAAAAGTATAGAAATCTAAAACCCTACCTAATTGAAACCCCTAGGAATTAGAAATGTTTGCATTCATATGAATTGGATTCACCAAATGTTTATCCCTAAATTTGGATAAGGATCCTACTTGGGTAGATAGTTTTTAAAATATAGAAATGACAATGCACAAGGGTGATAATCAGATCTACAATAGGCCAATCAAATGCTAAACTCATAAATAACATATGTTTAATCTATTAAATTGAGATAGGGGGAAAATAGTAAGTATAACTATGATAGATATGGAAATAAAAAAATTGCCAGGATCCCCGCTCACTAAGAGCACACTTGATTACCTTTGTATAAGCAACTAAACATAGAATTTAACCAGAAGTAATAAGTAACTAGAAATCAGAAATAGCACAGAATATGAGAAACAATACAATCTTGTATTAATACTCCTCCAGAAGGAAATACAATGAAGAAATCACACTTTCTTCCACACCTCTTATATGTACAGATCTCTTTCCCTCAAGAGTTCTCTCTCTCAACCAATTACAACCACAACTCAAACATAGAGTTGTTCCCTCCACTAGTCAGTAACAATACTGCCAATCCACCAAGTACTCCAAGTAGATCTCCCTGATCTCACACCTTGTTGTGTTGCAGATCTCCTTTGACCTTGCACACACACACACCTGCAAACCAACTGATCTTACTTACCATGTAGATCTTCTACCTGATCTTGCACAACCTGCAGATTAGCCTGGTCTTACACACTTATAGACCCTCTAGATCTTACACACTTGGAAGAACCCTTGTCCTTGTCCTTGTCCTTGACAAGTCCTTGTGATTCTACACACCAGCACCCCTATGGAACTTCTACCAGATCTTGCTCTCCCACATATCTACCTAATCATACACACTTGGCACTGTGGCATTATGAGGAGCTAACCTTGCTCTCTCTCTATGAGGAGCTAACCTTGCTCTCTTTATCTAGCACACTTTACAATATAGCCCCATGGGTCTCTTAAATGGATCACATGTAAACAATAATTAGACTTTCCAAATTACAATAATTAGAAACACAGACTCAAGACTAAAATTAGTCTTTTACATGCAAACTAACTATCCATCTAAAATAAGACCAGTCCCAGAGACGCATGTAAATGCATGCACACACAGGCTACCGATGTTGGTTCCTTTCTGACCGATGTTGGCTGACCCATAACCGACGTCAGTTCCTTTCTGACCGATGTTGATTGACCCATAACCGACATCAGTTACTGCAAACACTGAAGATGACCGACATTGGTTGATCAGATCGACATCAGTTGCTCTGCAACTTAGCAACCTCCTCCATTTGCATCCTATGAATCTTTTAACTCCACAACCTAACAATCTCCCACTTAGAGATAAACAGCTGCACCTGTACCTATACCTGTACATCATCTAATTTTATTTCTTGGCTTGTATCCCTCTTCAAGTTCAACCTTGAAGACCATCCACCACAGCGAACCCTGTGATGCTTCTCCTGTCATCCAAGTAACCTGCCGTTTTCGAATCTACATACCCATGTAGAGAAGTCCCTGACCTTGCATAGCATGAATCCCTGCTGTTGGTCCCTCTCAAATACCTGAGAATCCACTAAACTGCTCTCTAGTGCTTCTTTCTCAGATTGGCCACAAACTCGCTGACAACACCCACTACTTGGGTATTATCAGGTCTAGTACACATATACTCAACCTCATCATGTGATTTGGGACACTATTTTGTGAATTGTCCATCCATAGGTGTGCTAACCGGTTCTGCATCCTGCATATTGAACCTCTCCACTACCTTATTCACATAATCATCTGGAGACAAAATCTACCTGTGATCTTCCCTGTCTCTAGAAATACTCATGCCAAGGATTTTTGCTCTTGAATCCTTCCTGGCACACCATTGAGCTACTTTTACCATTAGCTCAGCAAATCCCTGCATGTATGAACCTGTAATAAGCATATCATCCACATACAGTAACAGGATAATGTTGTGACCATTATCCAACCTGGTAAAATAAACACAATGGTTCCATTGACATTGACTAAAGCCATGCTTTGTCATACACCTGTCAAACCTTAAACACCATTGTCTTGGAGCTTGCTCAAGACCATATGACCTGGCCTTCTATCTCATGTGTCCATTCTCTCCTTTCTTTAACCTAGGAATCCATTCATCTTTCAGTGCTTTCATCCCGACTGGCAACTCTACCAAATCTCCCATTTGGTTCTCTTCCAAAGAATTCATGCCATGCTCCCACTGTTTCATGGATTCTACCTGCATTGCCTCTTTAAAAATTCCTAGTTCTTGACCATCAGTGAGCAACAAGTTTAGGTAGTATAAAGAAGGCAAATAATGAATTTGAGGCTTACTTACACTTTCAATCCTCCACATGGGTGTTTGAGACTCCTTGATAGCTTGTTGTCTGCCCAAAATCTGTTCTCTGGTCGACCCTGGTCTGCACCTGACCGATATCAATTCCACCTGATCACTGATGCCAGTTCCCTGACTGACATTAGTGTCCACTTGGTCGCTGAGGTCAGTTCCCTGACTGTCGTCAGTCACCACCTGCCCAACACCACCGACTCTAGTTTGCACATGACTGACATTGGTACCTACCTGTTCGACGTCAGTTCTCACCTGACTGACGTCGGTAACTATGTTTTCCTATGAGTGATGATCTTTACCCGCGAGCTCACCTTGGGTCAAAACCCTATCCAAACTACCCTACTCAGAATTATTCAACCCCTTGAGCTGATCTCTGTCCATCATCTCCTCCATGAAAACCAAGGATTTCTAGTTCTTAAGTTTGTCAAAGACATCTGACCTCCTCTTAAGAACATGCATCCCCTTCTTACTCATGTGACCAAGCCTACAAAGCCACATCTTTGCAATAGAAGGTGAATCAGTAATACAAGTAGATAGATAAAGAATACCTACTTTATTACCACATGCTAATTCAAGTGCATCCTTGGAAACATTCCAAAATTTCACTGTGAGAGTTACTGTGCATCCCTCATCACCCAACTTTCCTGAAGAAATTAGACTCCTCTTCAATACTGGGACCTGCATGACATCCTTCAACACCCATGTGTTGTCTATCTATAATTTTAGCTGGACTTCCCCTTTGCCAACAATTTGACAAGGCTCACCAACCCCTAAATAAATCTTTCCAAAGTCTCCTTGGACATAATCATGGAAAAATACTCTATTTTAGCTTGCATGGAAAGAGGCAACAGAATCTGTAATCTAAGATTCTACTTTATCCAAGGAACATACAAGAGCATCTTGTGCAACAACACCTGCAACATCTGCTTTTTCATTTCCTTCATGCTGATCTTTTACCAACCAACAATCTTTCTTTACCTACCCTTTCTTTCCATAATTTCGTAATTGAGAATTCTTGCTATCGAACTCCTATATTCTTAGCTCACTTTCTTCTACCATTGTATACTCCCACTCAATCAAAAACCCTTGAGAGTGACATGTAATCAACAAACACTTAACAAGCTCTGACCACCTGTTAGTGTACCTAACCAAGCTTTGATACCAATTGTCAGGATCCCCACTCACTAAGAACACACTTGATTACCTTTGTATAAGCAACTAAACACAAAATTTAACCAGAAGTAATAAGTAACTAGAAATCAAAAATAGCACAGAATATGAGAGACAATACAATCTTGTATTAATACTCTTCCAAAAGGAAATACAATGAAGAAATCACACTTTCTTCCACGCCTCTTAGATGTACAGATCTCTTTCCCTCAAGATTTCTCTCTCTCAACCAATTACAACCACAACTCAAACACAGAGTTGTTCCCTCCACTAGTCAGTAACAATACTACCAGTCCACCAAGTACTCAAAGTACTCCAAGTAGATCTCCCTGATCTTGCACCTTGTTGTGTTGCAGATCTCCTTTGACCTTGCACACATACATACACCTGCAAACCAACTGATCTTACTTACCATGTAGATCTTCTACCTAATCTTGCACAACCTGCAGATCAACCTAGTCTTGCACACTTGTAGACCCTCTAGATCTTACACACCTAGAAGAACCCTTGTCCTTGTCCTTGACAAGTCCTTGTGATTCTACACACTAGCACCCCTGTGGATCTTCTACCAGATCTTGCTCTCCCACAGATCTATCTGATCATACACACTTGGCACTGTGGCACTATGAGGAGCTAACCTTGCTCTCTCTCTATGAGGAGCTAACCTTGCTCTCTCTATCTAGCACACTTTACAATACAGCCCCATGGGTCTCTTAATTATATCCCATGAAAATAATAATTAGACTTTCCAAATTACAATAATTAGAAATGCAGACTCAAGACTAAAATTAGTCTTTTACATGCAAACTAATTGTCCATCTAAAATAAGACCAGTTCTGGAGACGCATGCACACACAGGCTGCCGACGTCAGTTCCTTTTTGACCGATGTTGGCCGACCCATAACCGACGTCGGTTACTACAAACACTAAAGATGACCGACGTCGATTGATCAGACTGACGTCGGTTGCTCTGCAACTCAGCAACCTCCTCCATTTGCATCCTATGAAGCTTTTAGCTCCACAACCTAACAAAAATAATAATGTACTTAACTAGTTTTAATGCTAATACATATTTGAATTTGGAACAAGCATGAAGTGTACTGGAAAAGGATTCTATAATAGTCACCAAATTTTAGATCGAGTGCCTCTAGAAATGTAGACACTAGTAGCAACATTTGATGTTAGCATCAATGCTATTATTTAAACTGAATACAGGTGTCTTATATGGAATACTTATTTAAAAAATATGTCACCACCTAGATCCTTTTGGGTTTGTATTTGCCTTCACTTTGGTGTATTCAGATCTAGGTCATGAACTATCACTCCTCATGAAATTGTAAAATTCTAGTTATTCATCTTCATAGTGACCTTAGAAAAAATGGGTTAGTGGGCACATGGTGTTGAGCTGACCCTAAAGAACCCTATGTCAATGAGCATTACCTACATATCCAACAATCTAAAGAAGGCCTCAGAGTGATGTCGTTATCTCCTACGTGTTGTAATGTGTATGAATCATGAAATAAATGGAAATCAAATACAACACTAACCTAGCTTTTAACTTGGAAAATCATGCTCTTAGGCTACTCCTTTGGTACTTTAGACATGTGTATATGATATCCCTATGACTAATATTAAAATTTAAAAAAATAGGGAAACTTTGCTTTATTGAGTGCTTGATTGATTGCTTTGATAAGTTTCATTGGAGTGTGCTAGTTTAGGAATGAATGATGAGTGATTGTGAATATATACCACTCTTATCAATAATTATATCACACTCAAGAACTTAGGCTGACTATTTGGATACATTTCATTTGTAAATTAGATGATTTTAAGTCACTAGACAACTGCATTAGGTTAGGAAACCAGCTTCAATGTAGGTTTTTAAGACCGAAGCTTGTGTCGTAGTAGTTAGAAAAGAAGTACAAGCTTCATTTTTTAGGGGCATAAGATAAGCATTTTGTGTAATATATAAGGTTTGGGTCATCAACATAAGACTAGTCTAACCAAGAGATAGGCCAAAGGGAATAACGTAGAAAAGATGCGAGACTTCCAAAAGTGGGAAAGGTCTAGAACTAAGAGGAAAAACCATGGTCTAAATTTACCAAGTGTACAAGACTGAGGTATTATATAATTCATAAAATATCATCTACACATAGATGGTTTGGGCAAGACCATATAGTGGATAGTGATTGTTGATTCATTTCATTATATAAGCTATTATGTGAAACTTGTGCCCCATAATTTAATAATGTATGTACACCTATTATCTTGATTGAATTTTGGAAGTTGTGATTTAAGATCCGTAGGCCTTGGGAAAGACCATAAAGTAGATAGGGATTCAATTCATTTTTCTTATAGATGCTACTGTATGAAACTTGTGCCTTTAATTCAACAATGTTGGCATGCCTATTGTCTTGATTAGATTTTTGTAGCTATGATTTGAGCTCATTTTTCCTTGTAAAGTGGCATAATTACATGCACACTACCTTCTTATACCTTCAACTACATGATTTATTTACACCTTTAAAATGTCTTCTAATTCTATGATTTTTAAACCTAGGTTAAGAATGGTCCCTAACCCATGGTTAACTTGGATTTGAGTACCCGAAAAATATTGTGTTAATTAGATTTGAAGACACTTATTTATTCATTAAAAAAATGTAGATAAATCAAACTTAAATCTACTTTAGGTTTGTTACATATTCATACACTTAAATGACTAGTTTTTTCTAAGACTAGAGTGAAATTAAAGAGTGGAGTTTTTGTATAGTATAGGGTGGGTCAAACTAGGAAGACATGGATGATTTGGGATTTGAATCCCCATTTAATTTGGGGCTAGTGATGAAACCCTAACCTCTATGTTGTGATTGGATGGAACTCTAATCTATTTACTATGGAAAGAGGAAACCTAGCCATTAATATCTTTCTAATTGTATTAAAATGTTAGAATTTTTCTAAATGTCATTTCTTTACAATTTAATGTTTCATGATTACCTATGTCAATTATCGAGGTGTATTTATTGGTTCAATGGATTTTATGTGTTTGATCATATAGATGTTGTATGATTTTTGAGCATGGAAAATTTGTGGTTGTCTTATATATAATGAGATGAATCTTACTAGATATCAACAAGATAATTATGGCATATTCATATAAGTATTCACTTGTGCTCTGATGTTTTTCACTCACTATTTTTTATCTTCATTATTTTTTTTTGTTATATGGAAATTCACTTAAGTATATACAAATCTTTTCTAATGACAATATCCAATTTTAAACACGTTATGTTTCCTAAGATAATTTATAAGTTAAACTCATTGGGTGTTTCGAGATACCAGTGTAAGTAGATACTGAGTCTTTTTGATTGGCCATTAAATGATATATTCAGTATCAATGTATTTGAAAAGTTGTAAATGATGATAAGACATATTGTATTGAATTTTTTAATGTATTCCTTATTAATGTAAGGCCATGTTTTTGAGTGTCATTAACATTTTTATGCCTTTATCTATGGAGGAGAAGGATAGCACAGGTGCAATGAAAATATATTTACTAGTTGATATCTATAATGTATTGTTTAGTTATGAAGAGATGTAACAAGATATTAATGGAAAAAGGTTTGGAATAAGACTGGCTAATAAGGTTTTGGAGTGAAATTGGTCAATGGATAAGCCTAAAATTTAGGTGATTAAGTGTAGCGAGTAGCACTGATAGATTTGTTTGTTTGGGGGCCACTCTTCTTGATATAACTTAAGATTTTTAAAAAAAAATCCCTAAGGTAAATTAAGAAAAATAACCTAACTATGTGTTAGTTTTCTCTTTCTTACATAAAATTTTAAATAATTATATTAAATTTAAGGTTAAAAAAATAAATGAAAAAGAGGCCTTTATGATGAAATCCAAGGCCAAAGGGGCTTGGCTTAGGGTAATGATAAATAATGGGAAGAGTATTTGAATACTTGGTAACTAGTGAATTTTAAAATTGAGTGTAGGTCACTTATACTTATTCACCCAAGTTTTAAGTTTAATTCTAAACTCAACTCTACTTTTTTTATTCTTTTGTGCAAAAATAAATGGTTAATATTTGTAGAAAATTCATTATTCTTGGAAAGATTAATTGAATGATTTACTATTTTATATTTGTATATAAAGTGGGGTATTGGGATAGCCAAAAAAAAAAAACATGACATGTATCCAAATAAGGCAAGGTCACATCATAGGGTAATCTTTTGGAGCCATAAGATAAATTTATGCTACTAGAATCCTTACATCAAGTTAATCGGTGTTGTTTTTTTGGGCTTAGAATTTGTGTTGGGTTTCATTGATCTAATAGAACCTCAAGGGTATGAGGAAATTGTGGTGGTAGTAGTTGATGGTAGATGCATGAAATTGGTGTGTTATGGCTTTTTTTGAAGCTTCAAACCGGTTATAGTTGGTTGAGGTCTAAACTGTGTATGCATGATATAAATTATTTATGTAGATTTGCATTCCATTGTTTTTGGTTTTTTCACTTATACAAACAATTTAAAGTCAAATGATAATTTATAAAACCTAAATAAATATATAAATGGCATTGGAATTTATAATCTAAGCTAGGAGAAATGTATAAACTAAAAAAATCACATAATATCACCAATAAATGTCTAAAAATGTAACTACATATACCATTTTAGATGTATACAACCAACTTCCTTTATATATTCCAAAGAAATATTAGAGGAACTTTATTTTTTTTTTAAATTAATCTCAAGCCCTTTTTAAATTCAAGATGCCTCTTGGTAAATATTGAAAATTTGCTTGAAATCTCATCTACATAACCAATCAAATTCTAGACCTCTCGATGGATGTTCATTTGCTTGTTTCCCCCTTCATTGTTCTTATGTAATATCATGGTTTCAATTCAATGGATGGGTTGGAAGATCCTATCTTAGTGGCTTTTTAAAAGTTTTTAAAGCAATAATATATTGAAATGTTGACTTCAATAGGAATTCTTTAATTTCCCATACTTTTAATATTTTTTCTTCACAACTACTATTTAACATTCCTTGTATCCTTTAAATATGGTTTTTATAAACCTTGTGTTAAATACATAGACCATGGAAAGTATTAGAGATTTTTAAATGGGTTGATTTTATATAGAATCAATATCTCTACATGGCCAAGGTATTCCAAGGTCTTCAAATTCATGTTTGCTACAATGACACATGATATAAAGTCAAGCCCCATATGTTTTCATATGGAGGTGGATCATTATTGTTAGCTAAAAAATAATATGCATATTTAAAATTATTTTGAATCACAATATTTAACCATGTTTACAATGATTTCATTTCAAAATAATACACAAAGGATGATATTTATATCACTCACCAAGAAACACCAGTATACATTGACCCGCTGCCCACAATACATGTGACTATATTTATGTATAATAAAACTATATCCTATTTATTTACTCTTACACCCAATTTTAAATGTTTGCCCTGTCTTTGCATGTGTAGCCCATGTATACAAGTGCCCATAAATATATACTACATCAAAATTTATAGTTTTATATTCTTTATTTACTAACTCACACTAGAATACCCATATTTTGCTTGAGTCTTCAAGTTATTCTAATGTAAAGTGTCACGCCCTTCAAATTCCTATTGAAGTAGAGTCTAACATAATTGAATTTGATATTTTTCATCATGTTTCCTTAATCTAGATATTGGGTCAGATATAAAATATGGTCATCAATTGTCTATATATAAGGTTAGGTATATAACGTGCCTTTACATTTTATGGATATTGGGTTTTAATCTAATAATGCACGTGTATCATAGAGCTTTTCAGCATAAACATATTCCATAACAAATAGTTTGAATGACATTGTCACTTCTCACGTTTTTGCACAACTTGTTTGGGTAAAAGGTTATGTATGCCCTCTCAATTTTGAATGGTCCTTACAAAAATATATTTTCACCATTTAGGGCTTTTTTTTGAGTTGTAGACTTTGATGAAGATGATAATTTGATTGATTAAAGAGAAAATTATGAGCAAAAAAAACCAACAATATAAAACAATGTTCCAATGGTGAGGAGTTTAATTGGAATTCACATTAGAAATGATGGAAACAACCATATTTATCTGGGTACCACTGTCTTATAGAATATAATTTTATATGGGTGAATTGTTTCAAATATTTCCTTATCCAACTTTACCATAGGGTAACATCTGTTGATCTCATATTTCATCTACTAAATGTTAAATTTATGTAAAATATGCAATATATATTGAATTATGCACATACATAGAGATCTAAATGATAATCAATTACTAAAGAACAAAGGTCAACGTTTGACATGAGATCTAACGTGGAAAATTTGAAAGAGGTAAAAAACTACAATAATGACTATTTATATATTTGAGAAACTTATTTTTCCCAATACGAATCCTTCTTTCTCACTTCTTCTCTATATCATTTTTTTTCAAAAAAATCTTTGCATGAATATTTGTCACATGCAAATATCATTGTCATGTATTGATATGTGTATCGATATATTTCACCAAAGGGGTAAAACCCTAATTATAATAAGAACTAGGGGAGGTGACCATTGTAACCAACTCATCTAACCTTTTCCTGTGAACATTTTAAATATGCAATAAACAATTAATAAATATTTTTTATTATCTATTTACATGAGGTTTTCAACCCATATTAATAAATAGTAAATTATTATTATTTAATTACCCAATATGTATTAAGGGTCTATAATAGCACCACTTATACATTAAATGTTTTAACACTCCTCTTAAACGCTAAGTGGGGATACATGCCATAATCACTTTTATAATAAAGAAGCTACACTCCATGAACCATCCACATGATGAGATTTATGAGGTAACACATGAACTTATACTCCATGAACCATCCTCAAAATGAGTTTTAGGAGGTAATAATTAAAGGATTTAAAAACTTTCATCATGCCATAGTCACCTTCATAAAGAAATAATTATACTATATAATAGTCACCTAAAGGTATTATAATGTGTAACCATAGTCACTTTTAAAGGAATTATACTCTATAACCATAGTCACCTAAAGGTATTACACTATGTAACCATAGTCACCTTTAAAGTAATTATATTATATAACCATAAACTACTTAGAATGTGTTTAAGTTGGCATGATCGAGAGATTACATATGATTGTTTGTCATGAATAATCAACCAAGCATATATTGGATTCTTTTATAACATAATGACCTCCATGATACTATATATTGGGTACAATGTAAATTTTTACATGAAGCTCAAAAAAAATTACATAAAGTGATATATTATAATGTTTTACAATGAGAAAAAGTATATGCAAGAATAAGGAAACAAATGACCTACATAACTATTAGGAAGTGACATTGTCATGCACACTCCCCCTTAATGGAAACTCTAAGAGGCACCACACCTCACAAAATTAACAAAACTTGGTATCACCAAGTGGTTTTGTAAAAATATCTACCATTTGTTCATCTGTATGATAAAACTAAAAATCATTATCAATATTGAAGACTTTTTCTCGGATAAAATACATATAAACTTCAATATTTTTAGTTTGTTGGTGTTGCATTAAATTTTTTACTAGAGTTTTATAACTTTGATTATCATATAAAAGGGCGGTATTGTGAGAAACATCTAAATGAAGTTATTCTAATAACCTTCATAGCCATATGGCTTCATTAGTTTCTTCCATAATACTTCGATACTTTATTTTTGTAGAAGATATATAAACAATAGGTTGCTTTTGTTTCTCTAAATGATAGTAGCTACATCAAACTTAAACACATATCTAGAAGTGAATTTATAATCTATAATATCACCAGTATGGTCAGCATCATAATAGTCATATAATTTAACTTTATCGATGGAAGAATAAAAGAAACTAAAATTTACAGTTCTTTTAATGTATCAAAGTATTCATTTTGATAATGTCCAATGATCCAAATATAGATCTTGCATGAATCTGAAAGTAACACCTACAACATATGAAATATCTGACCTAGTAATGGTTAGATAAATCAAACTACCAACAAGCTATCTATAAAAAGAAGGGTTAGCTTTATCACATGTAGTTTATGGATCAAGTTTAACACCAACTTCAATAAGAGTAGATGTGACTTACAATCAAACATATTAAATTTAATAAGAAGATTATGTGCGTACTGAGATTGTGATACAAAAATTAAATTTTTATCCTAAAATATAATCATTCTTAAAAAATAATGAAGAATGTTTATATTAGCCATTTCAAAATTCTGACATGGTTTATCTTTATATTTAAAAATTAATCTAATTAGATTTCTAGTATTAAGAAGATCATCAACACATAATACAATTAAGATTAAATGACCATATTCAACTTTAATAAAGAGATCATTATCAAAATAGTAGTTAGAGAGACCTAATTATTTGAAATAACAAGTGATTTTAGAATACCAATCTTTATGATCTTGTTTTAAACTATACAAATATTTCTTTAACTTACAAACATAATGTTCTTTGTTAGGTTCAATGAAACCTTTTGGTTGAGTCATGAAGATTTCTTCTCCCTTTCAAAGTCAGCACTACAAGATTGCATTTTATTTTTAAACTGACACTAAAAAAGGTTTATAAATCAAACTTATTAATTTTTTTAATATTTAATTTTAAAATAAAAAAGGATATTCTAATGAATAAACAAGACTAGTCACTTAGTTGTTTACAAAATAATTTTAAAAATATGAAGAACTGCAATAAAAATGAAAGTCATAAATTATCGCAAACCAAATTTAACACTAAAATTCATATATAAGTAAGATTTAAATAAAAAAATAGACCACCATAATGTGTTTATAATGTGTAAAAACTTAAATATCGGTTGGTCACATGACCATCTTTGACAAAAAAATGACTAGTTAAGGGTGGCAAAAGTGTCACAAAATTTGCCATGTGAGATTTTGCATACCTAATAAAAGGGATATTGAAATAATTATTTTAAAAATAGTAAATTAATTTTTACTAAAATAGAATGTTGGGATAAAGTTTTAAATTGTAATATATCTAGGGAGGGGAATATAGTGCATAATAAGGGTATAATAGAAGTAGAATGAATAATAGTGAATACTAATGAATAGTAGTAATAATAATATTAATACCACATTCATAGAAATGAAGAATGGAATAGATTAGAATGGTATAAATAAAGGGGCATAGGCTATTTTAAGATATCCAAGCAAAATATATCAATCAAAAATAAATGTTCTGATAAGGACGTAGTCCCATTGAAGTGGCAAGCGATTGTGGAGTTATTCCTTCCTGTCAAAAAGGAATAAAATATTATATCAGTATTTTTAGCTATTTTGTGTATTTTAGTATATAATTTATTAACACTTGGTATCGGATCTCTTTCCAATTCCATTTCCATCTTTTTTTCTATTTTAGTAATGGATTGTGCAAGTAGGAATTCATAGTTTTGTTCACTGTATGCTCTCACCTTGCCTTAATGGGATCCTGGTGATCAAAAAGTAGATAGAAATTGTGTTTATTTTCTATTTTAATAAAAAATATTTAATTTTATTTTATGTTTTGGGTATTTCATTATTATGGGGTTTTACATTTGTCAAGTTGTATGAAGGGTTTGTATACAAGCTCTAACATTTGTGTAAGAGATTCTAGAGTGAGTTTTTTTAGTGGTTTTGTAAGTTGAGAAATGTGTTTTGTTTAGATAATGTACAAGTTTATAAATATGTAGTTTTTGTGACACTAGGTCAATAATTTCTTCCATTTTGAAGTGTAAATTGTTTTTTTCATCAACAAACCTGACTGTTATTTTGCATACAACGCTTTAATGATCGACAATTGTGCCAAACCATTTTTGGGTTTTGTGTGCCTTGGTTTTGAATTTTTGAAACAATTTGAAATTTGTAATTTTATTGTGAAATGAGAAATTTATCACAGTAATAGTAACTATTTCTGTGTAAAATTTATTAAATTAAGAAAAATAAAAAGGGTGTTTTATGGAAGTCTAAATGTAGAACGCATTTTCAATTGAAATTGATGTCCACTCACTTGTAATCATGGAGATTTACATTTTATATGGATCTCATTTGACACAAATTTAATAAATTGGCACTATTAAGGAATATCATACCAAGTTTGAAAAACTCATTCCTCAAATCCAAGGCATGTCTGATGCATTTTTCATAAGTTGTTTCATCCATGGACTTCAAGATGCGATTCAAGATGAGGTAAAAATATTTTGACCTCAAACAGTGATGGATGCTTTTAGATTAGCCAAGATCTCAAAATCCAAACTCAACATTTGGTATCATATCTTCCACCTAGGTTCAAGTCACAGAGTAGGTGGCTACATCAGCATTACAGTGTTCATCCAGGGCTCATACATGTGGGGGATCCTGGTGTACGGGTGAAAATCTAGTCGAGATTTTGGACTTCAGAAGTGTGGTGGGATATTATGATATTGATGTGTGGATTTCACTAACACCTTAATGTTTTGGTGTAATGGTTCATAACATTTAGTATCAAAGCTATTTCCAAGGCCATTTTCATGTAAATTTTTTTCTTGTAAGAGGTTGAGTGAATTAGAGATATCTACTAATATTCAACATATGCTCTTACTTTTTATTTGGAATCTTGGTGATCAAAAAGTGGCAACATATAAGTATTACTAATTCATTTAATCCTTTGAGTTGTGAGAATTGTGAGATTGTTCTATTTAGAAAGTTATAAGATCTTTTTTCTAATAAAAATTATAGTTTGGGGAGTGCAAATTGTTGTAGACATAGAGGTATTATGGTGAGTGTTTCTGTTGCATGTATATTTTGGAGCTTCATAAAGCAAGTATAAGTTCTCCATTTCATATTAGGGGTTTTAAAAAATTAAATCTACATCTTTATCTCTTATCTTAGTCAGGAGTTAAAGCCCAAATTTATCATTTCAAGTGTTGATTTCCATTTTTCATAAAAAATTTAATAGTTATTTTGCATATAGATATCTAATGGTCAACAATCAAGCCAAACCATTTTTGGGTTTTATGCATCTTGATGTCATATTTATAGAACAGTTTGAATTTTTAGATTTCATTTAGTATTGTGAAATTTATCATAGTTTTAATGACTATTCCTATGTTAAATAAAATAAAATAAAGTGTTAGGATGCATTTTTAGTTAAAACCAACATCTACTAAATTATAATCATGGGGCTTCCCATTTTATCTGGCAATAATCTCACCAGTGCATTGACTCAACTTCCATAAATTGGTATCATTAAGGAATATCAGACTGAGTTTGAAACATTAACCACTGACATATCTACTACATTTTTTGTTCATTGCTTCCTCAACAGATTTAAGGATGAGATACAATCAGAGGTTGAACTATTCAAATCTCATAACATGATGGAAGTTGTGCACTTTGCTAAATTATCAAAAGAACACATCAACTAACAATGTCATAATAGGGAACCATGGTTTGACCTACGTCCCAACATAACAACCCCTCTCTAGGCCCCCACTAAACCTAAGAAAGGTAAAGAAGAGCCTGAATAGACAATAGATGATCCCAAATAGGTACCAAAATCATCTCATCAATTTCTTAATGAACTCGATCTGGCATTAACAACCCTTGAGATGGTACTAGAAGCACTTGAGCAGGTGCCTATAACACCTAATTTGGCACTAAAAGAGCCCAAGAAGGCACTTTTAAAGCCTAAGCAAGTAAAAAAAGTGCTCGAGTAGGCCCTTAATGAGCCCATTCATGCAACCACCATGCTTGAGCAGGCCCCTGATGAGCCCAATATGGTAATTGCAGATCTCAAATAGAGATCTGAGACATCAAATCTCTACAAAAATAATGTTAAATGGGATGACATGTATCTTTACTTAGCTCACCAAGCAGCCTATTTTGTGCACCCTCATTCTCATTTTGATATGTTGATCTCCATGCTTCAAATTGCACTTCAACCTTCGATTATAGTGCTCATGTTTACCTTGTTACTGTATATGCACATGTCCCCACACAATTGGAAGAAGTGGAAGCAGAAAAGGACACATGGACATGCCTCTATCTGATATTCTACATATTTTTGATATGTAATTCTTAACATGTTTTGAGGATGAAATATGTCAAGGGGGATGGAGTGTAATATATCTAGGGAGAGGAATATAGTGCATAATAGAGATAGAATAGTAGTAAAATGAATAGTAGTGAATAGTAAAGAGTAGTAATAATAATTCCACATTCATAAAAATGAAGAGTGAGATAGATTATAATAGTATAAATAGAGGGGCATAGGTTATTTTAATGCATCCAAGCAAAATATATCAATCAAGAACAAATGTTCTAATAAGGAGGTAGCCCCTTCAAAGAGAAAAGCGATTATGGAGTTATTCCTTCTTATCAAAAAGAAATAAAATATTATATATTTAGTATTTTCAGCTGTTTTGTGTATTTTAATATAGAGGTTCTTAACATGAACTCAAGTCCTTGTTTTTATAAGAGTTATCCAAAATTAGACTAACTAGCAACTCTTAGACCAATTACAAGTCTAGACATACAAGATTTACTTTTTAAATCATATTTAATCAATTCTAACTTTTAAAATTAAAATATTATATTCTTGTAAAAATAAATTTTAGCTTAGTGTATAAAAAATTTAAAAAAAAAATTAATAAAAAAAAGTCAACAAAAGTGGGACCCACCACTACATACATGGAATAAAAGCTAATTAATAAATCAAAGAGTTAATAAATATTTTTTGGAAACTATTACTAACCATTTGAAATGCTTCAATGACATTAATGGCACATGGGAAAGAAGTTGGGTGCAACAAAGAGTTCTAGGAGGCCAAACCAGGCGCTATAAACTCCTAAACCACTTTGTAATGGCCCTTCTAAACATCTACAACAACCAAAACTGAGTTTGGTTGACAAAAAATGAATTTTTTAGACTCCTACTACATAATGGGATGTCATTACACATGCATGGCATATATAGGAGAACAAGGGTGCTCCTGGAAGCTATATGAGGCCAAATCAGTCTATATAAAACTTAAATCCACCTTGCAATTTCCCTCTGATTAATCCAAGACAACCATAAATAAGTTTTTCTACCCAAAATCTGATTTTTTTCTACTACTACTCCACATGGCTGTACAATGGTGTTAAAGTGAATGAGAAAAAATTAAAATATGATTTAACTATTCTATAAGATTCTCAGAAGGCTTTAGTAGACAAAATCATTGATGAATCAACCTCTCAAAGAGAAAATGATTGTAGAGACACTAATATAGTTTTTTGACTGAGTTTTAGCTCACACATGCCAATAATGGTGCCTAAGATTTAGAATCGACTTCCAAAAAATATTACTAGTGGCTCGAAATGAGTATCCAGTGCTTTATTTAAGATTGAGGATGTTTAAAATCTAAGAATCAGGCCTCTAAGGTGATTAAAAAAAAATTCTTTCCCTCTATGTGGTAAAATAGACACCAAGATTAAATTTTGGAGAAAACTAATATGAATGGAGGTGTTTAAATGCTTCACAAATCAACAAAATACTCCAAGTCCTTGTCAATCAACACACCATCTCATAGCTCCAATTCCATGTTAAATTTACTTAAAATATGAAATATATATTGAATAATGCACACAAATAAAGATCTAGATGATAATCATTTAGTAAAGAACACAGGTCAAAGTTTGACATGAGATTTAACATGGAAAACCTTAAAGAGGTAAAAAACCACAATAATGATTATTCATATATTTGAGAAACTTATTTTACCTAATATAAATCCTTATTTATCACTTCTTTTCTGTATCAATCTTATTCAAAAATCTCTTCAGATGAATATTTTCCACATGCGAATATTATTGTCATGTATTGATATGTACATTGATATATTTTACCAAAGGGGTAAAACCCTGTTTATAATAGGAATAAGGGGAATTGACCATTGTAAATAATGGGTCCAACCTTTCACTGTGAACATTTTAAAAAATCTATAAACAATAAATAAATATATTTTATTATTTATTTGAGGTTTTCAATTCATGTTAATAAATAATAAATTATTATTATTTAATTTTCCAATTTATCTACTAACGGTCTACAATAGAACCACTTAACCATTAAATGCTCTAACAATAAAATTCAGTTTTAGATTAAATTTAAGGGACATTAGTACAAATTAAGATTTGTTGTCAAATAAAAGCTAGAATAAATTCATTAATATGTTAATTATCAAAATTTTGTTCTTTGACCTTGCTTATTAACTAGTTCAATGTTAGCCATTGAGAAAATAATAAAAAGAATTCAACACTGATTTTGGTTTTGTAGCTTGATTATTATCAAAATTGTTTTTATAACAACAAGATATTAGACTTAAACTACTTATTTTTAACTCATTTTAAAGTACTTCCTTGTCTTGGATTTTAAGGGGAGGACTAATTACCCTAAAAAGGCCCATCCTAAGCTAAAAGTATTTATATGGATATATGGGTTTTTTATTTTTTTTATTTTTTCATACATGGATTTGATGGAGTAATAAAATACTTAAATTTGATTAATGTGAGGATTTTAGACACTTAAATTTAATCAAAAAATGCTTGACAATGCTTATTCTTAACATCCTTATCTTGTTTGCCCTATTTTCCATTCTATTAATTTGAAATCCATAAGAGATCCTTAACTAAGTTCTATTTTAATATCCTAAAAATAATCATATCATCATGCAACATCCTTATTCTAGATATAGTTTTATCTCAACAAGTTTTAGAAGTTTTTGACCTTCTTGGAGAAGTCTACATTAGGCATACAAGACCATAAACTAGTCATGTCCTCTAATGCAGCCTTGTCCAGAGTGCTCCAATGGTCAATTTTAAAATTTAAATGTGTCATAATGACTTTCAAGGCCACTTAATTCATTACCTAATAATCACCTAGCAATATGATTTCAAAAGCATTCTATATTGAGCAAAATAGAACTATTCTTTCCAATTACAATTATGTTACTTTCAAAAAACCATAGAACAAGTCTAATAGTATTTTATTTTAGGTCAAGGGAATCTATTGTCAAGAATTATAATAAATATTTTAATTACATTTATCATAGATTTCATACTTTTTCCAAAAGGGATAACTAAATTGGCTTGAGGCCTTTTTAGGCTATGTAGGTAGCACTCAGTCAACAAGAATATTTCTAAAGATAGCTCAGCCATTCCTAGTTCCCCCTTTCCTTCCCTATTTTTCATTTAATCTATTTTGTGTGCTTGTGTAAGACTAGAGCTTTACTTTTGTAAGTATTTTGCATGTCTATTTGGCCCCCACATAGAATTAAGAAACCCTTCCAGGGAGTTGTATGCTATCCAACTAGAAATTACTATGTACAGTCAACATGGACAACATAGCAATAACATACAAAGATTCATTGTGGCCTTGTCCTCCAATGTGGCCTTGTTTCCGTACTTTATAGCATCTCGATTTCTATGGCAACATAATCATTAGCTCGATATGCTCAGTTCTAAAGCATTATGTATAGCCTATACATTCAACAATCAATAAATTTCAAGCTAAGTATACATTACCATTTTTTAATTCATTGTTTCTAAATTTAGATTAAACATTTGGTGAAAACCCCAGCTTCTCACTATGGTGTTTTTTGTGATATTTCAATAATTTTAGATTTATTTGAAAAACCATTAAAGGTTTTTATTGTTCATACACAAATCAATAAAAACTTGTATTTTATCATATATTTTAACTTCAATTCCTCATAAATTGTAGTTTACTATTTTTAGTAAGTGCTTGTATAGGTGAAAATAGACAAACATATTTTATAATTAATTTTTTAGTTTTGTAATTACTAATTTTTTGAAAATACCTCTTTCGTATAACATAAATAACTAACATATATATTGAAGGTATCCCCTTGATTTTGATTTTGAAGGTATCCCTTTTAGGCAACGATTTTGGGTGGGGGAGAAAAAATGGATGCAACCCCTTGATTTTCAAAGTTTCCCTTTCAGGTGTAGAAGATGTTTTAAAACAGGGCATCTTGTGAATGATTGCCCAAGTTTCAAATTTAAGAATATGGTAGTGTGGTGGAAAAAATGCATAAATTGTACATATTATTGTGCCAACTATAGAGGATAGTGGAAGTGATAATGACAGATTGGATTCAAAGATCCACTTAGAAGAAGAGGAGTAGAATCATCAAAATGAATTATTTTCTAGTGAGACAAGGACCAAAGAGGGGGGGAGCTGGGGGGAAGGAGTTGAGGTGTTACTTGAGAAGACTAATGTAAATGTAGAGTTTAGATCAGGTTCAGTAGCCTAATCTCCTTTAGAAAGATAAGGAGTGTTTGACTCAGCGTAAACATAGAATCAAGTGGATTTTATGGATATCTCTATTCCTATATTGCCAAATCTTGAGGAAGGAGAATGGAAAATAGTTAGTCATAATAATAAAGGCAAAGGTAAACAAGGTTTGAAACCCTTGACTATGTCTCTCAGATCCAACAAAGAGAATCTCATGGGAGATCCCTAGATAGTCATTTTTTCTATTTTTATTGTTTTGGTAGTAGCTTTTGTTGTAAATATTGTAATTTGAGGCCATTTTTCTTGTTGCTTTCTTTTTATTCTTTGGTTGAGTTTATTCAGTATAAGTAATGTATTTGATTGTCACATAAAAGTTTCAACCTTAATTTTGATAATCCATTTGACCATCATATTAAAAAAAAATATTCTTACTTGGAGATGTATAAAAACTATATATATGTTCTTCTACTATCTATGTGTGTGTCCTCATCACCCTATAGTTATAAGTAATGTGTATCAACTACTTTGAATAACCATGTGTGTGTGTGTGTGTGTGTGTGTGTGTGTGTGTGTGTGTGTGTGTGTGTGTGTGTGTGTGTGTGTGTGTGTGAGAGAGAGAGAGAGACAAATTTGATATTCAAAGTAAATGATACATGTTATTTATAATTATGGGGTGATGAGGACCTACAAATACGATATAACCATGTTAAACCATGTATGAAAATGGGTAGGAATATAACTTAGAATACAATTAGAAATGGGAATTAAATAAATGCAATAAAATTTGGGTTAATATCTTGATGCATGCATTTCCCCAATTAGCCATATTCAAAAGGTTAAAAAGCTATTTTTATCCAAATAGTAAAAATTAGCCACTAAAAATAGTCTTGGTGTGATCCTTGCAAGACTTTCATATTTTATCTCCTTTCTCTTTTAATTGATATACAAGAATTCAAGATGGAATGAACATCCACATCAGAAAAAAAGAAGAGTAACAACTGCATTTCTTATCACAACTCCCTCTTCATTGAACTGTTCTTCATTTCTCTCACTCTATTAATGTTTGAATTGTACTTCACTTATGCAATTTCTAGTAGATATATTGATCAAATCTAATAATCAAGTAGTAATTTTTATTCCAAGAGGTGTTATAAAATGGCATCTGAGTGGTTGCAATGGGCTATAATGTAGTGAGTGTGTTCAATTTTAATTCTAACTTTAAATTTGACTTCCATTTAACCATCACTTAAATTTTTTTTTCATTTTAAAAAAACTGACCAATGTTATCATACCTCATTAAATTTTATTGAAAATATAATTTTATGAACAAACACATTTATAATTTAAAACCTGACCAACATTTTATTAAAAATATAATTTTAGGAGTGGACACTATTACAAGTTAATAACTTAAAATATATATTTTTTATTTCATCCTACCCTCCACCATCACACATTAATTTTATCTTATTTTAAAACTTATAAGGTTATATTATTATGATTATTCATAATACCAAATTCTATTTTCATTTGCTCCATGTAGCACAAAGTCTAACCGAGAAATTTATTTCTCAATCCATGTACTAAAATTGGTTGTTTTTATGTAAGTTGTAATATTGGTGTGTGTCTTCAAAGAATCAATTTTACTTATATTTAAAACTCTAAAGTGTATTTTTAATGGCATTATAGCTAGGCTCTCCTAATCTATAAAATGGTACTTATAAAATCATATTCATTTTTATGCTCTAAAAACAATTATTCTAATGAATTAATAACTATACTATTATTTTTTCTTAGTTGAGCTTACGGCTAGAGTGTGAGACAAGTAGTAATATTTTCTAAAATGTCAATTATGTTGTAGTATCCCTGGTGACAATAATTTTTATAAATTTAATTATCTATAATTGAAATGAAAATAAACCTATGATGAAGTTTATAAATTAAATCTGATCGTCTATGAGTCATGGATTTATATATAATTATTTGATTAAATTATAATCAAAATATTAAAGCATTTATATATTTCCTTTAGTGTTTTCATTTGTAACTATGATTTATATGAGAAATGTTGAATAACAAGAAAAATTATACCTATTTGAATTATACGTCTCATATAATAAAATTCTAAAACTTAAATGTTCACAAAGTAAAGTTTATTATGGATGAATTTTGAATTAACACAACTTTCTAATGTAGCAAAAAAAATTGTGTGTAATAAATAACATAAGACCCAAATAAATAATTTAATTAAAAAATTAATAATTTAAATATTATATTATTTTTATTTTTTTTTAATTATATATATAATTTAAAATTAATAATTAATTATCATATATTTTTTAAATAAATTTATGAAAAAGATGGTGAGAGATATTATTCTCAAAGTATTTTATTCCATTTTTTTCACAAATTTAAAATTATATGGATGTCTTGAAAATGATATCTATCTATGTTTTTAGATAAATTTATAAAAATATATATACTAACTTTTAATCTTTATTATATTATATTATAATCTAGAATTTCAAAATAAAAAGAATTTATAATAATTTATTATGATTGTAATAATTAAACAGGGCATAAAATTTATTATATTTAATCCATATTCTTAAAGTTAATATTTTAAATATTTTTGTTTATTAATTTATTTTTATTTAATTTTTTTATTTTTGATATTAAATGTTAGCACATTTTAAAATAAATAAATTATAAATTTTAATAAATAATATTTATTAAAAATTGAAATCTTAATTCATTAAATCATAATTTTATATAAAAACTTAAGTTTTATTTTTTTATAATTATATAGTTGAAGTCAAGTCACAAAATATTATTACAACCATCACCTTTTTTTTTAATTATTTTAAAAAATATAATGTAAAACATGGAAGGCACATATCAAACCCAAAAACACCTCAAGCATTTAACAAATTAAATAAAAATAAATGTCAATCCAAAAATCCATATACTTCATTTTAAGTTGTGACCTCATTTCCAAAAATACCAATCCAAAAATCCTAATTATAAAAGATTTAGAACCCCCCTCATGATAATTAAATCCCTTTCATCATTGCTTAATAGATTTATTACTATTTTATTGGTTTAATAGGTTTCTCGTTATTTTATTAAACTTGTTATAATTTAATAGGTTTCTTTAAGCATTTATATTTAGATTTTTATAAAGTTTAATAATTAATGGTTGAATTAAATTTGATATCTATTTAATTATTATAGAGTAATTTTAATATCAAATTTTATTTTTATTTGAAATAAAAAATATGATAAAATTTTCAATTATCTAATACAAACAAATGATTATATTATAGTTTAATTAATTTCATATTGATAAGAATTATGAGAAAATGATGACTTATAAGATATTAAAACCACTAAAATATTTTTCAATAAAGAAATAAGTTGAAGAATAAGAAGTTTAAAACTATTAATTAAATTTACTATTTCTCCCTTATACAAAAAAATATTTGTGATATTTATATGTTAAATCTTTTTACCTTGTAATTGTTACTAAAATTACATGAAAAAATAAATGTCATTATATTAATGAATATTCATGGAGATCATCTTGAGATGACTATATATATATATATCATAAAATAAACAAAATAATATATTTAACTCACACGAAAATTGTAATCTTAATTTTGACAATCCATTTGACCATTATATTTTTAAAAAATCGTCTTACTTTAAAAAATATAAAAACTATATGTATATATCACCTTATAATTATAAGGAACATGTATCAACTACATTGAATAACCAATTATGTGTGTGTAAATATTTAAAGTAAATGATATATGTTACTTATAATTATGGGATAATCAAGAATTACAAATGCGATGTAATCATGGTTAAATGATGTATGAAAATGGGTAAAAACATAATCTATAAGATAATTAGAAGTGGGAATTAAGAAAATAGAATAAAATTTGAGTTAATAGCTTGATTCATATATTGACCCAATTAGCCATATTCAAATGGATATAAAACTAGTTTTAACTAAATAGTAAAAATTGGCCACTGAAAATAGTCTTGATGTGATCCTTGTAAAATCTTCATATTTTATCTCCTTTCTCTTTTAATTGAATACAAGAATTCAAGATGGAATGTATATCCATATCAGTGAAAAATAAGACTAATGTAACTACATTCCCTATCGCAAATCCCTCTTCATTGATTCGTTCTTCATTTCTCTCTCTATCAATGTTTAACATAAAGGATGGGTAAAAATTTATTAAATCAAGAAGAAGTACAATGCAAGGGAATTACATAGCCCTATCAAGCTCCACCAAGTGATCCAACTGTTGAGACAGATCTAGGGGTAAATGACTTCGGTCCATGAATATGCTCAAAAGCCCATTTAGCCAAACAATCAACAACACCATTCCACTCTCTAGGAATATGAGTAAAAGTAACAAACTCCAAAGAAGCACAGAGGTTAGGAATTTGAGCAACAATCAAAGCTAAATCCTAGTTGACATCATCTAAATGCCACCTATTCAATAAATTCACCACAATCTGGGAATCAGACTCACATATGATCTTTCGCCAGTGCAATTGACTTCCACGCTCCATAGCCGTTAGAATACCCTGAGCCTCTATTAGATTATTAGTATGAAGACCCTTATAAATAGAAAAGATAAACTGAACATCTCCAGAGCTATCCCAACCAACACCACCAATCCCAGCATGACCAGGGTTACCTCGAGAAGAGCCATCCGTGTTGATTTTTAAGACACCCTGAGGAGGAGGAGACCATATCCCCTCCCTATTCACCTTTAGGGTAGGATGTCTACATCTGTTACGCATAAGCTGACATTACTGAGGTAGAAGATGAAGGCAATTACAACATCCAACATCACAAGGATCCACTGATGCAGTAAGATCACACTTAGCCAATTGCATATTCCTTATGTAATTTCTAGTAGATATATCGATCTACTCTAGTAATTAAATGAGAATTTTTATACTAAGAGGTATTCTAAAATGGTATTAGAGGGGTTGTGATGGGTTATAATATAGTTACTAGTGTGTTCAAATTTAATTCTAACTTTAAATTTGACGTCCATTTGATCTTCACTCAAAAAAAAATTATTTAAAAATTCTAACCAACATTATCATACCTCACTAAATTTTATTAAAAATGTAATTTTATTAACACATTTACAATTTAAAACCCAACCGATATTATTATACCTTAGAAAAATTATTTTTTTTTTTTAAAAAAATGGACCCTATTACAAGTTAAGAACTTAAAACATATTTTTAATTTTATCCTACCCTCCATCATCACACATTAATTTTATCTTATTTTACATGTCATGATTGAAAATTTTATAAGGTTACCATTATGATTATCCATAATACCAAATTTCATTTTTATTCACTCCATATAGCGCGAAATTTAACTGAGAAAATTATTTTTCAATCTATGTACTAAAATTAGTTGTTTTTATTTAAGTTTCAATGTTGGTGTATTTTTTCAAAGAATCACTTCTACTTACATATAAAACTCTAACATGTATTTTTAGTGGCATTGTAGTTAGGCTCTCCTAATCTATTAAATGATACTTATAAAATTAGGTTTATTTTTATACTCTAAAAATTATTATTCTAACGAATTAATAACTATACTATTATTTTTTCTTAGTTGACCTTGCAACTAGAGTTTGAGAGTAGTAATATTTCATATAGATGTCAATAATGTTGTAGTAGTCGCAAATGACAATAGTTTTTATAAATTTAATTATCTATAACTAAAATAAAAAATAGACTTATGATTAAGTTTGTAAACTAAATATGATTATCATATGAGTATTTATGTACAATTGTTTGTATTCAATTATAATAAAAATATTTTGTAGATGTAATATAATTTTTTGAGCACACCAAACTATTAAAATATACATGTATTTATTTTAAAGTTTTTATTTTTAACTATGATTTATATGGGCAATGTTGAATAACAAAACTTGAAATGTCCATTTAAACTAGATGTATCATATAATAAAATTTTAAAACTTAAATATTCACTACATGAAGTTTATTATGATTGAATTTGGGATGAACACAACTTTCTAAAGTCGGTGCGAGTCCTTATAGATATTACTATAAACAATATTAAAAAACCCTATATGTGATTGTCAAAGACAACTGTATGTACTAGAAAAATATGTGTAACAAATAAAATATGACCTAGAACAAATAATTTAATTAAAAAATTAATAATTTAAATATTATATTAATTTATTTTATTATTTTAATATATAATTTTAAATTAATAATTAATTGTTATAAATATCTTATAAATTTATGGAAAAGACTGTGAGAGAGATCATCTTTGAGGTATTCCATTCCATTTTTTTACAAATCTAAAATTAATTAAAAAACATCTTTTACATAAATTTATCAAAAATATATATATGATAAAAAAATTATAATAATTTATTAGTAAAATAAAATATTTAAATAGGTCATAAAATTTATTCTATTTAATCTATATTTTTTAAGTTAATATTTTAAATATTTTTATTTATTGATAGATTTTTTTTCCCTAATGTAATTGTTAATGGCCCAAAACCCCCTCGTTATTGTCCCCTTCAAAAAATAAAATAAAATTATAAACTTTACTAAAAATTAAAATCCTCATACATTAAATCATATTTTTATATAAAAACTTAAATTTTTATTTTTTTATAATTTTTTTTCTTATTTTATTAAATCCAAAAATATTAATATAGTTTAATCAAAAAAATTACTCGTAATTATATAGTTGAATTCAAGTAGGAAAAAATTATTACAACCATCATTTTAAGAAAATAATTATGAAGCACATCTTGAAGGTAAAAAAAGAAATAGTAGATATAATCCAAAACATGGAAGACATAGATCAAACAAATGTCATGGAACAGTGGGAGACACCTCAAACATTTAAAAAAATAAATTAAAGGTAACAAGCATATAAAATTGTAACGCACATAAAAGAAGTCTATAAATATAAGATGATGGATATCACAAGTAGAATAAATCATATCTAACAAGGGTTATGTGAGAGTTACACTATCTGCCTTGAGTTGATAGAACTTTTTTTTTTGATATATGATAAATGATTAAATATATAATATTAGTTGTAAATAATATATATAATAAATTTTAACTTTGATTTTTAAATAGTAAATATTGAACTTGAAAATTAATAAGAACAAAAAAATTATCAATAGATCAAGTATTTAAAATAATACTTAAAATTGATTCGTATTAATTGCTTGAAATAATTATAAATCAAAATTGTGTTTAAATAAGTTTTAATTCAGATTTCAGAATTGACATGTAAAATTTTGAAAAAAATTAAAATCTGGGGAAAAAAATGTCTATTTTTAGCAACGATTATTTATAGTAAGTTTTGCATGCAAGTGCGTGCGGCTCTCAAAAAATTTCAAAATAATCTAAATACTAAAATTAGTCTATGGAATGAAATTCAATTGAAGATGACTTTCAGTTCTAAAAATATACAATTTCTAAAAATAGAAAACTCCTGAAAAAATCATTAAATGTTAATTTCAAACCCTCAGATGATCACGTTTGGCCTCCGAAAAATATCGAAATTAAATCTAAGTATATAGAGCATCTTAAGGCAGAATCAAACTTTTCGATACAATCATTTTGACGTGTGGAAGGGCTCAAACTGAATTACGAGTCAAATTTTGAGTAATTATAATTTTACATATAAATTGCATCAGTATGCTTGTAATTGTACATATAAATTACAGCATGTTTATATATGTAATTGTATGCTTAGTCTATTTTTTCTACATCAATATGCTTGTAATTGTACATATAAATTACAACGTGTTTATATATGTAATTGCAGACACTATCACAAATCAAAATAAAATATCAAAAATGGTAGTGGACAAGAGGTTTAACTTGAAAACTGTTTAATTGCATAAGTTGAGTAAGATTTTCATGAACTAATAGTTTGTTGACTATAATTTTTATAGGTGTAAATGACTAGAGTGCACTTGTCAAGGAACTAACTTTGTCTGTCTCCAAGGCAACATCAATAAATAGTTCAAATACATTTGAACAGTGAGAGCAATGTTTATAATTTATCTGCGACAAAATTTATGACGCTAAAACGATGTCAAATGTAATTGTCAATTTCAATGGGATCTAATAAAATTACATTGTGATGGAAAAAAATTAGTTGTATGTGATCATTTGTAAGAAATGTTTTCAAAATCATATATATTTGCGAAGATTGAAAAGCAATAATATATTGTGCTTTGGAATTTCTCTAGATAATTAGTGGATTATAATGTCAAGATATGAAATAAGATTTAACATCTGAACGATTTCATGGACAAACGCTTAGAAATATTAACAAAGAAAAAAATGATTTAAAGTTCATAAGTTGTTAAACCCACTTTACGTGAAAATCCTCGGAATTTTATCAAAAGGAAATTTAAATCAAAAGTCCATATTAAGTTTATGGAAACAAAATTTAATTAGTGGATTTGAAACTCACATGCAAATTAATTCACTAAAGTGAAAACAATAGTCCCTGACCGCACAGAGGTATTAACAATGGATAACACTCAAGAAACATTAATAAAAGCGTAAGACCCCTCTCAGAACATAAGTGTCGCTCATGGTCAGTATGAAAGGATTCGAGACCCAAACATAATAAATAAATTAATATGGACATAAAAATGATGAAAATTAAAAACTAAAAAAAAGTTATCGTATAAAATAATTGGTTGGTATATATAGTTCACATTTTTCAAGAAAGATAAAATATTGGTTTAAAGTATAACACTATCTTATAATTTTACTCGCACAAAACATTGTTTCCAAGATAAATATAACATTATAGGGTAATATGAAATAAAACAAATGACTCCAAATAAGACTTTGAAGATAAATATAAAATTATAAAGTAACATGAAATAAAACAAATGACTCTAAATAGGATATCAATGATTAATCAAGATAGATAAACAGTCTACATTTGTCGCACCTCTCTCAGTGGTCAATTTTGAACTTGTCATAGTCTGTTTAAGGGCTCTAAACCCATCAGAGAAGTTCGTAAAAAAAATGATCATAAAATTTTTTTTTTTAAAAAAAATCCATAAATTGCATGACAATTAAGAAGTGCGTAGTCATTATTAAAATGATAAAAGAAAGGTGAGCTTTAAAAAACCTTGTCAATCAGTCCTAGGCTCTAGCTCGTCCCTACGGTTGTCAATTAGGTGTTTGTAACTGCGTACGTGCTTGAGTGTGACACAGTGCTGACTCACTAAGTGAAAGATGGACAACTACCCACTCCCAGTCCCATGAAATTTCATTAATGGCATTTATGTGACATGAAATTTCAAGTCCTACATTTCCACTAAAACTTTAAGTTGTTTTAAAAAATCAGCTAATGCATTATGCTAAAACTTGTAGTTATAACTATAGATAGGATTACAAAGAGAGTTAGTCAAACATTAGTCAAGAAATCATGAAAAATGCATTAAAGACATAACAAAACTTAGCCTATTTATTCATGTGGGAATTACAAAAGATAGCAAGAAACAATTGAAAGAAAGCAACACCGATTACCTTTTCAAGTGGATTTATCGTACAAGTGCGGCTCAAAAGCATGTTCTCCCTTGATCAAGAGTTCTTGCCTCCATCAACAATGGTGGTAGCTCCTCCCATGTCTCAAAAAATATTTGCATAACCTAAGCTCAAAGTAAATGAAATCTCCAATCTAGCCTATCAAATGAAGCTTGTTAATGAAAAATAATGATCAACATAAAGGATTGTGGAGACAATTTAGAATTATAACTTTGCACAAATCAAGCTTAAAAATGATGTTCATGGCCTTTCTATTTATAGATTTTTGAGATTGATCAGAATCAACCATGACCGTCCATCTCAAGATTGAGATGTGTGGCCATGAATTAAGCCAATTATATAATTAAATCTATAAATATCTCTCAAAAATATTTAAGATTAAAGGGCATTTAAGAGGCATGGAGGGTCTTAATGAGGCATGGAAGACCCATAATCTTAGTATTTTATGCATTTATGGCTTATGGATGCCACTCCATATGATGATGTCATTAGCTGATGCAGTTAATAGAAATCAATATTCAAAAACAAATATTCAGCAACTCTCATAGAAAATCCACTTAATCTCTTGATTTGGATCAATTATCATTAAATAAGGTTAATCAACATTTGTGCAATTATTTGAAAATTGGCCCTCAATTAATCAAAATGGTCAAAAAGTCATATTACTGGGTTATAATTTGACTCGAGAAGAATTGAAAGGTGATGTTAGATGTGTTGGAACTGTATTCCTATTTAGGATGCTGCCAACACAAAATAACAAAAGTATGTGATGTGTACCAATGAATTAGAAGAAAACACTGATCCAGAGCACAAAAAAATGAAATCATCATTTTGACTCGAAATGAATTGATCAAAGTTAGGAATCACATAAAATGCATTGCTCCATTTAGGGATACATTAACCTAAATCGGCACTTGTAAATGAAAATATCGAACTATTTAGCATGTTTTATAGATTTTGACCTAAAATATGCATTTGAGTGCAATTCGAGTAAGATTAACAATTTCAACACAAATGGTGTTAGGAATTGGATGTCTACATTTTGCCCCTATTTGAGAAGGCATAGAGAGACATTCAGATGAAGCAATGTCTTTTCAAAGAAAAGAGTTGTCAATAAAAAATTGGAACAAACACATGCCCCCTTGAGAGAACATACTGGGATGAAAGAGAATGATGGACTCTCGAAAAGAGAGAGAAAGTGAGAGATTAACCCATGGAATAGATCACATCTAGATTAGCTAATGCTTACACACGTGGTTACCATCAATGATCAAAATATAATTAGAAATATAATAGGCCCCAAAGATGAGGGGAATGGGAAAGATACAATCCATAAATGTAAGGGACACACTTTAAATGTACCCAATTTGAGAGTACAAGCTACGTGTTTACAACATTGACAATCCCAAGACAAGATGCACATTAAATATTACCATCATGGGCAGTAGTGTGGAGAGCTTAGAATTAGAGGAAAAAAGAGAACGTTCTGCTTCAGGAAGGGAAACACCACTAGAATGGGGTCTCCAAAGAGAAGATAATAAGAGGTGCCCCAGTAGAGCAAATGTGATCGTGATAAAATAGTTTTGCCTTAGTAGGGCTAATTTTGATCATTGATAAAGAATAAATAATGGTTTTTCCCTATAGAGATGATTTGATTCTGATGTTGTTCAGATGTTGTACCCCAACATGGGCAATTGGCAAGCACAATAGCTCAAGGATATAATCCAACAAATAAGTTAAAGCGAGTGGGTGAAAACATACATGTGATGGTGTAATGGCTTGGAAAGCCATATAAAACCTAGCATATGAGAATGCATAAAGTGATGAAAGAGATGAAAATAAGAATGAAAGATAGTCAAGCTGACCTCAATAGAAATTGAGTGCTACCTACATAGTCTAGTGGACTCATGTTCCAACCTGAACTTCAAGGCAATGTAGTTCACCCAAATTTGGAAGAGAAAGGAATGAGAAATGATGAAAACTAACCAAGAATTGATTAGACCCATAATGTATGAGAATATATGCACATCTAAGCATAGAGTCGAGTGTTAAAATGCATGATACCTAGATGCCTAATTTCATATCATGAGCCTAGATTATGCAAAGTGTTTCTGAGAACTGTTCATCAGAGTTGTGTTGACATTAAGACTTTGAAACCTGAGTACAAAGTGCTTGCTATAGCAAAATAAATTAGACATCATAAGTACGAATAACTTAGAATGATAGAATATTCTAATTGCACTGAGTCAGTTTAAATGTGAATACCTATAACTAAGGATAATGGTAAAACAATGACCAAAACCAAAGTTACAGCTATTTACATTTAAACAAAAAAAATCAAAGACAAATAAAAAGAAACATAAATGAACCTAACTTAAAATCAAGATATGAACAATTAGGATTCAAGTAGGAATAAGAATGTAGAAAATCAAGGCAAGAACAACTTGGTAAAATAAGATCAAGATATGAATAATCAAGATCTATGTAGACCATCAAGATGTACTTGGAAAATAAAATAAAGAAGCAAGACCAAACAGGAAAACAAAAGCCCAGCATGACAAACAACAATCAAATAAACACACACAAAATGTTTTTGATTTTTTGAATGGTGTACGAATGTTTTTAGAATTTTCTAAGTATCTCAACTCAATTGAGGATTAAGAGATACATAACGGTTTAGCTCATGAAATGGTGAGAGCATGCCAACTTAAAATGCTCACAATACTGTGAGAGCGTATGATAAGAGGGACTGAGTTGACCTCGACATGAATCGATCAGGGCCTATATAACCCCAAAATAATCTTAAGTCACAATAATTCTACCCACACAAAAGGCAATGAAAAATTGACTAGGTCACAACAAGTTCACAAACAAAGGTGAACAACAAGATAAATGACAATAGTAATGACCAGATGATCTAGTAATGCATGATAAAAAGGTGTTGAACCTAATTTGCCCATAGGCGGTTAGAATTAAGAAATAACGTCATAATACTGATTTACCCAAAGGTGGTTATAATCAAGGTACCAAAAATAATATTGATTTACCCATAGGTGGTTATAATCAATGATACCAAATAAAATAATAAAATAAATATAACTTGCTAGATCAAATGTCACACTATGTTCATAGACTATCATTCAACACTAAATTTAAAAAATCATGAAAGCTAGATCAGAATTTCCCTATAAAAATTACATGATGAACCAAAGGAACCAAGATCAAAATGGGATCGCTAAGATGACTAAAATCAAACCCTGGTCAATAGTAAAAAAATGGTATAATGAAATGATTAGAAGATAATTGGCTATAGTGGCAACAAAATTGCCCCCAAACGATGATAAGCTTAGATTACTCATAAAATATTGAGAGCATAGAAAAGGGGTGACTGAGCTGACCTCAATAGAAATTGAGTGTTGCCTACATAGTCCTTAAGGACCTCAAGTCAATGTAGTTCAAATAGCACAATTTATGGATCACAACGGTATAATAATGCCTATAATAAAATGGTCTATGGGGTTGCCCCTAAGAGACTAGGCAAGGAAAGTGTTTAGTAGGTAAATGGTCAATGAAAAATGGTTTTGTTGCTCTTGTTGACATGGAGATGCACGTCCTAGTCAATATGTCAAACAATAGGAATGATCTGTTATAAAGTTTCTACCCAATTCCCTTTTGAAAAAGTTGTTATATCAAGAACTAGTTGTAGATATAGACTTTAATAATGTTGTTGTGATCCTTGTTGGCAATCGATTTTATTTCCTTCAAACATCAAGACAAGATATCTTTATATCCTCCGTAAAGGAAAGTATTACCAATGTTAAATGATATAAGTGGGTAATAAATAGGTGGGTGATAACGAAATGTATAATGAATGAGAAACAAATGAAGATCAAAACTTTCAGTCACACGTAATGTTATTGATGTTAGACTTGACATAATTTTGGTTGTGGCATGGTTGAAGACCTCTGAAGATGCTCTTGATAGGACTAATAGATTTTTTTATTTTTTGATCTTGAGAGTAGCTACCATTTGATTATGTTGTAGATTGGAAGCCATTTTGATTTGTTCTTGAATAATATCCTTAGTAAATAGTGAATAACTTTTGTGCTTAGCAGTTGGTGCCTCCATGAGGTTTTCACCAATGAACTTGTTTTGATCATCCCATAGCGCCTTCGAGAAGTTTTTACGAAGAGATGTTAACATTTGAATATGATTGTCTTCTAGCACGTTTTAAAAAGTTTCACTAAAAGATGTTGAGTTTGATCTTCATTTATCCCCTAGTGCCTTCGAAAAGGTTTCACTAGGAGATTGTTCTTATTCTGAATGAATATGGTCTTGGCCCACCTGACATTCTACAAATGGTATGTTGCCATGGATGCAGTTCAACAAAGTGTGATTCTATCAGTCTCAATCAATGTTTGTGGGAGGTAGAATGTCAATATAATGGCTATGTTGGGTGGTAATAATGGTGGGATGATGAAATACAACAAAATCCTCATAGAAGATACTAGGAGAATTACATCTATGCTAAAGTAATCATCCTCAAAAACCATAGAAGTATCACAAATATATTCAAATTGATCTGTAAGATGATTGTAACCAATGTTGTAACAACTACGACTATAATCTATTTTTAAATCTGATTTCAATGTAAGGGACTCTGAATCTGATCACAATTGATGTTGATTCTGGTTCTAATGCTAAATCTGATGTCAGTTCAAAAATAGAACCTGGCTCTAATTCTAATTCTTCATCTAATATGGTTGTTTCGATAATATTTTGTTGACTGCTAAATGTTTGACAAGTAATGGCCTGTGATGGCCTAATGGGTTGAATAAAAATTGATTCATCTTGGAAGGGTTCAACATAGACTGACTTGTCTAAGTGAATCCCCTCAAAGAGAGGATATTATTCAAGAAACATCTCAAAAAAATCTTGCCTATCAAAGTGAGACTCCTTAACGAGTGGAAAAAGATCAAGAGACAACTCTATAGAGACTAGCTTGTCAAAGAGATGAGGCTCTTTAAAAATATGAATAGGTAACTTATCACAGGTTGACTTGTCACAAATGAGTGTTTCAAAAATAAAATCATGGTTTTGATTCACAATTGGTTTCAAAATATCGACTTTGAACACATTTTGATCCTCACAAGATGGCTCTTAAAGAGGTAATGGTTCTTGTTTTGGCTTGAAGATTAGCACATAATTTCCAAAGTGGGGAACATTTGGTTTAGCGAGAATAATGGTTTGTGGTTAATTAATGGATTCTCTAAAAAATAGACTATTAAAGAAGGGATCAAAAATAATTGGTTCATCAAATAGAGATTCTTCAATAATAGGTTCAACAAAAACTAGTGATGGGTAAAGAATGGTAAAAACTAGATGCTTCTTAGTTTAGTTGCATGTGCAAACCAAAGGAAGAGGTCCTAAAATAGTAATGACTAGACGCTTCTTAGTTTGGTTGCTTGTGCAAACCAAAGTGAGAGATCCTAAAATAGTAACGACTGGACGCTTCTTAGTTTGGTTACTTGTGTAAATCAAAGGAGGAGGTCCTAAAATGGTAACGACTAGATGCTTATTAGTTTAGTTGCTTGTGTAAACCAAAGGAGGAGGTCCTAAAATGGTAATGACTAGATGTTGCAGAGCCTACTTACTCGCACAAGCCAAAGAAGAAGATAAAGGATAACCTAAAATAGTAACCTTCGAGTGTGGAGCACAAATTGAAGGGACAGGATGAGGATGATGTACGATAATTATCATGGATGTGATTGGTTTTCAATAGATAGGCCCAAAGACAAAAATATCCTTAAACAAGATGGAGTGTTCATGTCCATCATAAAGATGCTCTACCTTGAAACCAGGGCCACAAAAAACCCTATTGCAAGTGTACCTTTGAGTCATTATTAAAAAAAAGAGTGTTCCTAATGTTTGGAAAGATTTGGATAATGTTTTGCAAACATTTAAACAAAGTATGGATTTTGATCTTCATTCAAAGAAATGACTAAGGTACTAAAGAGACTATAAAAGGAGGGTGGCATGGAACTACACACAATTAGAAGATTTGGTTCACGAATTTACTCAACTTTTGGTAAAGTTGAAATCATATAGATTGGAAGAGGGTAAGGTAATTCAAAGATCTAAGGTCAAAATTAGTACACCCAAGCCTAGATTTTTGTGATACACCTATACCGTAAAAGCTAGTTTCAAATTCGATGAGTTCACCCTAAAAAATTAGAAGAAATCTTTCTGGATTACAAAGAAGACAATACGAACTAAGCAACTCAAGATGTAAAAATATACATGAATCACTAAGTACAAAGCTAGGGCCAAATGGGTAGCACAACATTGCCACATGGTTCTAGTAGGATAGAATATGTTTTAAGACTCAAAATGTGAGTGATATGCAATATGACTTGATTCCACCAAGATGGTAATGTGATTTTGAGTCTAATAAATGGCCCTCAATCTAAATAGAAAATTGAACCCAAGTTAGAACAAGTTTAGTGTGTAAATGGCTAACCCCATTTAATACACCAACCCTTAAAACTTAGAAAGGTTTAATTTTGAATGTGAATTATAAATGAAGGAGTTAAACAAATTGGGTAAATGATCTGGACTCAATTGGGCAACAAAATTGTGCTAAAGTGGGTGACATGACACAGTTTTGATAATAATTTGAACAAAGAAAAGATAAATTTTTTAATTGGATAGCGTAACACCTCCCTTGCTCAAAATTTTTGAGGACAATGTGTTTTGGTTAAGTTTGTTTGAGTTAACAAGAATTTGTTAGACATAAATCAAGACCAAGTAAGCTAATGACAAAAAACAATCGTCTTAAATCTAAACTGACAAGGTTGTATGATATTGTTGGAGTCCATCTATATACGTCATTTAAGAGGATTTTAAATGTTCATCCAAAAAGTAAATGTGCATTATATAGTATGGTTTTTACAACCCTCCTCTAAAATGACAATACAGTGACATGGACCTTGAGCACCTTGCACCAACAATACTTCCACGACAAGTGGAGATTTATTTAAAAACTACAAGTTTTTAAACATTTCTAGATGGATCAATTGCATAATGGCTTTCATGCCAATGATGCAAAAAAATGCACTTTAATTGGGTGTTCATAGCATTTAGTTTGTTGTAAAAAGGTCTTGTCATTTTTACAACCACTACATCTGTCGCTTGCTCAGTGTAGTGCGATGTCCAAAATGTAAATACATCTCAGTTTTTTAACCCTATAGAACTCGTGAAAGGTGATAAAATCCCCCTCATAAGCCAAGTTTGAAAAAAATAAAATACATAATAGAAAGACTTTATATTCACCTCAAGATCACCTAATACTATTGTGAGTTTTTGGGGAGTGCTTTAAACAACATTCTTTCTATGCCTTGGACTAGGCATGCTTGCAATAAGGATGGTGCTTTTGATTCTAAAAGTTTCCTAAAGGGGACGAATGGAAGAGCATACACACAATGTCCCTCTTTTTGCTAATCAATTAATCAATCACCTATTGCATACAAACTTGAAAAATGAGTTCAATTTTAAGCACTAAATGAAAGATTAGGTGGTATTCTTTTGACCCCTTGGTTTTAAGTTGTAACTTTGAAAGCACAATTTTTCAAAACATTTACTTAAGCATCTAAATTTTCCATTAAACATCAAAACAAAGTTTCAAGTCCATTTTAAACTTTCAAAGAAGGTCTAAAAAGCATGTATTAACAAGTTTCAAGCTTGATCCTGCAATACAAAAGTTATTATGTCCTTTAGTTTTGAAGCTAATTTGCAAATGAGTGAAGCAACTTCTCAAAATAAGCTCTCTATTTTAAAATCATTATTACACAGTTAATATCATTATTTCCCTATAAAATCACAATTACAAGACAATAATATCAATGTTATGGGTTGGATCATCAGAAAAACACAATATCATTGTTTTCCTACAAAATCGCTATTATCAGACAGAAAACACAAAAAAAACAAAATCATTATTCTGTTGACAAAATCATTGTTGTCAAATATGAAATCACTGCACAGGGTAAACAATATTGTTATTTTGAGACAAAATCACTATTTTGGAAAAATCACTACTCAGATGAACAAAATCATTGTTCTGATAAACGATATCACTACCCAGGGCTACCAAATCACTTTTTAGCAAACAATGATTTTATTATAAAATCACTACTGTGATAGTAGCAATATTGCAATAGAGAGAAAAACTGATGTTACCAAGAATAAAAATGCAATTATCAAAAAACTATAATTTTAACTTAAAATTTCACTCTTTTGACTCCTTCACTCCAAAATTTTGCATAAAATTGGTTAGTAGGTTGATTGAAAGAGCCTTTGTGAAAAAATTTGTGAGGCTAGGGTCCCATCAAGTGTGCCAAAATGTAGATAGGATTATAAAGAGAGTTAGTCAAGCATTAGTCAAGAAATCATGAAAAATACATTAAAGACATAACAAAACTTAACCTATCTATTCATATAGAAATTACAAAAGATAGCAAGAACAATTGAAAGAAAGCAACATCAATTACCTTCCCAAGTGGATTCACCATACAAGTGCAGCTCAAAAGCATGTTCTTCCTTGATCAAGAGTTCTTATCTTTATCAACAATGGCGGTATGTGATGTCCCTTACTTAGGGCCTCTTTTTGTCTCTACACAACTCTAATATATAGCAAATAAAGCTCTGATACCACTGTGATATCCCCTACCAATAGAGATATATGAAAGACACAAAACTATGATACCAAAGACCAAAGCTCTGATACCACTGTAATGTCCCTTACTTAGGGGCTTCTTTTTCTCCCTACAAAAGCTCTGAACAACTGTAATATCCCCTTCAATCAGGGAATATAGAAACATATAAAGCTCTGAACAAGATACAATTTGCAGAATAGATTCAAACATGCATAAACAAATCACAGATCTTATCATTCATCCAGCTGATTACAATAGATGTCCTTTCTTATGCAAATCAAAGAATATTACAGATGTGGTCTTAAAACCCTGAAATTATGCAAACTGGGAATAAACTTGCAATTCTGGAAGTCTCGGCCTACTGTGTCGAACACACAGTCGCCGGCGTCGGTCGATATACTACCGACGTCGGTCTCTGTAGGTCCTTATCTGCCGACGTCGGTTTTCAGACGGCCGATGTCGGTCACTGGGGATCTCTGTCTGCCGGTGTCGGTATCTGCGTGGATCTGTACGGACCTGTACGGACTTAGTACAGCTGCCAGCCTGTCTGTTCTTAACCCCTGATTGCTGAACCACCTGATCTGAAGATATACTATTCTAATACAGAATATCTCTATCTGTATAATTTATTGGATCAAAACTAAATAAAGATAAATACCTGAAATATCTGTAATAACTTCTGTGTGAAGTTATCTCTCAACCTTGAATTCTGTGATAACTTCTGGGTGAAGCTATCTCTCAGATCTGTATCTCTGTGATAACTTCTGGATGAAGCTATCTCTCAATTTGGCAATAAATCAGCTGATATCTCACAGCCTCTAAATCACACACAATGAAGAGGGAACGTTCTTCACTGCAATGGAATCCTGGAACCCTTGGCTCAGTCTTCACAGAAGAATTTCTTCAAATCAATAATCTATGCATAATCAATAATGGCCTCCATGTGAAACCCTTATACCCTCAAAAGATATGCTTGCCCTAATTAGGGTTTTCTTAAATTAGCATTAGGGTTTCTAATTTAAAATTAGAGCAAATAATTAATAATTAATAATTAATTATTAATTATTAATGAGACCAAATAATTAATATTTGATTAAATCAATCAAATATTAATATCTCCCTCAATATACGTCGGATCCTCAAACCGATCGAAGCAGGTGAATCAGGGAGTGATTTCGCATATAACCATACCAAAATAAAGGTGCTCCGCTGCATGTCAAATATCCCTACATAATAGGAGCATCAATCAAACATGTCTGAAAGACCCTTAATGAAAACCAAATGTAGAAATTCTGCGAATCAAAGTCAAGCCAAGCTCCATTATGACCCTCTATCCATCATATTAGCCTACGAAGGTCGCATAATAAGCTAATCATCAAGCCTGTCAATGTCCACGAAAAAGGGGACATGACACGGTAGCTCCTCCCATGTCTCAAAAATTCTTTACATAACCTAGGCTCAAAGTAAATGAAATCTCCAATCTAACCTATCAAATGAAGCTTGCTAATGAAAAACAATGATCAACACAAAGGATTTTGGAGACAATTTAGCATTATAACTTTGCACAAATCAAGCTTAAAAATGATGTTCATGGCTTCGGTATTTATAGATTTTTGAGATTGATCAAAATCAACCATGACCATCCATCTCAAGATTGAGATGTGTGGTCATGAATTAATTCAATTATATAATTAAATCCATAAATATCTCTCATAAATATTTGGGATAGAGGGGCATTTAAGAGGCATGGAGGGTCTTAATGAGATATGAGAGACCCATAATCTTGATATTTTATGTATTTATGGCTTATGGATGCCACCCCATATGATGATGTCATTAGGTGATACAGTTAATAAAAATTAATTTTCAAAAAGAAACATTCAACAACTCTCATAGAAAATCCACTTAAGCTCTTGATTTGGATCAATTAGTCTTAAACAAGGTTAATTAATATTTATGTAATTATTTGAAAATTGGCCTTCAATTAATCAAAATGGTCATAAAGTCATATTACTGTGTTGTAATTTGACTCAGAAAGAATTGGAAGGTGATGTTAAATGTGTTAGAAATGTATTCCCATTTAAGATGTTACCAACATAAAATAACAAAGGTACATGATATGTACTAATGAATTAGAAGAAAAGAGTGATCTAGAGCATATAAAGATGAAATCATCATTTTAACTCAAAATGAATTGATCAAAGTTAAGAATCACATAAAATGCATTGCCCCATTTAGGGATATATTAGCATAAATCAACATTTATAAACTACAAGCTCGAATAATTTAACGTGTTTTATAGATTTTGACATAAAATATGCATTTGAGTGCAATTCAAGTAAGATTGACAATTTTAACACAAATGGTGTTAGGAATTGGATGTCTAAAGTAACTTGTCAATGCTAATTTTCTCTTCCAGTCTGCCAATCGGCACTAGCAGCCCAAACACCCAGGGTAAATTAGTTTTAATGTATTGTCTTTACCACTAATTGACAATTGACAACAATTAATAATCATTGTGGGTCGTGGCTACTCCAGGTGTGGGCTTAGAGTTAGCAATAGCACTACTCTCAATACTCTAGATCTCACAAGTCACAAATTTACAAGGCATCCATGCTGCTCTATAAGGCTATTTACTATAGACTTCAGAGTATTCATTGAACCAGTATGCATTTCTAAGTGTGCACTGTGGAGTATTCACTGAAGTTTGAACTAGTTGGATTTGTGACATGCAAGGTTGTTTATGGACTCTGAAGATTGATTCCAACCTACAGATTTAGGAAAGTATTGAACATCCCCAATTTCTTAAGCAAGTAAATGAAAATGAAGTGTTATGATGGCCATTGGTGATATGTAAAGCAGTTTGTAGGGAAGGTTTTGTCTTAGATTCATAACATGATTTTAGGGTTTAATCTAGCAAAGTTTTTCTTTAGTAAATTAGGGTAATTAATTATTTTAAAACCAGAAAAATACAAAATTATGTAAGGTTTAAAAATTTATCTTGAATATATATTTTGAATACAAACCAAGTGCTAACAGGAGTAATTTTAGACATTTTGAAAGATTTTATTTATATTATATATATAGTTTAATTTTTATATATATTTATAATACTAATTTACAATGAAATACACACACACACACACACACACACATATATATTTAAAATACTAATTCATAGGGAGATTGGTTTCATAAAAATGAAATAATACAATCTATTTATTATTATTGTAAGGCAAAGTGAATACTTATTACATCAACTTATTTATACTATTGTATTTTGATGGCCATTGTGTACTTAAATCTTAAAGTTCTCAACAGTCAACATTTTTAAAAGAATAACATTTTGATTTTGGAAATGATTTTAAACCCTTTCCATTATAAATTAATAAAACATAAAAGTTTTTTATTAAGATTATAAATAATTCTGGAAATGATTTTAAATCCTAATTTGAAACCCTTTCCATTATGAATTAATAAAACATTTTTTTTTTATTGAGATTATTTTGTTTATAGAAATTTGAAAATAATTTTAGTAGCATTTGTATTTTGATAAAATATTCTAGTCATAAAATATGTCTAGCATGTTTGGTTTATTAGTAGTAGAACTGTGGGCAAATATTTTGTTCCATATTTCTATGTTATCATTCTGCATATATTCCCCTTCTTGTACCTATGGTCATTTTGCATCATGTTGTTGGTTTTAGTTGTGTGATTCAAGTTGGCTATTATATTCCTATTTCCATCTCCAACCGAGGGTTGGGGTGAGTAGAGATACCCACTAATGAATGGGCTCAGTATGTGCATGGATTGGGTCTTGGCATATAGAGGAATTATCGTGAAATGAACCAATTGAATATGGAAGTTATGAATATTCAAGTTGATATTGTAAATGTAACATTGCATAGTTAGATTTTATTCAACCCAATTTCATGATTTAATTGTTTTTTTTAACTCATCTTTCAAAAATAGAAGTACATTTGATTTGTATAAAGTAAGATATTATGAATTATGATTGTTGTACCCTTTTAAGTGAATGTTATAATATCATTGAATAAATTATGAAGTTTACATTTCCAAAATTTTATTAAATATTTTATTTTCATGTGTTTGAATCATTCTCGAATAAATTGAAATCAAAACTTCTATTACTCATATTTTTACTAAATTTACTTTTGTCAATCAAAGAACAACTATTTTTTACAACTTTTCATCACCGAAGTGTTGGATGCATAAATACCCTTCAACTTGAAATTAAGAGCAGCTCTTCAAATTTAAACACTACCCCCTCATTTCATAAGAGTAAGAAACTCTTAATGAAAAGTGTGCCATATATATGTGTGTGTGTGTGCGCGCGCGTGAAATAAATGTGAAAATATGTAATGTAATAAAATCACAAAGTAAAAAAATAAAAACTCATATTATAATCATATAATAATGTATTACTCATTTCAATATTTTAAAATCACACGCTTCAATTTTTAAAATAATTATTATTTTTTATTAAAATTTATATATATATATAATTTATGTGTCGAAAACGTTACTGATTACCTTACATATTTTTAAAACTATGATAGACATAAAATTACCCCATGATGACGTAGGTTGTCCACACTACAGACAGGAGAGGCTGCATATGTATTAATATTGTGGGCAATTGATATGACCCCTCTTATTCTCTTCTTGTACGTAACGATGTTTTTAATGTTGTTATCTGGTTCATAATCCCCACTCCTATTCTCTTCTTGTATGTAACGAAATTTTTAACGTTGTTATCTGGTTGACATTCCCTCTAATATTTCTATTTCTAGCATTTTGTATATGTCGCTCTATATCCCCTCCACTTCACATTGTCTCTCTGTTTTTTAAAGCTGTGGCTTAGGCCGCTAAGCTTTGTTTTTTCCCCCTGCTGCGTTGCTTTGGCGGCTGTTTTTTCTTTTTGGTTAATATTCCTATACTTCTTGCTTATTGTGTACATCGCTCTCTGTTGCAGCCAGAATTATGATAAAGATTCAATAGGTCCAACAAAAATGAATTAATTTAATGTAACTATAAACCTGTATGTATGTTACCAGCCAACATTATAACGCTTATTGTGTACATCGCTCTCTGTTGCAGCCAGAATTATGATAAAGATTCAATAGGTCCAACAAAAATGAATTAATTTAATGTAACTATAAACCTGTATGTATGTTACCAGCCAACATTATAACACAGACTTGCGAAGCCTAATGCTATAAAACTATTGGAATATGAATGCCTAGGCATTTCAAGCTGTCAAAGACAAAGAGAAGGGAATATACTTGTGCCCAGAGGTATAGGGAATATCAATTACTTTTGTTCTGGAGTGGTTAGAATTTATAATATACATTAAATTATGAGGTTTGAGTTCGAGTTTATGTTCAATGACATTAAAGTTCAATTCAAATTCGTTTATGGATAAAGTTTGGAAAAATAACGTTTTTAAATTTAAATAAAAAATTAATCATTTTTATTTTCTAAAAAAACATATAAAATATTCAGAGGGACAGAATGGAGAGAGCTTTCCTTCTTCTACTTTTAATTGATATATGTATATATACACATATTTATAAAATAATACAAAAACATGACAAAAAAAAATTATATAAAAATAATGGATAAAATTCGAATTCAGGTACGAAGAAAATAAAAAATTCAAACATTTTCGATAAAATTCAACATACCTTATAACACAAAACATACATAATCACTGCTGTCTCTAGTGTATGGACAATCTACCTCCTTAGCATCATATTTTATCTTTAGCTCTAAGACCATTGTGTATGGACTTGCATGCATGCATTCGATGTGATAAAATATATTTGTCCCCTTAACCACCAGCTTTCTATTTAATCTTCAAGAGCTACACAATGGAGTCACTCTTCCAATTCAATATGGAAATTTCTGGATGGATTGAAGCAATAGCAGGTGTAACCTGTGCTCCCACAACAGTTATAGCATTCACAATCCTCCTTTTTTCTTATGTTTCTTATGCATTTAGAAGAAATGCAAGACTGCCCCCTGGCCCATTTTCATGGCCCATTATAGGAAATCTCCATCAGTTGGGAAAGCTTCCCTACCGTTCTCTTCAAAACCTTTCCAAGAAATATGGGCCCATTATGTACTTGAGGCTGGGTGCTTTTCCTACAGTGGTAGTATCTTCTGCTGAGATGGCCAAAGAGTTCTTAACAACTCATGATTTGGCATTTGCTAGCAGACCACCATCGGCTGCTGGGAAACACCTGACTTATAACTACAAGGATCTTGCATTTGTTCCCTATGGAGCTTATTCCAGACATGTAAGAAAAGTATGCATCACAGAATTGTTGAGTTCCAAAAGATTGGAATCATATAGATTTATTCGAGAGGAAGAGGTGTCTCTGGCCATGCAATCTATTTGGGAGAAGAGTAAACAAGGCAGGATTGCTGTGAATGTCAGCAAATCCATAGCTTCCCTCAGCTCTGCCATAATTTGGAGGATACTAATTGGTACCAAATATTCTGATGATGATGAGGTGGTTGGCGATGACAGGGGAAAAGAATTTAGAGATATGGTCCAGGAGATAGCTTCTTCTATTCGTGCAGTTAACATTGGAGACTTCATTCCTTTTATAGACTGGCTTGACCTACAAGGCGTAAAGCGCCGGATGAAGAAGGCTCATGATTCCTTTGACAGAGTGATGCAAAACATAATTAATGAACGTGTCAAGGCCAAGGGAATACAGACGTCGAAGGTAAAGGACATCATAGATGTGCTTCTGGAGATGGCTGAGACTGATACCATAAACATTAAAGAAGATAACATTAAAGCAATTATTTTGGTAAGCTCCTTTTCTAATTATTATGAAATCATTTCTTCATACAACAAAATACTATTCCATCAAATTTATGGAGGGTAGAGGCTGAACCTCAGCAGTATCAATGGATATTGGATGGGGGGTTTGTCAAGGAAGAGCATAACCTTATTCATGTTGAGTTTGTTAAGGAAGACCATAATTTTAAAGCATGTTGGTAGTGCTATCAACAAAAAGAATGGAGGTTGCGACTTTCAATTGTCAAAATAAATCGATGAAATCAATTATATTGTATAGATATTTTGAAATTAATTATGACAATCGACTTTATTTATCAACAGTCATTTACCAATACCTTAAAATCACCATTCTCACCAATTAAATTACAACCCATTAACTACTTCCCTTTTTTCTTAAGAATTTCTTTTCCCTAATGTGATTCCAATCTTTTATAATAATTCACTCACAATCTTTGATTGAATTAATGTCTTATTTAAATGTATTGTGACTTTTTTTCAGATTTTGTTCGTTGGTGGAATAGACACGACCTCTACTTCGTTAGAATGGACGATGAGTGAGATGATGAGAAATCCCCATGTGGCAAAGAAATTACAGAGAGAAATCGAGTCTGTAGTAGGAAAACACGGCACTGTAAGAGAATCTGATCTTGGCACCATGGAATACCTGCAATGTGTGGTTAAGGAGTCCTTGCGACTCTATCCTCCAGGGCCATTGATGCTCCCTCATGAATCTACACAGGCTTGCACTGTAGGATCTGATAGGTTCGTTTTCCCACGGAAAACAAGGTTGATCATCAATATTTGGGCAATAGGAAGAGATCCAGCTGTATGGGATGATCCATTGACATTCAAGCCTGAAAGATTTATGGGCAAAGATATTGATATCAAAGGCAAGGACTTCAGCATGCTTCCATTTGGTACAGGAAGAAGGGGATGCCCCGGGGCTCTAATGGCTACCAAGACAATGGAACTTATGCTGGCACAGCTTATGCACTGCTTTGATTGGTGTATCGAAGGGAATCCATCTGTGTTGGACATGAGTGAAGACATTGGAATCGCTCTTAGCAGAAGAGAAAATATTTTCGCTATTCCTGCATTGAAAATGCCAAACTGGCTCTGAATTCATGGTTGTTTTTGCATCTTAAAAGAAAAGAGTCTGGTTGTCAGAATAAAATAATGCATAGTGTGTTAGAACGTGGAAGAAAAGGTGAACTATCTTATTATCTATTTGTTTGTTTCTTATCATATCTTCATTGTTTCTGCATTCCTGAGAGGGCTGCCAACAATCCAGGCCATCTCCATGTAGATATATAAATAAGGTATTTCAAATAAATGAATTTTTAAACTAAAATGTACGAAACAAAGTATTTCAAAAGAATGAGATTCTTAGAATAATACCACTTAGTAATCACGTACAAAGGAGTCACACAAAATTGAAGGGAATGTCTTCTAGGTCACCAATCATAGATATCTTTTCACTAACATGAAATTGGATATATTTTCTCATGAACCATATACAGAAGAGTGTTAAGCCTATAAATAGTTTAGTGAGAAGTACAATTTACCCATTATTTTTCATAGTAATGTTAGAAGAAGATTGAGTCAACTTATTTTTCAGGATTGGGAGTTGGTGGTTATGGGGTTGGGGTTTGGGGTGTGTGAGGTAGTATTATATATTAGGATTATTATATATTATTTATTGGTATTGAATATATTGAATTGAATTAATGTCATTAGATATGATTAAATTTCATTTTATTTAATTCTTATTTATTAATATGTAGATTCGATATGATAACTTCGTACATTGTACTATGATTGATGGCTATATACAGTAGGCCACGATTAGTTATAATGATTACTCCTACTTGCTCATAGTATTCAAATAAAATCCACAAATGCAATTTACTATAAAGTAATTTTGTGTTTACAATATGTAGATTACAAGTATTTTCTTAATTCAAAATATTAAAGTACATAAAGGTGCCTATAAACCATTAATTCTGAATAACCAGTCTAATAAATATGTATAATCTTACCAAAAGATCGGTAAAACAACTAACTAAATAAAAACTAAAAAGCTAACTCTATATGAAATTGTTTACCTATAAAATATTTTTACAATTTTATTATAATCTAACTTAACCAAAATGTATAAAAAGGATGTCTTAAATAAGAAGCATGCCCCTTTAATTTATTACAAACACACTAAACTATACTATTGCTAAGACTTTGGAACAAGTCTTAATAAACCTTCCTACGATCCAAAATTAGTTCTTTGGACACATTCCAAGCATTTTTCAGAATTTTTCAAATTTGATTATGTTAAGGAGTTTTGTGAAAACATCAATTATTTGATCTGCAGTTGGGTAATATATTGGTTCAATTGATTTCTTTAACACTAGCATTCATAGATAATGATATTTGACATCCATATGTTTGGTTTTGGCATGAAATACTAATTTTTGGATACTTTGATTGCACTTTGATTATCAATGCATAACTATGTAGGAGCAATCTGTTAAATCTGAAGGTCTTCAAGAATGCATTATAAATAAATAATATGTTTGGAAGCATCCCATGCTATGATGTATTTTGATTTTGCTGATGAATTTACCACAGTATCATGTTTCTTATAGCACCATGCCATGGCAACTGAACCCATATAAATAGTGTACCATATTGTGGACTCGCGGTCATCCACACATCCACCAAAACCTGCATCACAATACCCAACAAGTTTGAAGTTCTCTCTGTGAAAGTACTCAAGGTCATATGTTTTCATTCCCTGAAGATAAGGAAACACTCTTTTTTATGCAAGCCAATGAACTTCTCTAGGTTCATGCATAAACCTAGACAAAATTCCCACTACAAAATGATATATTATGCCTGGTGGTCATCAAGTATATTAAACCTCCCACTAATTGCCTATATTTGGTGCCATCAAAAAATGTACTACCATCATCTTACAACTTTTTAAAGTGACTAGTAGTCTTCATGGATATTACTATAAATGATAGAAAAAGACCCTATACATGATTGTTAGGAGCAACTATATGCACAAGAAAAAATGTGTGTAATAAATAACATATAACCCAAAATAAGTAATTTAATTAAAAAATTATATATATATAATTTTAAATTAATAATTAATTATCGTATATAGTTTAGATAACTTTATTAAAAAAAGACAATCGAGGTATCCCATTCTATTGTTTTCACAAATCTAAAATTATATAGGAACATCTTTGACATAAATTTATCAAAAATATATATACTATTTTTTAATTTTTATTATATAATATTATAATCTAGAGTCAAAAATTATAGAAGAAATTATAATAATTTATCATTAAGATAAAATAATTAAATAAGTCACAAAATTTATTTTATTTAATCTCTATTCTTAAATTTACCATCTTAAATTAAGTTTATAATTATTTATTTATTTATTTATTTTTATTTTTTATTTTTGATATAAAATATTAGTAAAATTAAAAAATAAAAAATTATAAACTTTAATAAATAATATTTATTAAAAATTAAAATTCTAATTGATTAAGTCATATTTTTATATAAAAACTTAAGTTTCATTTAATTATTTTTTTCTAATCTTAATAAATTCAAAAAATATTAACATAGTTTAATCCAAAAAAAATTACTCTTAATTATATAATCATATAATTGAAGTAAAGTCCAAAAAATATATTGCAACAAGCATTTCAAGAAAACAAAATATAAACAAAATAATTATAAAGCATCTGTTGAAGGAGAAAAAAAAAAAGAAACAGTAGATATATTGCAAAACTTGGAAGGCACACATCAAACAATGGAAGCCACCTCAAATATTTAAAAAATTAAATTAAAATAATAATCATATAAAATTTTAATGCACATAAGAGAATTATATAAATATAAGATGATAGATATTACAAATAAAACAAGAGAAAAATTACGACTTGAGTATCTGTCACGTTACTTATAGAATAATCTCTACAAACCTACCAAAACAATGAATAATGACATAATGTATCTCTCTTTGATAAATATAAGGATGAACCAAGAAACCTATATAAATACAAATTAACTAAAGGACTAGCAAAGTTTATAAAATATTAAAAACCAAAGCAACAAGTTGCTCAAACAACAGCTTTAAATATCATTTTAGTATTGATATCTTAATTTAGGGAAGGTTACATTTTATGTAAAAAATTTGTACATTCAATTGGAAATAAATAAATAAATAAAAATAATAATAATATGTTCAATTAAACAACAAAATTTTAATAAATTTTAAATGTTAACCATTTTAAGAAAATTTTATGATGAAAAAACATTAATATATAAATTATAATGAGTATAGAAACCCTTGCCATTACAAACTTTTTAGTTTTGAAACTTGCCAGACTAAAACCCTCTATTTTGTTTTCACAATATAAATAACACTTGACAACACATGCCCCTCATTTATAGTAGGTATAACTAAGCTCCTTTGCTTTATTGAATTGAAATAATGCTTTTTTTATATGAGCACAAACATCATAATTTTTGTAAATCATTTATGATGTTCACAAGTTGATTCAGCTGAGTAGATTCATATTGTCACCTTTATACAAAGTGCTACAGTGTAAAATTAGAGGATATAACCACGATTCCCTCCATCGCCAACACCCAACATAGAATAACGAAGGCATATGTATGGAAAAGCAGAATGAAGTAGAGATAGACATCCTTGAAGATTCTATTAAACTGCTCAAAATGTTGGGTCATGGTTATTCTATAAGATTTATGTGAGTGCAGAGTACCCCCTTTGCGTCTGGTATTTTCCTGCCTTTCACATATTCTTGTTTGTCTTTTGCATATTTTATACCATCATTGGAGTGTCGGAATTAATTTTCTGCAATTAATGCACCATCAGTATTGTAGATTATAATGACACTAAAAATTAATGAATGTGGATTTTTCTGTATGTAATTTTTGCACCATCAGTATAGCAGATTAAATACCTTTTTCAACACAAGATTTGGTGTATTCTCTTTCCTGGCTGTAGAAATAAATTGCAATTATTTTAGGCAGATTTGCTTACTTTTGTGTGGAGTTTCAGATAGAGAGGAGGGTGAGTAGAGTTAGCATAGAGGTTGGCCTTACTTATGAACCGCGAGGGGAGAGAGAGATTAATGTTTGGGTAAAAATGTCCTGCTCGATAGCCATGCCTTGATCCAACTAAATTAGTTGCTCAATTTTTCCTTATTGTTGAGTGTGCTTGGAATATTTGGGCTGAGCATTGTAGGCCATGGGACTGGTTGTGTGATTTATATTGTATACTGTTTTAAAAAATTAAAAAAAACATTTGTATTTACAATAATTTTTCACCAACTTAGAACTACGTCTTCTACTCATAGCTATAACACTCCATTATTGAGTGAAAGCTAATCAAAAGCTTGCACAGATTACAGATTTGAGTGATGACGCATTAGTATTGTTTTAATGGTGTTAATGCGAAATAGAGCATGAACGAACAACATGTGTGTTTGGTTTTGTGCCACTGCGTCGAGCTGAAGACACGTACAATTATTTCCTTCCCTACAAGCATTGGCACGTTCTCGCTAGCTATTGGTTAACACCACCCACCTACATCTGTTAATTTTTTAACCCTTTGAAACATATGCATAATGAAAACACAGGGTAATGATTGGATACCTGTCATGCAATTCTCACGCTTTATCGGCAATGAGGAAAAGTAATAAACTAATATGAAACCTTGGTAAATACTAAATATGTAATGCGTAGGCTATTTTTATTGGGTACCAGGGCAGCATTGACTGAAGTAAAAGCCTTTGGTGAAAATAATAGTCCCGACTAATAAATCATATCTAGCAATAGATAACATTTTAAGAATATCAATAGAAGCGTACGATACATGAAGCGTGATGGGCACCTAAAAAAATAAGTGTCATTTTTTTTTAAAGTTAATGAGATGTGGATGAATTAGTTAAGTGGCTTTGTTGTTTCAAGCTCAACCCAAGTTTAAATATATAGAAAGGCATATGAGATCGGTTGTGGTTGTCGGTTGTATTCTTGGCGCTGTTAATAATCCTTGGTTATCCTCAAGATCGGTGGGGGCCATTGTTAGTAATAGGGTAGTATATATAAATGGTACTCAAGTGGTGGAGATCTGGGCCCTTGATTATGTCTTAGACCAATCTACGCTCTGGGAAAATGTTATCATCAATTTTATATATATATATATATATATATATATATAGGTAATGTGTATATCATTATAAAAAAGGTCTTTGAATCAGAGTAAACTTTTAAAGTAATGAAACATATCAAATATATATATATATATATATATATATATATATATATATATATGAAGAAATTACTTCTTATATTGTAGATAAAATTAGAGTAACACAAAATAATAAAATACAAAAAATTATATACAAACCATTGCTTCCAAGATAAAAATAGAATTATAAAGTAATATGAAATAAAATAAATAACTTCAAACAAGACCTTGAAAATAAATATAAAATTATTAGCTAACATGAAATAAAATAAATGACTCCAAATAAGGTGTGCACCTTTTTTTTTGCCAATGAGATGTAAAAAGATTGGTGAAGTGGTTTGGTTCTACACAACCCCATCCAAGTTTCAATTTTAGAGAGTTTTTTGCCAATGAGATGTAAAAAGATTGGTGAAGTGGTTTGGTTCTACACAACCCCATCCAAGTTTCAATTTTAGAGAGCATTTATAGATCGGATGTCATTATTTACTCGATGATTTCAATGTTATCAAAGTATTAACCATTTATAATAGTTCTATAATTCTCTCGGGACCAGGTCCCCGGTTTGTACCCTAGAACCGATTTTACTGCAGTCAAAAACTAGCACCAACCAAAAAAATAAAGAAGAAAGATGTGTACCTTTTTTATATATATGTTCGGTAATATTAAAATGTTAAAAAAAAAATTGTATATATATATATATATATATATATATATATATGGTCAATGAGATATAAATTGGTAAAGTGGTTTGGTTGTGATGAGTCCCATCCAAGTTCAAATCTCAGAGGGTGTTTATAGGTTGGATGTGGTCATTTACTCGATGATTTCAATGTGAAAGTGTCAATGATTCTATAGTTCTTTCAAAAAATCGAAAAAAAAATGTTCAAATATATAATATAATAAAATTATAAAATAAGAAAATAAAGATTCATACTATAATTATATAATAATGTCTCTCCTTTAATATTTTGAGATCATATATATTTTAATTTTCACATAAATTATTATTTTTTTATTGAAATTAAAAAATATATATTTTAATTTATATTTTAAAAATATTATTGATTATCTTAAATATTTTTAAAGTTACGATAAAAAATTCTTTAATACTGATGTAGGTTCACATAAATTATGTGACATTACTTATTACCTTATAGTATTCAAGGGTTTGGTGTATTGATGAGGTACAAGTAGTTAGTACTCATCAACCCAAGTACCATTCCCATTGAATATATGAGGACTCTTTCAAAAAGGGGCCATGTGGACACCTTGAGGTAGGAGTCACACTTCTCTTTGTGGACCACACAGAACACAACAAGGCGTTTCGGATGCGAATCGTTCGGTGGACATTATAGACTCAAGCCCACCCACATGTCCCATTTCGAGAAGGTACTTCCCTATTACTCCGATGCATAGCTCCGGTATATCAAAAGCGCTTATCCTAACATTTAGTATTCAAGGGCTTGGTGTATTGGTGAGGTACAATTAGTTTGTACTCATCAATCCAAATTCCATTCCCATTGAATACATGAGGACTCTTTCAAAAAGTGGCCATGTGGACACCTTGAGGTAGGAGTCACACTTCTCCTTGTGGACCACGCAGAACACAACAAGACGTTTCGGATTTGAATCATTTGGTGGACATTACAGACCCAGGTCACCCACATGTCCCACTTCGAGAAGGTGCTCCCCATTACTCCAATTCATAGCTCCAGTATATCAAAAGCGCTTATCCCAACATTTTAGACTCTTCAAATAACATTGCTCCCCACAGGGCTTCAAAAATTCCCCCTATAAAAAATAGTCAAAAAAATCACTTACCAATATCAAGACATTACTAATTACCTTAAATATTTTTTATGATTAAAATAAAGATAAAGATAAAATTTCGTAACGATGACATAGATATACGTAAGTTGTCAACACTATATACAGGAAGGTAATATTGTGGCCAATTAATATTCCCTCCTCTTATTCTCTTCTTGTACGTAACGATGTTTTGAATGATGGTGTCTGGTTGATAATACCCCCTCCTATTCTCTTCTTGTATGTATCGATTTATGTAACGAAGTTCTTAATGTTGTTATCAGGTTGACATTCCCTCTAATATTTCTATTTCTAGCATTTTGTTGTGTCGCTCTATATCCCCTCCACTTCAGATTGTGTCTCTGTTTTTTTGGCTGTGGCTTAGGTCGCTAAGCTTTGTTTTTTCCTCTTGCTGTGTTGCTTAGGCGATTGTTTTTTCTTTTTGGTTAATATTCCTATACTTCTTTGCTTATTGTTTACATCGCTCTCTGTTGCGGGCCAGAATTATGATAAAGATTCAATAGGTCCAACAAAAATGAATTAATTTAATGTAACAATAAACCTGTATGTATGTTACCAGCCAACATTATAACAGACTTGAGAAGCCTAATGCTATGGAAGTATTGTGCAAGGAATATGAATGCCTAGGCATTTCAAGCTATCAAAGACAAAGAGAAGGGAATATACTTTTGCTCAGAGGTATAGGGAATATCAATTCCTTTCGTTTTGGAGTGGTTAGAATATATAGTTTAAAGTTCGAGTTTGAGTTCATGTTCGAAAATTAATAAAGCATAGTTCAAGTTTGTTTATAGATAAAATTTGAAAAAATAATTGTTGACCACTTTTTGCCCAATAGGGTAAAAAATCGGTGCCCTTCTGTCCCTGCTGTTCTAGGCCATTTCATTTTTCAATTTTGCATGAATCTATTCATTTCTACAGACTCTGCAGAATATCTACGGACTCTGCAGGTCTAAATCTACGGACTCTACAGGGTTTGGATTTCTACGGACTCTGCAGGTTTTGGATTTCTACGGACTCTGCAGGTTAGTCTTTGGCGCATGAAGGATCAATTCAGAGAGTGTTAGGTTTTACAAAGCTTCTTCGGGCTCTGGGCTGAAGAAAATGTAGAAGTTTGGCATCGTTGAACCATTGAACCCAATTCAATGCCTTGGTTCAATGCTTGGTTCAATTCCTGGTTCAATCGTTTGGTTCAACGCTTGAGTTCAAGCGGCATCAGTTCAAAGCGGCTTCCAGTTCAATCGGACAGTTCAATGAGGAGGTTCAACAAATCGGTTCAAAGGCTTGGTTCAACGGGCTCAGCACACAGTGGTTGAACCATTGAACCAATTGAACCGTTGAACCAATTTTGGTTCAACGGCTTGGTTCAAGGGTGTGCCCTACAGCCGAAGGGCAGTTCAAGATCCAAAAGCCCTTGCAGAGGGTAGGGAGCATTTCAAAGGGAGCCGTAGGGTTTTCAAGCGATGACAGGCACGCAAACGTCAAATTTTACACCATGAAAGCCAAAACGCGGAAAGCACCAAGTGGCAACTGCGGAGGACTTTAACATGCTTTTTTAGGAGCAGCGGAACGTGCCATGTGTCCCCTGCAAGGCTCGGTGGAAGCCAACAAGTGGCAAGATCCGTGGGTTTCTCCTTTTGGCTTCAAAGAAGACTGTGGTGGGCCCGAATGAGTTGTTAGGAGCTATGCAGAGTGTGCCAAGTGTCAGCGTCTACGAAGAACTAGAAAGGGGTCCGAAAGTTTTCTAAGGCAGCTAAAGGCTCTACGGAAGCGACCACGTGTCAACTTTTGCCTGACTATCGAAGGACCCTCTGAGATAAGCGGATGCTACCACGTCCCATTATCAGCTCGACAGAAGCCGCAACATGTCAACGTCCACATTTCAAAGTGTCTTCTAGGTGCCCAAGCAGCGGATTAAGACACGTGTCAAAGGCAGATGCACTCTCAGCGAAAAGGGTAAGGCAGGAAGCCAAAGGAGAGTCCAGGGGTGATGGGGCCAAGGACGTCAAATTTAAAGTCGCAAAATAGCCATTGGTTTTCTAAAAATGCTTGCGCACCAGCTATGGAATGAGCCCAAAGAATGTAGCGACCCGCCAGAAGATCACCCCTGAGGGCTAAAAGAGCAGGAAGAAGACAAGGAGCAGAAACGACAAAGAAATTCAAGTGGCAAAGGGAAGGTGAGTTATTGCAGATGAGCAGCTCGACCTATTTTTTTGTAGTTAGCATTGATGAGGGGACAAACTGCAATCTGTTTGCAAAAAAGAGATGCAGCCATGCTCTTACATTAATGTTTGAATGCCAAAGTCATTTTGGGCGATTGTGTAGCATGGTTCTAGCAGGGCTTTTCTGAAGAATGACATCAGTAACAGTGGTTTTCCTCTTCCCGATGTGTTCAGCGCACATGGGCCACTTGCAAAAATGAGCGCCAAAATCCTTCCCAGGAAATGCCAAGTTTCCTTCATCTTCCTATATATTGTAAACTTCTCTTTTGAGAAGATATCCACTCTCAGCCTTAAGGCAAAACTCTACCCAAAAATCTCTCAAGCTTGTAAGGCAGAGCTTTGCCAGAATTTTTAACTTGAATCAGAACTTAGCTATTTTTACCTCGTTTTGCATCTTTAGCATGTGTCTATGCTTTGATTATGTGTTAAGTCATTTTCTTAATGCTTTTGCACAATGATTTCAGCATGTCTAGTGCATTTTTGAGTTTTCCTTTTACAGGTCTGTCAGAGGTGTCCCTAGAGGAGTGTAGGTGAAGTGGATACGCTGCTGCTATGTGTCCCAGAACGCCTCTAGTAGTTATTTCCTCCCTCTATCTCCATGGACCCCTGACCCACTGATGCAGAAGGTTTTCTCACTTTAGATGAAGTGTATAGGCGCTCCTTTTTGGTGAACAATGTATGTTCGGGCTGAGTGGGTCACATTTTCTGGTGTATCACCTCTTTTCATTTTTTAGGCTTAGGTTTTGTTTTCAGCATCTCTCTCCCCATTTTCATCCCCCCCTTTTTACATTTTTTGTTAGCAGTAGGAGAAATCGGGGCCTAAATGATACATCAGAGGAAGCTAGCCCTTATCTAGAGACTATCCCCTCCAGCTTCGTTGGTCCCATAGGCGAGAGGGGAGTTTCCATTGTTGCGTGAAGAAGGCAGGAGCTCGACCTCCTGCCAAGGGTGCAATCTTCAGCGTCAATAGTTTCTGGCACACCCGGTGGGACCAACTAGGACAAGTTGTGTCCACAAAGTTGAAGAATTTTTGGTGTGTTCTTCGACCAACCAGCGTTTGGAGGCTTTTGCATCAACACCAATGGCGACTCCGAGTTGAATCTGCTGGTTAAGCAGCCTGGTGCCATCAGAAATCTTATTTTTTGTATGTATAATTCCTTTGCACAAGATCATGGGCCTTGTATTCCTTCATATGACTTCGATCAGACTCAGAATATTTATGCAATCCCCTCAAGCAGCTCTCCTAGTTGCCCTACAATGATAAGGGAAATGGCCCTAGAGTTTGAGAAGCAGACAATGGAGATTGACAGACTGGAGGAGCAGTATGGATATCAGTAGGAGCTGATGTATAAAGAGGAGTGTTTGTTTAGGCAAGCACAGGCCTTGCAATCCATGGAAGAAGAGGTAGCAAAATGGAGAAATCCATCTATTCAAGGCAGTCAGCCTTGTGTGCCCCTTCCTATTTTGAAGAAAGCCCCCTCTTTTACACCAAATCCTTTCTATCAGATAGCACTTGCTCACTCCAGCTCATCTGATGCATCTGCTCTCAATCCCGTGCGCCTGGCTTTCCAACATCAGAGCAACCCCCCATGGAGATCAGTCTTCTCAATTCCTTATATTGTGAATCTTCCATTGGGGGGAATACCACAAGCCAGCACAGCCCTCTTTTAGAGACTCTTTCAGTGCATCAACAGTCTCTTCCTAGCATTCCTCAACCTCCCCAAGTCTTTCAATGTGATGTGCAGATTCCAAGTTGGAGGAAGGAATGCCAAGAACCAATCCAGAGCCCTGAAGAGGATGATGCTGGTGACCTCCAAGAAAGACTCTTTCAGGACAACCTAGCCAAACAAATTGAAGATTTAGAGGCTAGGATGAGACTGCTTCTTGAAAGAAAGATAGAACTCCTAGACCTTGTGGAGGAGCCCCAAGACCTTGGAGAAAACAAAGTTGTTGCCTGTTTGCAGAGCAAAATTTCAATTTCGAGATCCTGAACTGGGGGAAAATAGTAGAATCATGGGGCAAGGAGGAGGAGAAGCAAGGTTTTTCTCAAAACTTTGAAGAAGTTGAGGCTGCTCCTACTCATGATGATGTTGGTGACCTCCAGGAAAGTCTTTTCCAAGAAGATCTAGCCAGGAGAATTGCAGAGTTGGAATCCAAAGAGAGATTCCTCAGCCAGTGTGTGATGGACGGTTCAGACCCAACGGCACATTCTATGTCTGAACACACCCCATCTACACACTTCCAGGAGCGCTATCAAGCCACACCTGATATTGATGAAATGTTGGCCAAATGGAAAGAGGAGAATCATTCAATTCTAGCTCAAGGACTGCCTCCTCTTCCACATGGTTGTCCCACTTCACCCCTTCTCAAGGAAGAACTTGTTCTGCAAGAGGTGAGTGAGGAGCAGAAGATCCAATCTGTAGTTTTTCAAGGGGCTATCATGAGCGACAGCGAAGAAGAAATCATCATTGAGGCTTTTTATGAAGGCATCACCAGCAATGGAGAAGACTTAGATCTCGCATACATGCAGATATTCCAGCAGTATGAGGAGGAACAAAAGCATGGTGAGCTCTCTCCCCCCCTTGTTCGATGAACTTCCTTGTTGTTTTGATGATAAGGATGACTACGATGAAGAGCTTGAGTTGGAGGAAGATCAGGAGGATACCTCTAAAAATCTAGAGATCCTGATCTCTGAGGAGAAAAAGGAGAGGTCTGTCTTCCTGGAGGAAGGCCTTGAAGAAGAAAGTTTCAAACAAAGAGGCGATGTTTTGTGGGATGAGCAATCATTTTGTGAGTCCATTTCAGACATCACCACAGTCACCCTTCTTCAAGAAGGCCAAAAGGAAGCAGAGGATGAGTCTGATAGAGTCTGCAATGAAGCAAAAGGAAATGGGTCGGACCATGATGCATTGCAACGGAGCTATACATGTCAAAGGGATAATGGTGATAAGCCAGCAGCCACTGATTTCTTGGTGAAATGCACCAGCATGAAGGACCAACATTCAACAAGCCTCCAGGGACAAGAAGAATACATGTATGTTGGAGGCATGTTCGAATCTGAACCACTCAGATACCAGCCAACTCAGGTGACAGGCAAGAGGAGCAAGTCACCAAATCTCCTTTTCTTTCAGCCACTTGTCTGCCACCATAAGTCTTCTTGCCAGGAAGGGGACTTAAGAAATTTTCCCTTTGATCCAGGAGGGGGCGAACATTCCTAATTAGTTGTATATAGTAGTTTGCTTTCAGTTTCTTTCCTACTTTCCCTAAGTGTAGTTTGCACAGGTAGTGTTTTTAGCCTTGTGTGTTTTCCTTTGTGTGTGGGGTAAAAGGCTTCATGTTTGATTCTTAGATCTTTTGGAGCTGTTGCTAACACTCTTTCATAGCTGCATCTGACTCCGTGCCCAATGGACTACAAGGCAACTGGTCTTTAAGCATAACATGCATGCTTCCCATGGGAGTCACCAATTTGTTGACCACTTTTTGCCCCACAGGGAAAAAATCGGTCCCCTTCTATCCCTGCTATTCTAGGCCATTTCATTTTTCAATTTTGCATGAATCTGTTCATTTCTACGGACTCTGCAGAATATCTATAGACTCTGCAGGTCTAAATCTACGGACTCTGCAGGTTAGTCTTTGGCGCATGAAGGATCAGTTCAGAGAGTGTTGGGTTTTACAAAGCTTCATTGGGCTCTGGTCTGAAGAAAATGAAGAAGTTTGGCATCATTGAACCATTGAACCCGGTTCAATGCCTTGGTTCAATGCTTGGTTCAATGCCTGGTTCAATCGTTTGGTTCAATGCTTGAGTTCAAGTGGCATTAGTTCAAAGCGGCTTCCAGTTCAATTAGATGGTTCAACGAGGAGGTTCAACGAATCGGTTCAAAGGCTTGGTTCAATGTGCTCGCGTGCAGTGGTTGAACCATTGAACCAATTGAACCGTTGAACCAATTTTGGTTCAATGGATTGGTTCAACGGCTTGGTTCGAGGGTGTGCCCTACAGCCGAAGGGCAATTCAAGATCTAAAAGCCCTTGCGGAGGACAGGGAGCATTTCAAAGGGAGCCGTAGGGTTCTCAAGCGACGACAGGCACACAAATGTCAAATTTTACACCATGAAAGCCAAAGTGCGGAAAGCACCAAATGGCAACCGTGAAGGACTTCAACATGCTTTTTTAGGAGCAGCGGAACATGTCATGTGTCCCCTGCAGGGCTCGACGAAAGCCGACAGGTGGCAACATCCGTGGGTTTCTCCTGTTGGCTTCAAAGAAGACTGTGGTGGGCCCGAATGAGTTGCTAGGAGCTATGTAGAGCGTGCCAAGTGTCAGCATTCATGAAAAACTAGAAAGGGGTCCGAAAGTTTTCTAAGGCAGCTAAAGGCTCTGCGGAAGCGACCACGTGTCAACTTCTGCCTGACTCTCGAAGGACCCTCTGAGGTAAGCAGATGCTGCCACGTCCCATTATCAGCTCGATGGAACCCACCACGTGTCAACGTCCGCGTTTCAAAGTGTCTTCTAGGTGCCCAAGCAGCGGATTACAACACGTGTCAAAGGCAGATGCACTCTCAGCGAAAAGGGCAAGGCAGGAAGCCGAAGGAGAGTCCAGGGGTGATGGGCCTGAGGACGTCAAATTTAAAGCCACGAAACAGCCGTTGGTTCTTTAAAAAATGCTTGCACACCAGCGATGGATTGAGCCCAAAGAATGTAGCGACTTGCCAGAAGATCACCCCTGAGGGCTGAAAGAGCAGGAAGAAGACAAGGAGCAGAAATGACAAATAAATTCAAGTGGTGGAGGGAAGGTGAGTTATTGCAGATGAGCAGCTCGACCTATTTTTCTGCAATTAGCATTGATGAGGGGACAAACAGCAGTCTGTTTGCAGAAAAGAGGTGCAGCCATGCTCTTACATTAATGTTTGAAAGCCAAAGTCATTTTGGGTGATTTTGCAGCATGGTTCTAGCAGACCTTTTCTGAAGAATGACATCAGTAACATTGGTTTTCCTCTTCCCGATGTGTTCAGCGCACATGGGCCACTTGCAGAAATGAGCGCCAAAATCCTTCCCAAGAAGCGCCAAGTTTCCTTCCTCTTCCTATATATTGTAAACTTCTCTTTTGAGAAGATATCCGCTCTCAGCCTTAAGGCAAAACTCTGCCCAAAAATCTCTCGGGCTTGTAAGGCAGAGCTCTGCCAGAATTTTTACCTTGAATCAGAACTTAGCTATTTTTACCTCCATTATGAGTTTTGCATCTTTAGCATGTGTCTATGTTTTGATTTTGTGTTAAGTCGTTTTCTTAATGCTTTTGCAGAATGATTTCAGCACGTCTGGTGCATTTTTCAGTTTTCCTTTTACAGGTCTATCAGAGGTGTCCCTAGAGGAGTGTAGGTGAAGTGGATAGGCTGCTGCAGTGTGTCCCAGAACGCCTCTAGTAGTTATTTCCTCCCTCTATCTCCACGGACCCCTGACCCACTGATGCAGAAGGTTTTCTCACTTTAGATGAAGTGTATAGGCGCTCCTTTTTGGTGAACAGTGTATGTTCGCGCTGAGTGGGTCACATTTTCTGGTGTATCACCTCTTTTCATTTTTTAGGCTTAGGTTCTGTTTTCAACATCTCTCTCCCCCTTTTCATCCCCCCCCCCCCCCTTTTTACATTTTTTGTTAGCAGTAGGAGAAACCGGGGCCTAAATGATACATCAGAGGGAGCTAGCCCTTATCTAGAGACTCTCCCCTCCAGCTTCGCCGGTCCCACAGGTGAGAGGGGAGTTTCCATTGTTGCGTGAAGAAGGCAGGAGCTCGGCCTCCTGCCAAGGGTGCAATCTTCAGCGTCAACAATAATACTTTTAAATTCAAATAAAAGAATTTTTTAATCATTTTTATTTTTTTTAAAACACACAAAATATTGAGAAGCATAGAGTGGAGAGAGCTTTCCTTCCTTTACTTTCAGTTTATGTATATACATATTTATAAAATAATATAAAAGCATGCCAAAAACTTTACACGTAAAAATAATGAATAAAATTCAAATTCAAATACAAGAAGGATAAAGTTCAGCAAAATTCGAACTTTTTGGATAAAATTCGACATACCTTATGGCATAAATACATAGTCACTGCTGTCTATAGTGTATGGACAATCTACCTCCTTAGCATCATATTTTATCTTTAGCTCAAGACAATTGTGTATGGACTTGCATCCATGCATTCGATATGATAAAATACACTTGTCCCCTTAACCACCAGCTTTCTATTTAATCTTCAAGAGCCACACAAAGGAGTAACTCTTCCAATTCAATATGGAAATTTCTGGATTGTTTGAAGCAATAGCAGGTGTAGCCTGTGCTCCCACAACAGTCATAGCATTCATAATCCTCCTTTTTTTCTATGTTTCTTATGCATTTAGAAGAAATGCAAGACTGCCCCCTGGCCCATTTTCATGGCCCATTATAGGAAATCTCCATCAGTTGGGAAAGCTTCCCTGCCGTTCTCTTCAAAATCTTTCTAAGAAATATGGGCCCATTATGTACTTGAGGCTGGGTTCTTTTCCTACAGTGGTGGTATCTTCTACTGATATGGCCAAAGAGTTCTTAACAACTCACGATTTGGCATTTGCTAGCAGACCACCATCGGCTGCTGGGAAACACCTGACTTATAACTACAAGGATCTTGCATTTGTTCCCTATGGAGCTTATTCCAGACATGTTAGAAAAGTATGCATCACAGAATTGTTGAGTTCCAAAAGATTGGAATCATATAGATTTATTCGAGAGGAAGAGGTGTCTCTGGCCATGCAATCTATTTGGGAGAAGAGTAAACAAGGCAGGATTGCTGTGAATGTCAGCAAATCCATAGCTTCCCTCACCTCCGCCATAATTTGGAGGATACTAATTGGTACCAAATATTCTGATGATGATGAGGTGGTTGGCGATGACAAGGGAAAAGAATTTAGAGATATGGTCCAGGAGATAGCTTCTTCTATTCGTGCAGTTAACATTGGAGACTTCATTCCTTTTATAGACTGGCTTGACCTACAAGGCGTAAAGCGCCGGATGAAGAAGGCTCATGATTCCTTTGACAGAGTGACGCAAAACATAGTTAATGAACGTGTCAAGGCCAAGGGAATACAGACGTCAAAGGTAAAGGACATCATAGATGTGCTTCTGGAGATGGCTGAGACTGATACCATCAACATTAAAGAAGAGAACATTAAAGCAATTATTTTGGTATGCTCTGCTCTGCGCTTTTTTTTTTTTTTTTTAATAGTTAAAGGAATTGAGGTTTAGTTTAGCATCTTGGATCTTATTCATCTTTAAGTTGTAGAGGTTGAGTCCCTTTATAATTATTTAATTGATTGTGTAAATGTAAAGATAATTGGTCCCATAAAATCTGAGAGTATTGAATATGGGTGGGTGCTGACAAATCACCCAAATCCCATCAGATAACCTCACCCTTATACCCTGATAGTCTCCTTTTTTAATTATCATGAAATCATTTTTTTTTATAAATTGTTAACTAGAAAGTATTATTAACGTCTCTTACATGTATACAACAAAATACTATTCCATCAAATTTCTCACATGTATACAACAACATACTATTCCATCAAATTTATGGAAGGTAAAGGCTCAATCTCAGCAATATTAATGGAATTTATACTTGGATGGGGGGGTTTATCAAGGAAGAGCGTAACCGTAATGCATGCTGGTATTTTGTTATATTTAGATGGGGTTTGTCAAGGAAGAGTACAACCCTAACACATGTTGGTATTTCAAGAAATGGAAGTTACGATTTTTCGTTTTGAAAGTAAATCGATTAAACTAATTGTATTATATAAATATTTTTAAGTTAATTATTGACAGTCGACTTTATTTATCAACAATCAACTTTATTTATTGACAATCATTCGCCAATACCTTATGATCACCATACTCCTCACCATTTGAGTTACAACCCATTAGCTACTTGCCTTTTTCTTAAAAGTTTCTTCTCTATTATGTGATTCCAATCTTTTATAATATTTCACTCACAATCTTTGATTGAATTAATGTCTTATTTATTTAAATGTATTGTGATTTTTGCAGATTTTGTTCGTTGGTGGAATAAACACAACATCTACTTCGTTAGAATGGACGATGAGTGAGATGATGAGAAACCCCCATGTGGCAAAGAAATTACAGCGAGAAATCGAGTCTGTAGTAGGAAAACACGGCACTGTAAGAGAATCTGATCTTGGCACCATGGAATACCTGCAATGTGTGGTTAAGGAGTCCTTGCGACTCTATCCTCCAGGGCCATTGATGCTCCCTCATGAATCTACACAGGCTTGCACTGTACGATCTGATAGGTTCGTTTTCCCACGGAAAACAAGGTTGATCGTCAATATTTGGGCAATAGGAAGAGATCCAGCTGTATGGGATGATCCATTGACATTCAAGCCTGAAAGATTTATGGGCAAAGATATTGATATCAAAGGCAAGGACTTCAGCATGCTTCCATTTGGTGCAGGAAGAAGGGGATGCCCCGGGGCTCTAATGGCTACCAAGACAGTGGAACTTGTGCTGGCACAGCTTATGCACTGCTTTGATTGGTGTGTCGAAGGGAATCCATCTGAGTTGGACATGAATGAAGACATTGGAATCGCTCTTAGCAGAAGAGAAAATATTTTCGCTATTCCTGCATTGAAAATGCCAAAATGGCTCTGAATTCATGGTTGTTTTTGCATCGTAAAAGAAAAGAATCTGGTGGTCAGAATAAATTAATGCATAGTGTGTTAGAATTTAGAAGAAAAGGTGAACGACTATCTTATTATCTATTTGTTTGTTTTCTTATCATATCTTCACTATTTCTGCATGCCTGAGAGGGCTGCCAACAATCCAGGCCATCTCCATGTAGATATATAAATAAGTAATTTCCTCCTATAGCATAATTTAGAAGTCATTCAATTTTATGAAGCAATTTCTGGTTGTAGGTGTTATTGTACTATTTTAATACCAGACTTGTCTGTTTAGTTTTATGTTGCAAGGGTCCTCTTCTCCAATATGGTATAAAAGCAGGTTTGCTGGTCTTGTTTGGTCATCAATAAAAAAAATGTTGTGTTGGTTGATACTCAGAGACAAAATTGTGTCGTTGTTTTTTAAAAACAGTGTTGGATTGGAGTAAATTGTGTTGACAAGTGATTATTATTGAAAAAAGGTAAATATGATATATGTGGGAAATAAGCCACATCCAGTTTAACAATGGGTTGGTCATAGAAAGGCCAGTAGTTTAGTTGGTAGAGCACTCCAATATTAAATGGAAGGTCTTAGGTTGGAGTTCTAATTAATTCATTAAACTGTAATTCAACATTAAATAAAATTGAGGATAAAATATGCTCATGGAAATATTCACGATGGTGGGTGGTGGTCTACTAAAGTATAGTGTTTAAGATTGGTTTATTTTGTTTACATAGATTTATAATACAAATAATTTTAAGAACAAGTTTAGGATATCTCATTAATATTTGATTTTATATTTATTATTAAATTTTTATGTGTATGAAAAATAAGTATGGAATGGCATGGTTCAAGATTCAATGTTATTGTAGAGTGCGTGGTTAACATGCATTTTTTAAATGGAGAAAATATAAACATACAAAAATGACCTTTTCATTTTTGTTTTAAATATTGTTTTATATATATCAAGTGTTTTGTCTGTGTGGGAATAAATAATTTAACTTATGCATTATTAAATTATCACAATAACCTTAGATCTCTCTTAGTGTTCTTCAGGTTGATCATAGTGATAAAGATATAGATCGTTTAGGAAATTACATGATGGGTTCTCCAAGGGGTTCCCTTCCCCCTGGAAACCATCTTTCAAGCAAATAGTGACTGGAGCCACAAATACGATTTCAAAAACATAGATTAACACTCTCATGCAGGCAGTTGGTAAGAAGAAGATACGAGAGATAGAAAATGGAGGCAAAATAACAAGCATGCAAGCCACAAAAGAGAACCCTATTACCATGCTTGATCTGGGGGAAATCAAGAAGAATATAGTAGGGCTTTATCGTAGAAGCTTGATCTACAAATTCATGGGAGCTCAACTAACCCTTGAAGAATTGCTTGCATGGACCAGAAGGAACTGGAGGACAAACGGAGACTACAAACTAAAAACGTGTGTCAGAGGGTATTTTATTGGAATATTTGCTAATGAATCTAACAGGGACAAAGTGTTTGGAAGAGGGCCATACTTATTTCGAAATGTGGGTCTTTTCATAAAGCATTGGCATATAGCCTTCAGGGCAATAAAGGAACTCCCAACCATGACACTGGTATGGGTTCAAATGTACACCCTACCACAAGAATTTTGGTCGAGGTATGTCTTTGAAACTATTATAAATACTACTGGTAAACTAGTAGACTTATCTAAACCTTACCATTGTAAAGGTCTATCCAGTTATGATGGAATCTATGTTGAGTTGGGTGTCACAAAATCCCTTCCCAAGAATATTACCCTGAAATTCAGAGAAATGGAATGGGTCCAAGATCTAGATTATGAGAGCATCTTGTTTTGGTGTAGAAGCCACCACAAATATGGACACTCATCAGAGAGTGTCTCACTTTATAGAAAAAAGTGTCACAGAGAAAGTACATGAAAAACAAAGAAAGACTCAGAGGGATTTGTCAAACCAAAAAGAAGCTAAAAATAAAATCGTGACAAAGTATGTGTCAAAGGAAAGCAAAAAAGGCACCAATGGGAAACCTACCTCAAAGAAAGGGGTGGATTTCATTAAATAAATCCATTCAAATGAGAACCAAGATAACATAGAAACAAAGGACATCATGGCAAAGTACAGATTCAAAGAAGACCTATAAAACTTACTAGAAGAACCTACCAAAAGGAAGTCAAACCAATAAAAGATAAATAGTCATCAAGGAAAATAGATGAAAGGAGAAGGCATAAAGGAAGAACAAAAATACAAGGAAAGCTGGACAAGTATGGATGAGGAAGACGAATCAGACTTAGTAACCAATGACGATAATGTGGGTATTACGCAAACTCAAAACCTCAACTCCAAAGGAAATTATGGAAAAACAAGGAGAGAGGCACCTAGTCATAATAAAAAGAGGCATGACGAGGCAATGGAAGCTATTTGGGCATGGACCCAATCTCAAGTAGATACACTCTTGGGAGGCACCAAGCAAAATAACCTTGCATAATGTAGATCATCTCTTGGAATATAAAAGGTCTCAATGCCAACTCTAAAAGGAGAACATTGAAACCACTGATTACACAAGATAACTCTGATTTAGTGATGTTACAAGAAACTAAATTGTAAAATTGAGTGGAGCACAATAAGAGCATGTCAATATTCTTACGAAGAGATATTGTAGGGTAGGATGCCATAAGAACAACATGAGGACTGGCAATGATATGGGATCCTAGCTTAGTGAGGTTGGAGAATATCCAAGCCTAAAGTCAGTACCTTATGTGTAAAGTGGCTTCTATAAGGATATAGATCAGTTTCTCTTTGATAAACATTTATGGCTCCCAAAACAAAGAGGAAAGGGAACAAACTTGGCAACAACTAGAGGCTATAATCAAAGCGAAATAGAAGGCCTATTGGGTCTTGGGTGGGGGAGAGCGAGGGAATTCAATGCAAGACTAGATGCCTCGAAAAAAAAGGGAGGAAACACAGGAGATAAGTATTATTTGAACCTCCAAAACTTTGTGGACACTACAAAACTATGGGATATTAAAAAAAATAAGGATGGTTCACTTGCAGCAATAAAAGAACAAGGAAGAACCTTATTCATGAAAGATTGGATAGATTTTTGGCCTCAAAAAACTGGGTGGAAGATAGGTCTATTTTTAAAACTAAAGTTCTCAAAACTCCATGATCATATCACTAGTCGATAGCATTACATATCTTTCAAGACAAGAAGCCAGCAAGAGCTTCCTTTAGGTTTGAGAAAATATAGATTGAACACCCTAACATCAAGGAGTATATCACCCAACAATGGAAAGCCCAAATAATAGATTTATGAAAAAAATGTATTTATTCTCATAGAAACTTAGAGATTTAAAAGAGACCTTGAAAATAGAATCATCACATTTTTAGAAATATATTTCAAGTTAAACAAGATCTAGTTAAGAGAAGTGGTGAGATTCAGGAGAATAAAATGGAAGGCAACAATTCCATAGACCTCATAGAGGAGGAGGAAGAAGTAACAAGGAACTTGGAGGAGGTGTACAAAAAGGAGGGAGTTTACTGGAAACAAAAATCTAGAATAAGATGGCTAAAGGAGGAGACCAGCACACAAAGTTCTTTCATCTCTCATTTAGAATCAAAAGACATATATATATATATATATATATATATATATGGAAACTAGAGACCCTAAAATGGACTAGCATGGAGGAGCGTGGAGGAGCTCAAGGACAATAAAAAATACATGGTGAGGTTCTGGGAGGATACGTTGTAACAGGATAATGAGGAGATACAGGTAGATCAAGAAGTCTTCTAGAGACATCTATTTGGAATAGCATAAGGGACCAAAGATCTTCTCAAGGGGCTATTCTGACAGGTTAAAAATGGGGATAGCACAAACTTCTGGGAAGATAGATGGATTACACATAAACCCTTGAAAATGGAACCAAACCTTGATAGTATTTGAGAAGAAAGTATTAAGCTTTGGGGGCACAAAGTGAAAAATTACTAGGATGAAGGAGTAGAGCTAGACCACAAGACCCTTTCTTAGAAAAAGTTCAAAATCTAGATGGCTCATAGAATGAAAACCATAAGTTTATGAATGGCCTATTGCTAGGTTTTAGGATTCCTTGGAGTGTAGATAAAAATACCTGGAACTAGAATAGGAAAGGCACATGGGTCTACACAGTTAAAGAAGGATATATAGCTTAGATGGAAGGTCCTATCAGAGGGCCCGAAGGTTTATTATGGGATAGTATATGGAGTTCTAAAGCATGGCCAAAGGTGAAAGGTTTCTTGAGGTTGGTTGTGCATGGGAAAATTCTAACAAGAGAAAACCTAGAAAAGAGATGTATTTTAGGGACCATCTAGATGTGTCTTGTGCTACTATAAGAAGGAAAAAATAGAGCACCTCCTCCTCCACTACAAATTTACCTTGGGATTATGGAATTGTTTTATTAACAGGTTTAACATGAGTTGGAGCATGATTAAGAATCTTCCAGATCATCTCAAAGGGTGGAGGTGTAATAATAAATTAAATATTCTTAAGGGCATATGGAAAATGGCACCGAGTATGATCACCTGGAAAGTGTGGCTAGAACGGAATGCAAGAATATTCGAAAATAATGATCAGCACAAATCTTAAGAGAAAGTCTGGATAGAAATAGAAGCTAGTATTATGGAGATAGTCTTATCCTCAAAACAAATAAAGAATAAGGAAGTTGATCTAGAGGAAATCAAGATTCTCTAAAATTAGGGAAAGATGAGAAAGTTTTTTGATACTTTGAAACCTAGCAATAAGTAAAAAAAGGAGATAATAAGAGAAGGAATAAAATGGGCTCCCTCAGAACAGGGATGGTACAAGGTCAACTTTGATGGTGTGTCAAAACAAAACCCAGGAAAGTCTGGCATGGAGGTTATTTTAAGAGATCATAAGGGGAAGGTGATAGCCTATAACGAAGTCTCTGCAGGTATCAATTCCAACAAAATAACTAAAGCCGAGGGATTAATACTAGGAATGAAGTTGGCATTGAAAAATAATATTAAGAAATTGGTAATATAAGGAGACTCGATGTTAATTATTAAAGTAATAGAGGATGGAAAAAATCTTAACTGGAGACTAAAAGGGATCATAGAAGAAGGGTGAAAGTTACGTAACCATTTTGAGGAAGTCAAGTGGAACCATACGCTAAGAGAAGGAAACCGAGTTGCAGACTGATTAGTGAACTACAGGGTACATTCTGAAGCAAAATATGGAATAGGAAATATGACCACAATCTCTGAAAATATGGAGATGGAGGAATTTAAGGAAATAATCAAAAAAGAGTGCATTGTTTAGTTAATAAATTGCAGGGGAGGATGAAAATCAAAGAAGAAGGGCGAAGTGGGGAAAGGAAACCTGCCAAAAATGAGACAGTAAATTATTCTCCCAAAATTATTAAAAATAAAAATAGTCGAGATTGCATGCAAGTCTTTATTAGAAAACTTTCTTAAAAGATAAGACTTACATGCAAATTCCTTGAACTTGTTAAAAGAACACTTGTTCTTTTTAGAAAGTATGATTAGACTAAATTTTCATGGTGGAATTTAGCAAGTTAACTTTTTATAAAAACTAACTTCTTCTTGTCTTTGTAAGTTGCCTTCTTAGTTTTTTGATATCAATAAAAAAATTAAATATGTATATGTATATGTATAGATATAGGTATATGTATAGGTATATGTATATGTATATCTGTATGTATGTATGTATGTATGTGTACACACACATATTATACAATAACTTCTTAAGCTTAAACCCTATATTAATTTTGTATTTGCCTTGTCTTAGTGTGAGGAACATGTGTATGGTCTTAATAAAAATGTTCATATGGTGTTCCACCATATTTTCTTGAGAAACACTCTATAAAAAATGGGTTCATTCGTCTTTATCATTTTTATCTTTCCCAAACATTGAAAGTCGATTATAGAAGCTAATTTCATAAAAAAATGAATTCAACTAATCTATAAGTCTATAAACATATATAATCATTTGATCATAAAGCACTCCTATTATTTTATCATCTAATATATTCTTGAAGTATTTTGTTAACATTCTAATCATTATAAAATCTTTGTTTATCAATTTACAATTTTATTTATATAATTTGAGGGGCATAACGAATAAGAAATATTAGATTAACTCTACCTATGCCGACCCCCGCGCCCCTCCAACCAACCCCAAAAAAAAAACTAAAACAAAACTTTTCTTAAAGTTTATTTTTCAAGATTTTTCAATTTTGGAAAACTAGAAGCATAAGTGCAAGAATTCAAAAGAGGAAACGATTTATCCAAAGTCTTCAATCAACAAGCACATGGTGGTGGAGTCATCTCCTTCATCCTCCCCTTCATAATAACAAGCAGACATCACCACTCAAAATCAAGTTGACCCTAAGCAGCTGACCGAATAGGAAAACATCATAGCCCAGGGGAAAACTGTTGAAGAACAATCAAAGGAAGAAAAGGTGCAGAAGGCAGCTACGAAGAAGGCTCGCAAGGCAAAGAGGAGGAAGACAAAGGAGGCAAAATGCAAAGCTACTAAAGACAAGTAGCAGAGGAAGCAACAAGAGGAGGAAAACACAAAAAAGGCAGAGGACGCAAATGTACAAAATTAAAAAGGATGGACAAGCTATTGCAAAGAAGATGAATGAATAAGCAGAGGTCGAGTAGCGAATGCAACAAACAATACAAGAGGTGTAAAAATTGAAGCAGCGGGTAAAAGAACCTACAAAGAATGAATCCGAACAGGGAACTCAAGAGGCGCAAGCAGTGCATAAGAAGGCGGCTAACTTTAAGGAAGCAATTAAGGCATAAGAGGAGAAAGAAAAAGAAGCCTTGTGCAGGTAAGAAGAGCAAGCAAAGAAGTAGGCCCAGGGGAAAGAAGCTAAGGATAAGGTAGAGGCAGACACCAAAGTGAAAACAGAGGTAGATACCAAAGTGAAAACAAACGCAGATGTCAAAGCCAAAGCAGAGGTAGATGCCAAATCCAAGGCAGAAGCACAGTGCAAAACAGAGCAACAAGTCACAGCAGAGCAAGTAATAGAGTCCTCGACAAAGGGTGTGATACTTGAATCCTAGGAGCCACCTTCTAAATCACAATGCTCTAGGTCCACCCAAGCGAATGCACAAAAGGAGGCATCTCAGCAAAAGTAACTCCCCAACTAATGGTTGTGAAATGTACTTGCAACCTCAACTCGATAAACTTCTTTTTCTTTACCAATGGCACAAATAAAGAAGGCACATGTCATGGTCGAGACTTCGAGTTTGGATCTGGCCACACCAGTACAAGAAGCATCTCTTGATGTTCCTAGCTTCCACTATCAAAGCAAATTGAAGGAACGAATGCATTTCAAAAATATGTCACTAAAAAGGCTGTGGCACTAGAGCAAGAAGCATCGCAGCTAAGGGAGGAAAATTCAGGTTTCCACTTTCACCTCTCCAAAGCTCATCAATTAATAGATGTTACCTACCGTGCCTTGGTCACTGAAGTTTTGGATGACCAAATTACGTCTGAGGATAAGCAGTTCACAACCCTCTTGTTGTAATTAACCAAAGACTGACTTATTGCACAAAAACTATAACAACTTCGTGCACAAGGTTAAAACCTCAAGGCTGAAATAGAGGCTATTTTTGAACTCCTCAAGGAGTATTAATAAGTCCTCGACACTGTTGCGCAGGAAGTTCATAACATAGCTCAAGACATGCTCGATTGGAAACAACAGTTGAACACCACATGGACTGAGGCCAAACTAGAATTTTCCAACACTGACAAGGCCAAAACTGCAATGGAGAATTAATCTGCTACTTCTAACGCATTGGATAGTGCACTCAAGTAGTCATTTGAAGCAAGAGACAGTGTCATGCAAAGGATGCAAGCCTAGCAAAATGAAAGAATGCACAACACATTTTTTAGTATTTAGACACAAAGGCATGTAGACAAACTAGAGGAGCTACAACAAGAAATTCATTAGAAAGTATTGAATGCTAAGGCTATGCTCACAATCACCGAAAATGAGGATATTCAAAATCTTTGATTGAATACCAAGAACCAATGTGCACTAAGATCACTATGGTGCGAGAAGCTATTGTTGATTGGACAATGTTCAAAAAGGACATATCCCATTTGGATAATTTCATCGTAGAGATCATCCAGGGGCCGCAAATTCATTCCTCCTAATCAACTCTAGCAGGAGCTTCATCAGAAAAATATAGCCATAGCTACACAACCAGCAATCCAACCTTAGAAACTACTGCCAGCCCCAGATTCTACAGCTACAACTTCCTCAACAACTCAAGCATAATCATCTTCGTAGCCTCCTCCAGTTCCTTTAATGCAGTCGATGCCGCCACCTTCTTTGTAGGTACTATGTACACTTCAATTTTGAAATTTTGAAAAGTTTTCATTAGAAAATCTTGAAACATTAGGACCAGGGCCAGGTTGGTTGAAACCTTGTAAAGCGCAGCCACCTAGTTATACCAATCTATTAAAAACCTGAAAGGGCGGTAGATTGATATGCTACTTGGTTGAAAACTCAAAAGGGTGGCTAAGTAGTGTGTAAGAGGTAAAATTGATAAATGACACCTTTAGCGATAACTTCAAATAATGTTTTCAATCTGACCTTTCTCATCAAGGAACTCCCCCAGATCCAATATGAGGCACACTTCTTGCAACCCTCTCAGGACAAAACAACGATTTAAGTTCAAAAAAGTGTTGGTAGTAGAACAAGGCTACAAAATCACAGTGTATAGGTGTATGACAAGTGTGTGTTTCACACCATTTTGTATGTAATATATTTTTTTTGTATGCCACTCTAGTTGTATATCAAAAGTATTCAGAATGTGAAGAGTCTTCTTATAGATTGTAGCGAAAAACTGGAATATGAAGCGCCAAATTATTTTGAAAACTCTATAAATACCGATCATTTATACTAAAAAAAAGTTCCAAAATATTGAGATCAATATAGAGATTAAAAAATGGTTTTTCTTTATGTTTCTTTATGTTCCTTGTGTCGATATGTTATGAGTTATTGTAATATGTTTGTTATGAAAACACTTAATGTTTTGAGTTGATTATATTTGCGAATCGTGATAATTATCATTCTCTGTTATATTTGAATTGATGTAAAAATTTTGTGTGAATTCCTCTTTTTTGTTTTTGTATTATATTTAGCACAGTTATCCCCTATTATCAAGTTTTGGTGGGTTTCCCAGGAACCTCTACTAACAAGTTCAAACAAGAATCCAAACCCCATGTAGAACAGTGAAGAGTCCTCGACATTGTCGTAGTTGGATGTGGGATTCAAAGTCCCAACCAAGTAAGGATTGAGGACACCTATGTATGAAGTTGTAAGCAAAGAGATAAGGCCCAACTAGGTCGGGAGCAAGTTATGTTGAATGCACATAGTGTTAATCGAACTTGGGAGCCCAATTAGGTATGTGGTTGTTTAAAACATTCAAACTCTACAAAATAAGCCTACCCAAGTCTATTTTATAAAAAGTGCATTTTAAAATGTTAATGCATGTTCCAACATATCTGATTAGGTCTACCTGTAGGTGGACATAGGTATTTTGTGTCTTGAACTTTCTCTTGGTCGTTTTAGTCTATGAGGGAAAGTGGAACGCCATGGAATGGGAAGAGTCACTTTGGAAATCTGTTGGGTCATACCATTCCCATTTTAAATGGAAAAATAGCACTTGTATGCAAATTCCTTCCAATGAAATTTTTTTGGGGGGAAACTAGGATCGTAATTTTTATCTCCTCTTGAATCGATAAAGCATTTGTTGTTGAAATTTGTATTTGGAACTTGTCATTGAACTTGTATTTCGTTGTAATTATTTTAAAAATGAATGCAAGAAAGAATCTCTGTTGATATGGTCAAGTCTAAATATGTGCAAATGTGTGTCCATAAAATGGTGAACCCTTGCAACGCGGGTTTTAATGGTTGTCCTTAATTGGATACCCTGCGTAGTGCTTGTACCACCTTGGGTGCATCTTGGGTAGAACTATGCAAAATATATATATTAAAAATATAGAAGTTCTAGACTAATAAATAAGGATTAAGTGATATTACCCATATAATATGCACATAAAAACTAAAATAACCACAAAATTCTAATTGAATGCCAAATGTCATGATAATATTAATCATAAATACCAATTATAATTTATTACATCAGAATTAATTTTGAATCATTTCCTTTTCATCGAAAACATCAACATCATCATGCGGTTCATTAGAATCACAAGGACTAGTACTCCCATCACTCCTACTAGCTAATTTATGTGTGGATAAATAAGTATCAATGTCAACTAATGAATGGTGGGGAATATTCAAAGGACATTAACTTGGGAAGCATCCAAGTTAATGTCCTTTGGATCTATATCCCAATGCTTTCTCACCCCACCTTGTAGTCTAACTTCTTATGCAATAAAAGACGTAAGTTAGAGAGTACAAACCCTGACTCCTCAACATTTTTTGTTGTCAACATGTTGCGCTTATGTGAGTGGAAGAAATTATATGTGCTCCAACTTCGCTTAGATGAAGATAAACTCACAACCTATATTAAAATTTATAAAATTTGAAAGTTAAAACTCGAGTCTTAAATTAAAACAAAAAGAAAGAAGGAAAGAAAGAAGAAAAAAATTAAATAAGTACTTGTGACACAACTTGATTGCAAGAGGATGTATGGATGTGGATCCTTGGCCATAGAGGTAGCACCACATATGAGAATACTTCTTGTATTTCTTTTAAAAAGCACCAAGGCTATGACCATGGGAGGTAATGAAACTCTCAAACTCGTTCATAACTATGTCTTCTACCTCAAGATTGGAGAAGAGCCTAACGAATGCTAACTTATACCCTTCAACAACTTCGACATATATGTATGGTGACAACATCCTCGACAAAGAAATGATTGCAATGCTATAGAGTCAAGGAGTCGATGTAAAGACAAGGAGATGTAGCAAGACAATTATTTGTTCCACTAGTCAATGGGGATCGAATGCACTCATTTGAAAATTCTCTACTCATGATCTTGTTGTTTTGCATTTATGATGTGCTTCATTTTTTTAATCATTGAGTCGATGTCATCATATACTTCTCCCACACATCCCTGATCCACGTCAAAGAAACGAAACATACTCATAATGGGCTATGTGAAACTCAACAAATAATCTACACAAGCCACCAATTGTTATATAATATTGTCATTTCACTCTTTGAGCTTGCTCTTTGCTTGACTCCCTCCATACACTCCACGTGGCTAATGACCATAATATTAAATGTCTCTCGCACCTTCACAAGTGGTTTCAAGACGATTATGTGAAATGAAAATCTAGCCTCAACAACATATTAAAAAATTAAAGCAATTTAAAAAAATTGTGAAAATCTATAAGTGCTATATCTAAAAAATTAAAATAAAATTACTAAAATAAAATAAAAAATTGTTTCACTTACTTTCAACAACTCCAAATTCGAGAAGGATCTAAATATGGCTTGGAAGAGGTGTTGGTTCATGTCAAACATGTGAATCTCCTCAGCGTCGACATACACTTGTTTTATCCACTCAATTTTGTTGCCCAACTTCTACAACATGAGGTTGAGCGAATGTACAACACAAAGTGCTCATACCTCGCCTCCATCAATATCCCTGCAACGTTACAATTTTTGCCATTATTTATTATGACTTGAATAATATTTTTGAGGACCCCCACCTCAATGGCTTTGAAGAGGATGTTGGTGATGAACTTGACATCCTTCCCACACTTCTCGCAATCAACAACCTTCAAAAACATTGCCCCTTTCAGGGGCAAAACAACCACATTGATTGGAGACCTATGTTTTGCATTTTTTCATCTATTAGAAATAATGGAGACCCTCATTTCAGCCCACAAATCCCTAATTGGCGGCAAATAATCGTCAATATGTTTTTTCTCCTTTGCAACTACGGTGGTGTAGAGCTTCTCATACGCTAGCCCTTTTAACCTTTTAAAGCCTCATTGATCGATCTCAACATTTCTTGTCAAATAGTGACCTAACCAAATTGAAGGACAATTCGTTCACAAAGACATCGTGAGATATACTCATCTGTAATATCCATAGCATCATTTTAAAAAGAACTTCCCAATTTTCATTTTGTTCTCTTTTGTGAAAGAAAAAAATAATTTTCGTGTGTGGAGGGTGTTGCCAAAAATGATGTATTACAACCACAACTATAGAACCGTTACAAGGAGTTGGGGCAATTGGTGGCTTTCTTCGACAAAGAGTGACTCGATTTCTCAACATGGATTGCATCTTCTTCTCCATGCTCCTTAATGTATTCAAAGAGTTTTTATTTTAGAATCGGATTATCTTGCTTCCCATTGCAATCTTTAATGCCCACTTTAGGTATGTGACATAAATGGGCTTTCCTCTGATGTTTGAGTTAACATATATATTATCACAACCATTGCATTGTCAAATATACCCCTACCCCTTCCCCTCGCCACCCTCGCCCGCCCCATCCAAAACTCGTTCTATCATTATCACATACTTCCGGAATGATGAATGTAGATCAGTGTTTGAATCGAGATTGGCTTGCAGAGGTAAAACCTATTGACATTGTAATATATTTAGATATGAGTTAAAAACCCAACACATTTCAAAAAAAAAACCTAGATCATAAAGTGCAACATTTGACGTGTAAAATAAATGATTGAAAAATATACATATAATGAAAACAAGAATGAAGAAAGGTTGTGAAAACTGAAAACAAATAAAAACCAAAAATATATATATAGTTAAGAGTTTAAAACCCCGCTTGGAATTCAATAATACTCCTTTGAAGCTCCTCAATCACCTTGACACCAAATGAGTTTTCCAATCAGAATTGGAAAATAATTCCAATGTTACTTGATGAAACTTCAACTTTACATAAGCAACGGGAGGTGAGTATGCAATGAAATAATGAAAGATAAGTGTTTTTGTTTTTGTGTTTTATTTTTATATTTTGTATTCTTTTATCTTATGTTTGTGTTTAACTTTTAAGGTTTGTGATATGCTTTTTATTGTTTTTTGGTCATTGCTTTATGTCTAATTTTGAAAAATAAAATTACTATAGATTCGGCACAGCTTCGTCTTGGATGACCCGAGCCCAAGGTCTCCCTAGACTACTGAAGAACTCAGGTCATCCAGGTCAAATCCAAGGCAAATCCACAGAGGTATTGGAACCATACAAGGTATGGGCTGGACCGGAGTTTAGCAAAAGGGGGGTGGGGCATGGCACAAGACAAATTAGCAACTTACATTTTAACTTCATTTGATACGAAATGCATTTGGAAAAAAAAAAAAAACCCTATAATTCAAAAATTTTAATAATTTATTAAATTTGTGGAATCTCGCCGAGTTTCGATGCAAAGTCCAAGTCCGAGTCAAAAATCAGCTTGCTGAGTTTTGGCCAAGTCTGAGTATGAGTTAAAAATCGGCATGCCGATTTTTTGGCAGAGTCCAAATCTTATTACTGCAGTTTTGGTGGGTTAGTGATTGAAAGTTGTTTTGGTCTCTCCTCCCCACAAGGATTTTCCTATATCTGTATTTTTGTAAGTTCTCTGTTACATCACACATGGGCCATGCAACCATCCAACAGTTTGTGTTTTATTTGTGTGAGATTGTGTTAAAGATTTGTACATTTATTTTTTGAATCATTAAAAAGCTTATTACAGCCCCAAAAGAAATGAAACTGAATTGGCAAGTCAACTATTCAACTTGCAAGGTTACAAAATGTAGAGTAATAAAATGCATATTAAAATGAGACACCGTGGTAGAGAAAATGACCAAAAGCTGTTTCAAGGGAAAAAAAAAAGCACCAGAATGAAATGCAATAACAGAAATGTGCAATTTCACTTTGGCTATTTTTTTCCTTGCATTGGGCAAGCAAAGCTGGATAGAAATCGTTTGTACATGTTTTCAACTTGGAAAGAAATCTCAATAACTACTTTGGGATGGAAAATAATGCACAAAAACAATGAGATTATCCTAGAAAATAAATGGGAAAAGGCAAAGAATTTTGAGTTATCTTAAGTGATGCCAGCATGCCTAAATCATTTTTAAAGTATGAGGATTCATCCATTAGATCGGGTAACCATGATGAAAAACATTTATTTATGCTCAAATCAAGTACTGCATGGTACTCACAAGAAAAAAAAAGATTAGACTTGTCAAGCCAGTGATACACTTACCTGATCGGCATTTAGTCTCTCCTACTAGGATAATCTAGTCATATTTTTTCCATATATTATTTGTTCTCTGTTATCCCATGATCAAGCTCAATACAGAATAATTGTTGAATTTCAAGGAATAAGCCAATTCATCAACGTGTTACAAAGCACAACACAGACACACTCCTACCATCACCTTATATTCATGAATACAGATGCTTTTGATGGGAATGAACATAGTGCGATGGTCAACATAGCAAATTTCCTTCATAACCACATCAAGTTGAATTAAAAACTTTGATAATAAAAGAAGTGTCTTGTATCATACATATTCTCTCTGAATAATATAATCATTTTTTATGTATGTCATTGCTCTCTGCTAACCCTTGTTCCGGCTCAATACAGGAAAACTGTTGAATTTCAAGGAAAAAACTTATTCATCGATGTGTTACAAAGCACAACATAGCAAGATACTCTTAGAGTACACGTGGGGCAACTGTTTTATGCAAGGACATCTTCCAAGGACAAGGAAAAACACATTCAATGTAGTAAATGCTTCAAAGATATTGACAAGGAAAAGTTACTCCTTCAGATTAATTCAAACTTTAAACCTATGAAAAGCTGTTGAGAGGATGTTGCTGGCAAGTTGGATATGTAGTAGGTTTTTGGTTCTCTTCCAGATGTTTCTGGCATTACTTATACTGCTTAAGCGATGTATTTTGGCAGTATTTTAACTGTTTATATATCTCTTTTGCTCTGTTTCTCTTGAGGACTTGATTGGTCCTTTTGCTCTCTTTTTGACTGTGCTTCTTCTAGGGTTTCGGGGCCCTAGTCAAAAAAAGCACCCCTTTTAACCTTAATAAAAAAACACAGAGAGACACTCCGCCATCACCTTATATTCATGAATACAGATACTTTTGATGGGAATGGACATGGGGTGATGGTCAAAACAGAATTTCCCATATAACTACATCAAGTTGAATTAAAACCTTGGATAATGCAAGGAGAGACCTGTATCATGCATATCTTTCTGAATTATATCAAGAGAAAAAATAAAAAAATTGGTCAACCAATTTGGCTACCAAAGACGTACAATTTTGTCTGTGACATTAAAACACATTACAGGATAGAAACATTAAACAAGTTACCTGTCATACAGCAGCGATCACAATAACTTCATTGGCACTTGGGAATAAAAACTGTATGTTCATGTTCCGCTTAATTTAACTCATGATGCTGAGCTTCAAGCAGATCTCTTCAGAATCTTTACTTTATTACCTTATGAATAGATCCCTACCAAATCAAAAAATATTAAATCACTCAACAACATCAAGCAGATGACCACTTGAACCAATATGCTTGAAGTCTACAATAGAGTTGTTGTGAAGAAAACCGAAACCAAATTTTCCATTTGTATATTGCCAAAGCCTGCCTTCAGTATTACCGATTGGCGAGATGCTGATGCCATGTCTAAATCTAGCAGAATCGGAAATAATACGAAGGACCTGAGTAACTTCCACCTCTTCATATAGAGTGCATTTGTTGATATCTGTTTGAATGCTATCCACGGGCCTTATGTGCGTGCGACAGTTGTATAATTCCTCCTCTTTAGATGAAAAATTTAGACCAGTGGAAGATGTATAATCTGCTGTCCAAGAAACCGAGCCATCGCCTGAGATATTTTGTAAATATCCCCCAACTTTTCTGCAAACTATTCCACCCCATTCGTTATATGATACAAGGATAAATTCCAGGCTCATGGAATCAGAAATGCCCTGACAAAAAGGAGATGTACAGGAATTAGGTTTTAGCATAAAATGGTGTTGGTGAGGAACAAACAGTCCAGAACCTCTTGCAAAGAAACCTTATGCTCAACCAGTTTGCTTCAATTGATGAAGATAATTCTGACATGGAAGAATGAAATCTACCAGCAGCATTTGAATTTGAAGGTTACCTTGCCTGCCAAAATGAACTTTGTTGATTGGTTTAATTTTCAGCTTTGACCTTTAAAATGATACATTTGAATTGGGTAATCTATATTATGTTGAACCATATTTATTTCTGAGAATCACTGTCATCTTCTTCAGCTATACATCCAAGTTGAATCACAAAGATGTTGTGCAATGCAGTCAACTAATATGCAGATTGCATCCAATCTATATGCATGAAAGTATATAGATTCAAAACCATGCAGATAAAAAGGCATTTGACATTTGTGTTTAAAATTTAAAGATGTCTTTCACTTTTTATTGGACGTCAAATCCCAGGATTCTCTACGAAACAGAGAAAATCAATAATCAAACAAGGACCAATACACAAAAAAGGCCCAAAAGAGCAATCCTGAATCTGGTATTCTAAACAAAACTCGAGCCAAATTTGTGAAGCTAATGGACACTGATATCGATAAAGATACTACAATTAAATGAACACCCCAAGGATACAAGACTGTGCGGATATGTACGCTCTAGAGTCTAAACACTGAACTCCATATGTTTGTTCATTGGCAGACTCTTTCATTCTTACAACTCCAGCACTTTAGTATTTATCTTTTCAGCATGTATATTTTGGAAACATATTGTGAGACAATGGTGCCTTTGTGAACTCTGATGCTCCTCTGTTTTCCAGATTATCATTATTTAAGCCTCATTAATGGCGATCTTTCCTTCACCTATCTCATTTTGCTACTGCCTTATTGAGTTACCTGCAAATTGTAAAACTGCAATGCATTCAAACATATTTTAGTGCTGACATCATTCTTATTGCTTTGATATTTGAATGGAGTGAAACCGTTTTCTGCTGTTTAAGTCTATGTTGATCGTCAAGCTCGAGATATCTTGATGAAGAATTTAACGTCTTCGCTGAAACTAAGAAATAGTCAGCATTTCACCCACTATAAGCAGACATACTAGGTGAATGATTGAATATCATAAGATAACTGTTATTTTCTTCTTTAAAAACTATGCCAGTGCTGAATACAACAGAAGTGCCCCTAGATATGATTGTTCCTATCCAGATACACCCCAGATACTGCCAAAAAATAAATGGTGTATCGAACAGATACCCCAGCCATATCCGTGCCTATATCCATATCGAAATTTTTGATTTCGAGTAGTTGAAGATACGTCAGATACGAATACGACAAGGGTAGGCAAAGTATCCTGTAACTTAGCAAAATTGACATTCCAGATTCAGGGTTGCTTCAACTATTTGCCAAACAGTTCTGTAACTGAATGAAAAACAAAAAACACATACATACCTTCCAAAGACCCTGCAAAGGGTGGGCAGGAGTGGGACAGAAATTGACAACTTTGACAAAGTGCTCTGCCTCCTTCTTCCTCCTCCCATGACTCGCCTTCTCCTTTTCCTTCCTTCTCTGCTTTCTCACGGACTTATGCCCTCTCAGACTGATCTTGGTCGCAAAGTACTGGTCAATCTGAGTCTGCAGTCGATCAGGAAGGCTTCCATAACTGCCCCCATCCTCCACCAATTCCCTACTTTCCTTCTTCGACAAATCCCAACAGCTGCTACTTCTTCCCAATTGGCAATTATTCGCCCAATTACGATCCTCATTCTCCCCCACAACAATATGACAATTCCCAACAAAGCTCAAGTTCACCCGCATCAAACCCTCCCCCACCCTATCCTCCACATCCCAATCCTCAGAGGGGTTCCTGACTTTAGTCAATCTCACCCCACTGTCCACTTTAAGATCTGACAAACCAGACCCACTATCCAAAATGGCCAATGATGCAGACCCACTAGTGGTCACGTCGCTGACTCCATCGTTATCTTTGCCGAAACCAGAAAACAAACCAAATAAGCCTTCACTTCCGCAAGTCTCACCCAATGCCGAACCCAGTAACCAATCAGGATCAACAAAGCACAAACCCTTACCCTCAGATGACACACCCATCCACAGAAAGGGCACCTTGCGGACCTCATAGCTGCCAAGCCTAACAGGGATAATTCTGTTAGCTATCACACAATAATCCCCCCAATCAAAAGTAACCAGGGGCCCAATCCCACCATAACCTACCCCTCGCCAAAAACCCACCAGATTCTCCCATTTTTCCAAAACCTCGTACAACACCCGATACTTAATTTTCCCATTGCCCCATTTCTTGACCTCTGTTTGATCCCCCCACCGCCTCACGCACATGGCGAGCCAAACCTTACGGTCATCTGAGCAGAGCTCGTGTAGCCGTCTGTTGAGGCAGCGGCAGGTTGAAATCTCAGCCGGCGAAAGGAAGGACAAAATGCATATAATCACATCCTCCGCTACGTTGGAAAACGGACTAACACAATTGTCAATATCAATGTTGTTTTCTCTGGGGGTTTGCTTACCTGCATTTTGAAGTTCCTCGGGTCGCGGGTTCGACCCACAGAAGCAACGGTCGCCATTTCTTGATCTTTGACAAGAATTTTCAGCTGGCATTATTTTTCACAGCATTTCGGAATCTCGCGAAAGTTTTGATGGACATGAAGAGTAACTGCTAACCGCTTTGGCTGTACATGAAGACCTCCTTTAGCGTCTGAATTTTTTTTTTTCGTTCTTGTTTCTGAAGAGGGCATTTGCTAATTGGACTTGTTTCCATTCAAAGGCTTGATTTCATTCCGCTTGGAATAATTTGTTTTGGCAGTTCATGGGTATATTCCATGGATACTCGGCATTCATTTCCACTTAATTGTTTACGATCATTGTTTTCCTATAAATTAAAGTAAAGTAGTTGGATATATGATAGTTCACAAACTTTATTCAAGGATAAATTTGGCTCTAAAATAATAAAATTAGTTGGTTAAGGTACAATTTAAACAATTATCAATAATTATGTAACATAATTTTATGTACAGACCGTTGTTTTAAGAGGTAGACACAGAGGATCATCTATAGGAAGCACCGACCAAGCAAGTGGTTCCACGTTAGAAATATCTGGAGCATTTAACCCATCCAAGGGGTTGTCATAATAGTGATATGCCAACCATCAATCGGCTCCACAAGGACAACAATGTTTTTCAGAGACCGTTGTGAAGGACCAGCGTCAAACTTGCCATGAGAACTCTCACCACCCCTTAGGGGAGGGCGATGAGAAAAGTGGCCTTGGTTCTGGATTGACTTCTGCGTCGACCACCCCTAGGAGGAGGATGTGGCAGACCGTGGGGTGGGCCATCAAAGGAACCCTGCTCATGGTATAAGGGGCACTCCCCCAATGATTGAGGAGCTCCTGCAGGTGGCGGAGGTCCAGAACCATCTTTTCCACTTGGACTTAAATATGCAAATTGAACAAAAAAATAACAAAGTTTTCATTAATCGAAAATAAAATTTCACGAGTCTCGTGATTAAAAATAGTATTGTTCCTGGCTTTCCATAACTGAAAGAGAATAATAGCATGGAAGAATTGCCAGAGAAAGGTAATAAAGGCCAACCAATTAGAAAAATCCCCAAAGAGCGTTTGTTGCCAAGAGAAAACTCAGGGGGATAAGGTTGAAATAACGAATGAATCCAACACCAAACAACTTGGGCTTTCGAACAAAACCAAAATAGGTGTTTAAAAGATTATGGGCGCTTGTGAGTCAGAGAAAAGGGTTGGGGAATGTGGAGGTGGAACAGCTTCTTGCCAAGGGGAAGTCCTTGATAAATTAAACACCATAAAAAATGAGCTAGCTTGAGCTCTAGGCTAGGGTGCCACACACAATTCCAGATGGGTGAGCCAATACCTAGGAGAAGTTGAGCCTGTCTACAGCCGAAGAGAATGGACTTACCCCCTGATAAAGAAGATTGGGAGAGTAGCTCTTGAAGTGTATATCCCAAATTCACCTCTAGACTTTCCACCAGGGCCTAAAAGGCCGCAAACCAAATTTATGCAACATAACATAAGGTAACAACTCCTAAATGTGAAAAATAGAAGGCAAGTCCATATTGTTTAACCAAAACTTGATTTATAGTTCAGGCCAGGGAATCCAATCTCTAAAGGTAACCAAATCATGGATAGTGTGAATCCCTTTTTGGAATAATCATATGGTTTTAATACTAAGTAATTCAACCAGGGAAATGGAAGAAGTAGTAAGTATAGGGGACCACCATAAACTATGGTCATTCAAAGATAACCTTGTGCGAAAGCCATCCCCCACCCACTTCTAATGGGTTTTGACTACTTCAAAAGCCTTCCATATGTTTTTGACCATTAAAGAGCCAATAATCTTGGCAGGTACAATACTGATGACAAGGGATTTGTTGATATTTTTGTTTCAAAAATATCATTGCATTAATATCCTAAGGAGACCCCCCTTTATTTTTTTGGATGAACACCTAAAAACCACATAGACCCATCATTCCCTTTTGAACTACATAATCTAAAATTCTAAATGCAATTTGCACTTATGTAAATTGCTCTATGAGTTCCAGATCCCACAAATTACCCACGCCCAAGACCGGTGGAACTCGAAACTTACCATGCACTTTGCACATTTGTAAACGTGCAAAATGTTTGGTGGGCTCCACATCCTGCAAAACACCCAAGCCAGTGGAATCCATAAATCAACATGCACCTTGCACATTTGTAAACGTGTAATGTGCATGATGGGCTCTGGACCCTACCAAAACATTACAACACCTTCTACAAAATGTGGAACCCTAGGTGCACTTTGCATGTTTGTAAAACATGCAAAGTGCCCCTGGAGTTCCACCTTCCACTAAACCAAGCCAGTCACCTCCCATGGACATAGAACTTACTCCAGCAGCTCCTAGCTCTACCACCAATCACCATTACTACATTTAATGCAGGGTTTTTTCATATAAAGCTAAGCAGCTTAGGGATTTATTTATCATTGTTTAAATGCTAAGTGTGATTTTTAGAGTTCCAACTACCTGTGTCATGCCATCAGATTTCAAGCCATGTGCAAGCAAATACCTATCCACATATGCAACTCTTAAGCAACGTCATACATGGTATTCCCCTTGAAATTATCATCATATTTTTCTCATTTTAAAACATTTTCGAGATTATTTTTTACATTTTCTACAAGTTATCATTATTTCTTTAAAAGCATCATTTTAAGGTTTTTTGTGGTCAAGCATCAATGCATTGTTGCTTAGGCTAAAAGTTACAGTCATAAGATTAGGGTTTATAGGGTTTCATTTCAAGAATATCATTATCAAGATTTCCCCTAAGTGGTCATCGTTAAGCCTTGGAGTTTCCCCTCCTATTTTCATAGTCAAAATCTAGGGTTTCATTGATCCAAAAGAATATTCCTAAAAACTATACCATTTTCAAAGCATCAGAACATTCCACAAAATTATCTAACATCCCTGCAGGATTGGGACCTATCTCAAACACCCTAGACCCCCACAGGGTTTACCCTTGATCAAAGCACCTTTCACACCCACGAAATTTTCATTTTTACAGAAAGTGGACCTGCCCCAAACACCTTCCATCTCCATGAAATTTCTACTTGCTTCCATCACCCTATACCTCCATGAAACTTTCACCTACTTCAAGTACCTCCCAGTTCCACCAAAGATTTGAACTGCTCCAAAGACCTACAGATCTTGCCAACTTTCACAGTTGGTTTCTCATAAGCAATAGCTTTAGTTTTCATGCCTCTTAAGAAATGAAGTTCAAATATAAGGGCCCTAGAGTGACTCCCATCCTAGAGTCTAATGTTGCAGAGATAACAGACACAAACTTAGGTCATATTGACTTAGGAGATTTTTTGGGCTAGGATAGGTGTAGAATTTAAGAATGATTGGATCCAGAGTATCTATGACTCTGACCTTCCACAAGATGCAGCCTAACCATTTTTAGTTTAAAGCCCTAAGTTGGTCCTCACAATGGCCCAACACTATGATCCTGACAGAAGAGAGGTCTACAATGAGAAAGGGGAAAAGATTCTAAATCTAGACCTCAATTTTATTAGCTCCATATTTGCAATTCCTGACTTTGAAAGTTACTTGGATATCACTCCATAGACATCCACATAATTTTTCAAAGATGATTGAGATGGATGTTAGAATATAATCAACAAATAGTGGCTCAAGTCCCCTAAGCATTCCTCCACCAGGTTATCGAAGATCATGTATAAAACAATTTTATTGATGAAGTAGGGGACATTATCATACTATTGCATAAGGTCACCAGTAATCCTGATGCCAAGTGTTATCAAGAGTGGATGTACCAGTACATCTGAAACATCTAACAAAATAAACAATACATTAATTGGGCCTAGTTAATAAGTGATTCCCTTCAGTAGCAATTGATGGAGGTACAAACAATGGGCAAGCTCTATATGACCTCCTAAATTGTATACATCTTGGCCAAGGTAAGGTTGTTCCCAGGGCTCAACACAATTCTTGAATAGATAAATAGAGTATACAAGTACCACCCTAATCTCACACTATAGGCTAGTAGACAACACTTTAGGAGAGTGAATGATGCTTTCATCTATAACATCATTATCATGTTTGATAAGGAACATGGGAAAACAAGGTTCTCAAAGGCAACAATAGATGAAATCAGTAAATGGGGTTCTTACTTCATAAAATTCCCCACCTTTTCTTACATCAGGGATGTTGGGTTTAGTGGTTGTCCCTACACTCTTCCTCGATATATGAGCAATAAATGGGCACTAATGGAATTGGTTAGGCAACTAATGGAAACACACAAGCCTATTTATGACAGGCATAAGGCAGGGATACATTTTTCAATTTCTATTGGCCGATACACATGCCAATCCCTCTTCAAGGCCAAGTGTGTTGAGGTCGAGATGGGTCAAATGACATTGAAAACTTTGGAGTCTAGACCATTTTTTGACATATATGGCAAGGTTACCAATGTATTGACACTCGTAACGTATGCTCATGTGCCATACTATGAAGATCACTAGGAAGATTATTCAACATACAAGAAAATTGTGTAGCCTCTCACATCTACTCCTATGGGCTGAATCCAGAATGAATGCAATAAATTTTCAAGGCCTTTGATGCATATATTGAGAAACTGCATGCTGGGAATGACAAGAAAGCTGAAGAAGTTCTGGACATTGATTGATCTTTTCTCTGATTAATTTTTTTCAAATGTTTAAATGCCATTTGTAATTTCATTTCAAAAACATTATAAGTTGTAGATGTAAATGTACAACTATCTTTTTGTGACTCTTTTGAGAAAGAGAAAACATATTTTTATACTTTATATTTTGATATTGTGAAAGTGCAAATTACACTTTCTATTTTGACAAGTATGACATGTTAAAAGTGCAAAAGCATGAAGTGCAAATTGCAAGTTTCATTTTGACAAGTGATAAGACTTAAAGTTGTAAAAGTCTCACTTGCATTTTTCAAGTTAGTTTTGCATGAAAAGTGACTTGGAGTTATCTTTTATTGGAACTCAAAGTTCTATTTTGGGCACTTTTTTTTCATGAAGAGCTTTTTATAGCTAACTATAGATGAAGAAACATTGCATGGAGATCTTATGTGCCATATCACACCATGTTATGCCATTCCACCTCAAGGATCATGCCCAACCCATGCATGTCACTTTTCAACCATTTCATGAATCTAGGATGCCAAAAATAGAAGAACTCACCTCTTTTGCATCAGGGTTCCAAATCTGCATGATTTTCTTACTAGGTGTTCAAGTTTGGACAACTATATCTCATCTATGAGATCTTTTTGTATAAAAATGGGTAGACCCCATGGCCCAATCTATCTTTTTGCTACTAGTTATATTTTTCTACATTTTGGAATGTATTTACTACAAACTGTAACCTTTAGAGCAAAATAAATTAAAGATTTGCCTTTCTTGTTTTTGAGAGATGTATGTGTAAGTAAGTTATTTAAATATTTGTGGAAGTTTTGTCTCTTATTTTCAGTCACAATAAATTCATTTGTGGTATTTTTACCCTTCTGAAAATATTGTTTGATAAAAATAAAGAAACCTTTTCCTTTTTGTGAAAAATATATAAATATTACCTCTGATTTCTCATTTGTATAAGTCTATGCTTAAACAAATTCAATATAATTTTTTGCTCTATTGTGTTTATCAAGTAAGCATTAAAATTCACTAAAATATTTGGTGCAATCACCATTTTCAGGCTTTGCAAATGTCAACTCTTTTCCCAATCAAAAAACTTAGTTAGGATCAAAAACACTAAAGAGCAAAATTTCCATAAAACTGGTATCTTATTAATTTCATCAAATTTAATGAAAGGAATTTGGCCTTCTCCAGAGGTTAACCTCAAATTGCCAAGGTCCCATGGCTTTGGAGGTTTTCCCATTATATCATTAGGAAATTGCACAAGCTACAAGATCAAGACAGATGCAATCCTATGTGATAATAGTTTTTGGCATGCCTAGTGGGATCTGAAGATTACAAAGAGATTGGTGTTATTCTCAGAAATCATTGTACGAGTTTTTTGAAAATATCAAATCACTTGGTGACTCCACTAGCTTATGAATTCAAAGTTTTGAGGTTCATGTATTCCAAGTTGACAAACGAGATCATCTACTAAAGGTAAGAGGGCTGATTTTTTAGAATTGTCATTTCCATCTAAAAAGAGATCCAAAACAGTCACCCTGCAACCTAAGGTATATCCTATGGTTCTTCTCCCATATCTTGTGGTAACTCCTATCAATTTCATACCTCTTGTAATGGCTATAAATCTAAATTTTTTAGCTTTCAATGGAGGCAACCCACTATAATTGGCCTAGCATGATGATAAACATGCCTCAGCTTTGAAAAGCCTACCATATTTTATTAGTGAAACCTCTACCACTGCTAAAAAGCATATACAAGATATTACTAGCCTATGTTCAATCCATAATGTGGTGCAAAATAATGTTGTGATTAGAATTTTAGTCTCCTCTTTTAAGGGCAAAGCTCTATAATGGCATAGAGGCCTTACTCCTAGCTCAATCTAAGTTTGGGATGAGTTAGGCACTGCACTATGTAACCAATGCAAAGATAAGAGTGATGATCTTTCCCTAGTTGAACAATTAACTGTTATTCATGTTGTATTATGAGCCTATTTCTAAATTATAATGTATTTCAAATACTATACATTTAAAATGTATTATACACTATATATGTATTCTCATCATGGTTTAGGACCCATTTTAATGGGAAAGTGTTTTGGGTTGATTCTACCCATGGTTTTGGTACCCATTATTTTGTAATATCGCTTTGTTGATGTATTATGTATAGATGGATATTTCATAGGTAATATGTCATGAGAACAAAGGTTTAAGAAGGAAGAATAGAGTGCAAATTCATGTTTGAATTCAGGAGGGTTTATTGAGTGTAGTTCCAAACAATATTTGTGCATTATAAATATGAGAAGACTGATCTGAGAGTGGTTTATAATCTCATAGCTTGTAATAAAATCTGAGCAAGTGTTTCTTGGTGAATGTATCCCACATTATGTGAACCACGTTAAATCTAATCTTCTTATTTTGCATGTTTATTTATGTTCTTTATGCATCTTTGTTCATATCTATTATTATTATGATTTGTGAAATTCTTCTGCATCAATTTTTGGTTTTACTCCTAACAATTGGTATCAGAGCTTCAAGTTGTATTTACTGAAGTGTTGAATCGTAAGAAGAGTTATTATTTCAAGTGGGAGCTATGGCTGATGATCATAGATCAAAAGTTGAAAATTTCAATGAATAGAATTTTGGTATATGGAAGATGCAGATGGAGGATTATCTCTATCAGAAGGACCTCCATGCTCCACTAAGAGGAAAAGTAAAGCAACCCATGAGTATGACAGATGAGGCTTGGGAGCTACTTGATAGGAAAGCACTTGGGGCCATTAAGTTATGCCTTGCATCTTCAATCACATTTAATATATCATAGGAGAAGACCATAAAAGGTCTCATGAATGCATTAGGGAAGTTAATATGAGAAACCCTCTGCTTCTAATAAAATATTTTTAATGAAAAAGTTATTTAATATGAACATGTCTGAAAATGGTTCAGTTATTGATCATCTAAATGAATTAAATACAGTTGTATGTAAATATAGATTTTGATGATGAAGTTAGGGATTTACTTATTTTATGTTCCTTACCAGAGATTTGGAATAGCCTAGTAATGTCTATGAGCAACTCAGTCTCTAATAATGCTAAGTTGAAGTTTGAGGATGTCATAAGAGTAATCCTTAAGGAGGAAAGTGATGGAAAATCTCTGGGAAGACTTCTACTTTAGGTGATGCTTTGGTGATGGAGATTAGAGGGTGAAAAAAATTTAGAGGAAAAGGAAAGTGTGGAAAATCAAATGGTCCAAGAAGGTCAAAATCAAGGGCCAGGATGGTATGCCGGTACTGTGGAAAGACTACACATGCAAAGAAGGATTGTTGGTCTCTTCAGAACAAGAACAAAAATCAAGAATATACCAAGGAGGTGAATGTGGAAATAAGTAATGTTTGTCAAGATGCATTAATTCTCTCCATTGACAATATTGTTGAATCTGAGGTTTTATATTCAGGAGCTTCTTTTCATGTTACACCATATAGGCATTATTTTATTGATTATGTTCAAGGGAATTTTGGACATGTTTACCTTAGTGATGATGATCCTTGTAGAATAGTAGTAAAATGAAGTTTTCATATCAAGATTTATAATGGGAACACTTGGCTACTAAAGGATGTCAGGCACGTGCCTAAGTAGAGATGAAATTTGGTATCTGCAAGACAACTAGGCAGTGAAGGTTGTATGGTGACATTTACAGTATATTCTTGAAAGGTGACCAAGGGTGATATTATGGTAGTAAGAGGGAAGAAGGTTGGTACCTTTTATTTATCAAGTTGTGTTGATTATTGTAACTTAGTTGCTTTAGATGCAGATGTAACTTTATGACACAACATGCTCGATCACATGAGCCAAAAGGGTATGCAAAATTTTGAAGGATTGGGTGCCCAGATTGAAAGGGTTTGATTTAGATTTCTATGAAGATTGTGTATATGAAAAATATAAAATGGTAAAATTTCTTAAGGTTAGACCTACAAAGAAGGAGAATAAATTAGAGCTGCTTCATTTAGATGTATGGGGGTTGGCTCAGGTATCTTTTATTGGTGGGTCATCTTATTATGTCAATTTTATTGATGATGCAACTAGGAAAGTTTGGGTGTAGGACATTAGGAGAAAATATTATGTGTTTGATACGTTTAAAATATGGAAAGCCTTGGTTGAGAATGAAACAGGTCTAAAATTAAAATGTCTCAGGTCAGATAATGGTGGGGATTATTACATCAATGTATTTTTTGATTACTATTCAAGGAATGGAATTTGTATATAGAAGATGGTTCCAATAACTCCATAACATAATGGAATGTTAGAAAGAATGAACATGACTATCATGGAGTGTGTTAAGAGCATGATGTTGCATGCAGGATTGCCTCTTTAGTTTTGGGTAGAAGCAGTAAACATGATAGTATATCTGATAAATAGAGGTCCTTCATCTGCTTTGGATGGAGGCATACCTGAGGAAGCTTGGTCTGGTAAGAAGGTTGATTATTCATTTCTTAGAATATTTGGTTATGAAGCCTTCATTCATATTGATAAGGATGATAGGACCAATTTAGATGCTAAGTCTAAAAAATGCACCTTTATTGGTTAGGGTGAGGATAATTTTGGTTTCTAAATTTGGAGTCTTAAGGACAAGAAAATATTTAGGTCTAGGGATGTTTCCTTTAATGAAAAATTCATGTATAAACAATATTTATAGCATCAAAAAGAGGATTCCAAAAAGAGTACATATTATTGGAGGACATTGCAGATGATAAAGTGTCCAAGCAAGTAGTTTAGGCACCTACTCCACAATAACCTCAAACTCCTGTGGTGAGAAGGTCTTCTAGGGTAAGAAGGGAACCTGAATGTTTTTCTCCATATCTTAATTATTTATTACACACTGACAATGGAGATCCAAAGTGATTTGAAGAAGCAATGCAGGTAGATGTCAAGAAGAAGTTGGAGCAAGCTATGGATGAGGAGCATCAGTCTCTCATGAAAAATTAGACTTGGGATTTAGTAAGCCCACTTGAAGGTAAGAGAGTATTGTATAAAAAGTGGGTCTATAGAGTTAAAGAAGATGATAGAGACAAGAAAAGGTACATGGCTCGATTGGTGGTAAAGGGGTTTACACAAAATAATATAATTGATTTCAATGATATTTTTTCCCCAATGGTAAAGATGACTTCTATTAGGACTATTATTGGGATAGTTGTAACAAAAGACTTGCACTTAGAGCAGTTGGATGTGAAGACTACGTTCCTTCATGGTGATTTGGGGGAGCACTTGTATATGAAGCAGCCATAGGGATATGAGGTTAGAAGAAAGAAGAACATGGTGTGCAAATTGAAGAGTTTGTATGGCCTAAAACAAGCTCCACGATAGTGGTACAAGAAATTTGATAGTTTTATGATGGAGCAGGGATACTCCAAGTGTCATTAAGACCATTACGTATATATCAATAAGTTTGATGATGGTGATTACATTATCCTTTGTCTATATGTGGATGACATGTTAGTTTCAGGTAAGAACATACATGAAATAAAGGTACTCAAGGAATAACTTAGTAATTCCTTTGATATGAAGGATTTGAGAGCAGTAAAACAATTCTTTGATATGATAATAACTCGAGATAGGAAGGAATGAAATTTGAATTTATCCCAAGAATACTACATCAAAAAGGTCTTGGAGAGGTTTAGTATGTAGGATGTTAAACTAGTTGGGATTCCTTTCATAAGTCATTTCAAGTTATAAAATGAGTAGTCTCCCAAGACAGAGGAGGAGAGACTCCAAATGTCACATGTACTATATTCATCAGTTATTGGTAGCTTGATGTTTGCCATGGTCTATACTAGGCTAGATATTGCCCATGCAGTGGGAGCAGTAATCAAGTACATGAGTGATCTAAGTAGAGAACAATAGAAGGTTTTGAAGTGGATCCTTCTATATTTAAGAGGAACAATGGGGACAATTTTAAGCTATGGTTGATTGGACACCACTTTACATGGTTATGTAGATTCATATATGGCTAGAGATTTAGACAGTAAGAGGAGTGCAATAGGATATGTATTTACTGTAGGTGACACAATGGTGAGTTGGATTTCACTACATAAACTTGTGGCTTTGTCAACCATAGAGGCTAAGTATGTTGTTACCACAAAGGCAAACAAAGAAATGATTTGGTTACAATAGTTACTTGAAGATTTGGGGCATAAGCAGGAGGAGAAGAAGCTATATAGTGATAGTTAGAGTGTTATACATCTAGTAAAGAACTCCATTTTCCACTCTAGGATGAAGCATATATAGTCGAGGTACCATTTCATTAAGATAGCTTTGGAAGAAGAAAAGTTGAAGTTGGATAAGATTCATACCAATTAGAATTCTACAAACAAGATGACTAAGGTGGTCACAAGGGAGAAACTGAAGCTATGTTCAATTTTTATTAGCCTTCATAGATGATAGTGAAGGGTTGAGAAGCCTACTAAGAGGAAATTAGTCTCCAAATGGGATATTGTTGTGTTGTGGAGCCCATTTCTAAATTACAATGTATTTCAAATATTGTACATTTAAAATTTATTGTACACTTATGTATTCTCATTGAGGTTTGGGGCTAGGTCGGGCCTTGAGCCAGGGTTCAGGGGTGACAACCCCTGAAAAGTGGGGGTTTGGGGTTGGAAATCCATGACAAATGGGGGTTCAGGGGCAGTAGTCCCCCCCCAAAAAAATTTGGACCCCTTTTAATGGGAAACCATTTTGGGTTGATTTTGCCCATGGTTTTGGTACCCATTATTTTGTAATACCACTTTTTTAATGTATTATGTATAGATGAATATTTCATAATTAATACATAACGAGAATAAGGGTTTAAGAAGGAAGAATATAGTGTGTGAATTTAGGTGTGAATTTAGGAGGGTTTGTTGAGTGCAGCTTCAAACAATATTTGTGCATTATAATTGTGAGAAGATTGATCTGAGAGTGGTTTGTACTCTCATGGGTTGTAATAAAATCTGAGCAAGTGTTTCTTGGTAGATGTAGATTACATTGGATGAACCACATTAAATCTAGTCTTCTTATTTTACATGTTCATTTCTATTCTTTTTGCATCTTTATTTATATCTATAATTATTACGATATATGAAATTGTTATGCATCAATTTCTAGTTTTATTCCTAAAAACCTCTGTTCAATCTATAACATGGTGCAAGACAATGTTGTGATAAGATGTTTAGTCTCCTCTTTTAAGGGAAAAGCTCTATAATGGTACAAAGGTCTTGCTCCCAGCTCAATTCAAGTTTGGGATGAGTCAGGCATTGTACTATGTAACCAATTCGAAGACAAGAGTGACAAGCTTTCCTTAATTGAACAGTTAACTGCTATTCAAAGAGCTTTTCATGAGCATATGATTGAATTCAATTACCATTTATAGAAGACCTAAAATATAATCTTGGTCTTGGTCAAACCCACTATAGATAATGTTTTCTTATATTACTTGAGATCCATCAATACTGATATAGCTATAATGATTTAGTCAATGGGTGGTACCACAATTCCTGCAGCTTACAAAATTGTAATAAGGGTAGAAAATTGCTTGATACGAGTTGAGAAAATACCTCCAAGGCCACCAATGCCCCTATTTTTAGAGATAGCTCCTATTTCACCACCTATAATTTCTCTAATTCCCACCATAAGTGAAACACCAACTTTGACTCCTACACCTATGAATGACCTATATGAATTTAAATCATCACTCAAGAGTTTTGACAATGAGTTGGTAGCAATGAATAGGCAACAAGCCCAAAACTATAAGCCTTTTTAGTAGGCTAATCCTGCATACCAAGGGAATAGGCATCCATATCAGGGCAACACACAATAGCAGGCTCAAAATCCGTAGCCAAGGCCTCCTAACACCCATGCTTTACCAGCACGAGGGACTTCTAAATCTATGGTGCCTATTCAAAATAATTTGGCTCAAGAATACAAGTGGTGTTATCCTTGAAATTAGCCACATAACCAAAACACTTGTCCTAATGGTGTGATAAATCAAGCCTTGATGGTAAAGGCATAGTAAGTATGCAAGGATAATGAGAAGAATCTACTTCCCAACAAGTAGACACACAAGAACCTGCTCAAGGCAAAACAACTCTCCTAAACTAGCAAGAAGATAACTTCAGTGGCGTGACTCAAGATGAAGCATTTTTCAATGGTGGGGGGCCCATAGAAGCTAATACACATTCTAAAAAAAGAGTAATAGTAGTTAATCATCCCTCTTAAGTGGAACAAGCCTCAACTTCTAAAGTTGTAATAGAATCAACAAAGAGCAATATAGTGCAAAGGCCACCCTTTGTACCTACAAGCCAACCCAACACAAGAATACCAAATCCAAATCTTGTGAAAGATGATATCATTCCTGTTAAAGCACATGCAAAGGTTGGTAGTATCCTTTTGAGTAGAGTTGATCAAATGAAGAAAACTAATTTGAATGTCACTATGTGGGAAGCCCTATCTATACCTGTGCAAATGGACTTGTTGCAAGAGGCTTTAAAGAATTTCCAGATATCAAAAAAAGTTCTAGTTAAGGGACCTAAAGCTGCAGCTAATTTGTGTCAACCACAAGTTGACACTATAACAGGCAAAAATGGAAAGCCTCCCCCTTCTATCTTTTGCTCATAATAGGGAATCATTAGTAGACTCTAGGGCTAACAGTTCAATAATGCCCAAAAAATTAGCCGATGCTCTCAGAATAAAATATACACCCATCAATAAGGGAGTAGTGCAATTAGATGGGACTACTGTTTAAACAGTAGGAAAAATAAAAAGACTAAACCTCACTATTCATACTTTCCCAAGCATATCAATTTATCAAGACATTTCAATCATAGATCTTCCCCCTTACTTTGTAATTTGTCTTTCAAGAAATTTCACTAAAAAGATGTTAGGATATCTATCTGCAGATTGGTCTCACATGTTACCCAAAATAAGATATGGAACTAGAGTAATAATAAGAGCTAAACCAATAATAAAAGATCATATAGATCTATACAATCCTATCCCTCCCATATAAATGTATTATACATTGCAAGATCAAGAGGAGGAAATGGATCATGGGGATGTAACACCCATAAAAGAGATTTTAGAGACGTATTTGGATGAATGGGGGTTGGCCTTTCATTTTGATCCTTATGATTTGTACAAGATGTTGGAGAGTTGTCTGTGATGCCATGGTGGTGTCATGGAGATGTCCTATTGAGTGGATGTAGTGCTTTGATAGTCTATGTGACAATGACGAAGTGTACAAGGTGATTATTCTAGTATGTTTGAAGGAGGTTTGGTTGATCTTCAGTGTTGACATGACTAGAGAGGTTCAGGGATGAGTATGGTGATTTGAGTATGTACAAGGGGTATTTATCAAAATTCAATAACGTTTTGAGTGATTGTGTTCATGAAATTCACCCAATTCATCATTGTTTTCATCTAGACACTTTGGGTCTAGTGGTAGAAAATTTGAGTCGGTAGTTTGATGATGTCACCAATGCCACGTGTGAATGAATCAAGGGGAATTGGTCATATGGTTGTGATCATATTAGTCCTTAGTTGTTATGCAATAGATCTCAAGTCATTAAAATCTAATCATGATTAAAGACATGAGGGTGCAAAATTGACTTCTGAGTCATAATTCATTATTTTCCCATACTTAGCCAAATTTGCAATGTGGCTAGAAAGAAATGAGTAAGCATGTTGATGTGGTCAACATTCACACACATGGAGGTGTTAGGAAAAAATGATCATATGGGTTTGTTTATTTTTGTGCTTAGTTTATTTTCACTAATTTTCAGATCATGCAATGTAGTGCATCAAAAGATATACACAAAAATTTGGGCTCTCAAACTATTTGACTATGTTTTCCCATACTTATCCAAATTTTTAATGTGGCAAGAAGAGCCAAGTAAGCATTTTTATGGTTTTATATCTTACACATGTGAGGGTTTCAAGATAAACTGATCACATGGGTTTGTTTTGTTTTGAGCATAGATGATTTTTACTAAATTTGAGATCATGCACTGAAGCAAGATCAAAGTTATGCTTGTTCAAAGTTAGCCTCCCAAGTAGGTTTTGACATAGTTGGCTTTATGACAGAAGATTTTGAGAAGGTATTTTAATGACGATATATCTCATGCATACAAAGGCTTTAGGTGTAGTGTGTTATATGGTTAGATTTTCCTATGTGAAGAGATTATCTAGTCCAAGTTTGAGATCATGCAAGTAAGCATAGAAGAAGTTATTGAGGTGAAAAAATGGGTAATTAGGCATATTGAAAAGGTCTCAATACTTGGTCATTTTTGAAAGAGTTAAAGCTTGAGCAAGATCAATGGTGCACATTACTCCAAGAAGTCAGGAAGTAGTGAGATGAGGACAAGTGCATGATGTTTAACGATTGAGTAAAGGTAAAAGATAAGGATCCAACAGCAAGCGGGTGTTCATACACATTGATTAAATGATGAACATTGATCATTAAAGACCTAGTTGATCCATAGAGATCAACAGAGCATGTAGAGTCAACATTATAAGATTACACACGATGAGGTCAACATGACTAATGTTTAATGTCTAAGCATTGGCATCTATGTGATAAAGATTCGAAGAGATTGATGGTGTGTATTCAATCTGAGTTGAGAGGACATGTGATTCAAGCATTATGTTCAAAGGCTAACTGTGACCGTTTGAATTCAAATATTTGAATTTAACAAAGGGAAAAGTAGAGCTCTGTATTTTGTCCATATATTTTGATATAAGTTTAATTTTATAGTGCTATAAAATCAAAGATGAAGAGGATTCCATGTTGCATCTAATGAACCTAATTTGAATATTTGAAAGTGAGTATAGTCAAAGATATTGAGCCTAGAAGTTGAATGTGTGTTTTTGCTTGTTCTACAAGTAACCCGAGAAGGATGTTTGAGCTTGTATTGATGTTGTTTCAATGTCTCATGATGAATTTTCTATTGAAACATGTTTTAGACTCCATGAGGATGCTCTGTGAGTATTTTGGAGGTGTGATCAATCTATCTTGACTATGAATAATGCTTAAAAATTTGATTGGATGTTAAGTAATGGTGTTCCTGTGTATAAGGTCTCTGTTTGAGTTGTTTTAACATACACATAGGTAAGCTATGCTGATTGTGATCATTTGAGGATGTCCTAGGGGACATAAGGAGTGGACCTATGTATTTGAAAGTGGTTTTGTGTTCTTTTTCAATTGAGAGTGTGTTAAGTGGGTGAATAGGTCTCCATGAGACCTATAAGATCTACAAGGGCCTTATTAAAAGGTGTAATTGCTTAAAGGTGACACACAAATGCTATGGCTGACTTATGAAAATTGTATTGATCTGTGTCTTCATGTAAAAGATGCCTTAAGGGCTAAGGCATGTCTAATGGCCAACCAAGGTGTTGATTATCAATATTGTTTTATAAATAGTGAAATCAAAGATGGTGATTTCTAAATTTTGTATGTGAGAGTTGGGAGAGATTGAAGAGAGGCTTGTGTGTGTTTTTTAGAGTGAAGGAGGGGTAGAGTGCCCTAAGGATGAGTTGAAGAGTAGAACATATTGAGGACTATTTGTGTCACCTGTAGGTCATATTTTTGTTGGCAAAATAATGCTCTTGTAGGTTGAGTGTGAGTGAAGGTGAAGAGTGATAAGCATAGTTCTATCATCAAGTGTTGTAAACATAGGTGCAGAGGTGGATGTGTTCATAGGTATTGTTATGGTAGCTCAACATCTAAGGTGGTTGTAGCCTCCTTGCAAGGTGAAACTTGATAAAAGGTATGGTTGTTGTTACAACTTAGCTAGACAGGTGTGAAATCACCTTGTGGGATTGTGGTCTCACTAAATAGGGATTGTAGTCCCTTGATTATTTGTATATGGTCTAAATTGGTTATTTTTATTATAGCATAGTAGTCTAATTGTAGGTTCCAGTGGGTTTTCTCCCCCAAGAGGTTTTCCCATGTATGTCATGTGTTATGTGATTGATCTTGCATTATCTCTATTGCTCATTTATATGAATGTTGTGTATGCTTCATGAATGATTGTGGTAATTGATTAAGTGTTTACAAAGATTTGAATTGAAGTTGGATTATTTGGACTCACTAAGTCACCCCCCTCTCAGTGATTGTACCTCTAACAATTAGTATCAGAGTAGGTCCTTCATACAAAATTTAACCACTTCAAGGTGATCAAAGGTAAAATGGTTGACAAAGAGGTTATGACTTGTCTTCAAGACAATCTAGTTTCTACTTTATCAGAAGTTAATAATGTAAAGACACAAGTGCAAAATCTAGAAGCAACAATCAATAATTTGTAGGTCATGGTGAATAAAGATCTCAATCAAAGGATGGAATAATGTGAAAATAAGGTCTTGACTTACTCAGATGTTCTCTTATCCAAGGACAAAAATGATCTCAAGTCCACCAAAAGGATCAAGAATGAAAATCCATTAAGAGGTAATGGTCAAGAGAACAGAGGTTCAAACATGAACAAAGTCTTCGATGGGTATTACTTCTCCTTCAATCAATTTGGTCATAGATATAAGGATTGTGCTATCTTTCCAGATATTAGAAGGGATCTCATATGTTACAACTATAACCAACAAGGTCACATAACCAAGAACTATAATAGAGATTTTTGGAAAAAGGATATACAAGTAATTGACACTATCAAATGGTTTAAGGAGACCAAGTCTAAATAAGAAAAGAAGCAAAATCCAAGCATATCACAAAAGGAAGAGTCATTTTTTGTTCAAGTAACTTTGCATACTCAAGAAGATGAGAACAAGAGATGGTTCATAGATAGTGGATACTCAAATCATATGATAGGAGATAAGAGCAAGTTTATCTCTCTTAAAAAGACCAACCCATATGCAATTAGATTTGGTGACAACAAGTCTGCTAACATAGTCGATAGAGGTATTGTGAGTTTGGATAATGGTCATACTACGACTGAGAATGTCTTATATGTAGAAGGTTTGAAACATAACCTTTTAAGTGTGAGGCAAATGTGTAAGCAAGGAAATGTTGTAACTTTTCATGATGATGTATGTGAAATAAGAAAGGCAAAATATGGAAGATTAATTGAAAATGTCCATAAAATAGATGACAATATGTAGGTATTACATGAATCTAAGAAGGAAGAGTGCTTCATAAGTCAATTGGAAGAAAACTGGCTTTGACATAAAAGGCTTGGACATATAAATTTTGATAATATGATAAAAATTAGTTCAAAGGGGTTGGTAAGGCATATGCCTAAGATTTCTAAGATTCCTCATTCTCTTTGCAAGGCATGTCTTCATGGGAAGAAAAACAAGAGAAGATGTAAAACCAATGAATTCTCCACTACATAGCCATTGGAGTTGATCCACATTGATCTATGTGGACCTATGAGAACTCAAAATATTCAAGGTAATAGTTACTTCATATTTCTCATTAATGATTTTAGTAGGATGACTTGGATATTATTTCTTAAATAAAAATCATAAGCTTTTGAAAAATTTGTGGCATTCAAATATTTTGTTGAAAATGATAAAGGTTCAAATATCAAGTGTGTGAGATCAGACAAAGGAGGTGAGTTTTGGTCTCATAAGTTCAATGATTTCTATGATAAATATGGGATAAGAAGAAAATACTTTGTTGCTAGAACACCAAAATAGAATGGTGTGGTAGAAAGTAAGAATATGATTGTTGTTGATATGGGTAGAACCATGATTCAAGAGGCAAAAACATTAGATGGTTATTGGGAAGTGGCAACCAAAAATTATAAGTACATCCTAAATAATTGTTAAATCAGAGTAAATAGTAATAAGACTCCTTATGAGTTATGGAAGAATAGAGTAGTTATTGTTGAACATTTTAGAGTGTTTGAGAGTAGGTGCTTCTGTTGGCCATTTTTTGGCCCATATACCAATTTTTGCATAAGTGTGAGAAGATAAAATTTCAAGCAAGAAATGGCAAGTCTTTATAAGACTTCAAACTTTCGACAGCCCATGACTTAAATGGTTTTATAAGTTGCAGAGTTAAAAAGCTCTGAAGTAGTAAGTAACAAGGTGTTAAAGACCTGAAATGGTCTTGAAAATAAGGCTTCGAGTTATCTCATTGGGAAGTCTTTGGGTTTTCCAAAGGAGACAACTTCAGGTTTCTTGGGTAGCAAAACATATTTCACTTCATGAGCAATTAGTAATGTTAAGTTTGAAGTAAGTAATGGGGCTTGGAAAGCTCGATTTGGTCTGGGTAGTGTATTTCAAGTTCTCTAAGGGAAACTACTTAATTACTTCATAATTTGTGAGTATTCAGAAACTTAAAATAAGTAATAAGACATCAAAATCCTGATTTGGTCTTAGAAGTGCTTCTCAAGTTCTCAAAAAGACAAGTGAAGGCAAAAAGTCTGAAGAAATAACTTCAGGGAAGTGACAGAGAAAAGGCTCAAGGAAATTGTTGAGGGAAGATATTCCACAAAAAAAAAGGCCAGAGGAAGCAAAAAAGCTAAGGAACGTTAAAGTCAAATGGTTAGAAAATCCAAAGGGCCAATTCGTTAAGGATAAGTGACACAAGCACATCCAAAAAGCTTAGAAGATAAATAGACAACAAGGACTTCTCCTTTCATCTATGGCATGCAAAGTAAAACAAATATTGGATGCATTTAGGTGGAGCAATGAACATGGAAAAACCAACTGAGATAGTCTAGATTGTAGTAAAGAACATGTCAAGATTTAAATGCAAGGACAAATCACTCACACTTGGTAGGAACATGAAACTACCTTTAGTATGGTTCTATCAGTTCCTAAAGGGATGACTTGAATGTAGGAATGGATCGAGGAGATTTGGTAGTGATCTTGGGTGACACATCTCATGTTCAAAGGAGGATGATAGCAGCAGTCCCAGTCCTCAATGATTTAGTGACTTCTTCCCTCTTCCCTTTTTCTCATGCAACATTTTTTCTCTCTCTCCCATTATCTATATATATATATATATATATATCTCATGATTTTTCATTATAAAGCATTCCCAATTTTTACAGTTTTTATCATCTTGCTGGGAGATAGTTGCTCATTGAGACATTTACAAAAATGTATTCCTTTGACCAAGCTAAACCCTGTCAAGATATTGTAAGAACCACATCTTGAATGTAATGAGATGATTTCTTTGCCTATTTATTTTATTTCATTAGTGATTTAGTATGCTTGTGCTCGGTGGATTCATGAATAAGTGTATTGCTAGTCCATTAGACTTCTACTTGCCTCTTTAAAGTATTTTCAAGTTTTTGCAAGTCTGGATTAGTGTTTTGCCTAAACCTCTTCCAACGTGTGTTTACTTGATCTTGAGATAGTGCAAGTCCAAATTATCTCATGACTGATTTAGTGTGGGTTTAAGCATAGATGAGTGGTCATTTAAATTTGGTGCATAGCCTGGTTAGTCTTATTAGGAGCCCTTATCTCCCTTTTAACCCTTTTCCCTATGATGCATTAATTTGGTAGTAGTTTTAGGTGATCCACCAAGAGGAACTAGCCTCTTTAAAAATCCTAGAGGCTCAACCTCACCAAAGGATACCCACATCCTAAGGTTATTCCCATGCTTGTGGCTGGAAGTGGGAGAGCCTAAAAAACTCTCCCACAAGGGTACAATTCCAAGCTACAATAGTTCTGGCACATCTGGTGGGACTAAGGTCCAAAGTAGTGAAAGGATTTTTTAAGTTATTTTTTTACATATCAACCTTTAGAGGAATTCAAAAAACATTAATGGTGACTTTGAGCATCTATCAACTAGTTTAAGTAGCCCAAGTGCTTGATCATCATTATTTACTTTTGAAATCAAGTATTAACGCCATTGGTGACTCCAAATCAAAGCTCCTAGTTATGAGCAAGCCAAGTTTATCTCTTTCAAGTTTTAATCAGTGCCTACTTGACTTATAAGGATAACACGAATAAATATGATGAATATTCATATTATTCACCTCCTTATTAGTATCCCCAGTATGATCTTCATGATCCATATTAGCTCAATTAGCCCTACCAAGATTTGTATCAAGGCTATGATGAGCCTTGGCAAGTTCTTCATGATCCATATATGCAGGAGTATTGCCTTAATCATCCATATGAACAAGCCCATCAAAATACTACTCCTCATCAGCCTATCATGAGCCATCTATACCAACACTTAGGTAAAATTTAGTGAGCCTTGACAAGCCTACACTAGATTTGTGCTCATAAAATTGTTATGGCCAAAATGTCCCTACTCACTAGATCCATTATGTGAGGGATTCATTATAGAAAATGAAAGAAGAATGGGCACCTATTGAGAGAGAAAATTGGAACAACCTCAATGGTGACATGATGGATATATGCAGTTACATTCAGGACATTGAGGACAAGCTGGAGAGACTTAAGAAATAGCAGGGCCAACCCAACCAACCTTTGGTGCCTACATGTATACCTCCACAACCTTCTTATGTGTCATTCATTCCTCCTCAAGAGGCAATTTCAAGTACTCCTTTGAATTGTCCAAGTTCATCTTGTGTTCTACAGTCTTTTTCTGCTTAGAAATCCATCCAAGGAGGCTATCAAAAAAATGAAGTGCTTACTGTGAAATAGCCTACTGTTTTGGGCCCAAGACTTCAAACCTATTCAAGAGCTCTCTTATGTTCATGACCACCTTAAGGAGGATCTATTTAAAGAGAATATAACAAAGCAAATCAAAGAGTTAGAGTTGAAGGCAAGCAAAGAAGAAGAGAGGTAGAATCAATAAATGAAAATAGAACCACTACCTTTCCCATTTTGGAGCCAAGTCACATAGCTAGGTAAATCCAAGGTCATTCAATCCCCATCACTCCCTCCTCAAGAGCCTATATCTTTTCCATCGTCAAAATCCATTTAGATCAGTGGGCCGAAGGAAGATGTGGTGTTTCCTAAAATTAGACAAGAAACCTTACAGCCTCCATTCCTTTCCCCTCAAAATCCTAGAGCCTTTCCTTCATAGAGATCCATTCAAGAAATAAAGAATCAATAAGAGGAGGTGAGGGTGATCCAAGTAGAGTAGCTTCAAGAAAAAAATTAGGAACCTATGGTAGCTTCCCTGAACCTTTCTCACCTTGTTGAGCATTTTCAAGAGCCTATTATGCTTTCTTTCTTTGAGAAAGAGCCTCTCCTCTATAAGGAAAACCAAAAAGATGCATCCAAAGAGCCTGAGGAGGAGGATCTCATGAGAAACTATGAGGAAGAAATCAATCTACAGTCCCCCCTTAGTTTTTGAAAGATCAAAGCAGCCTTCTTGAATGAAGGAGAATATATTAAAGACTCTTTTACAGTAGTGCATGAAGTAGACTACACTATTGAGGATACAAAGCTACCACCTTATGTTAATAATGGAGTCAAGGTTGTCAATTCCTTGGATGAGTACCACATCATGAAAGGGATGAGGAAATGAATGAAGTAGCTGATCAAATTGATGAACTTATGGAGTAGCCAGAGGTTCCCAATCAGTTGGAGGGATCATTGGAGGACTTGTTTGAGATTTTGAGAGCTAGTTATGTTCTTCTCCAAGGCATATATGGTTTAGTTGTATCCAAGAAGAGAATATTTGTCAATAAAATCATGGGGGATGGAGTGGGAAGTTTTCTAACTCTACCACCCCAAGAGTGCATTACTGATATGGACTTGTTTTAGATCTTTGAAATAGGCTATCAGCTCCTTGAATAACAAATAAATGACAATTCTATTCTTTTTGAGAAGGCCATAGAAATCAAATAGGTTTGCCTTATTGTACCACCATTTGAGGTTGCAGTTAAGGAGCCATATGAAGAGTTTGGGACTGTCTAGATTCACAAAGTTGACCTATTTAGAGCTGCTTGGTTCTTAATGAGCATAATGATGAAGAAGCTGACAGTTGCAACAAAGAAGAGGCAAGCATCAAGGCCAAGGGTCAAGCCATTGTATGTATTATTTAAT